>JAVJGJ010000014.1:90869215-90900607 GCA_035590215.1 Microhierax caerulescens | reverse complement strand
TTTTTTTTTTTTTTTTTTCTTTTTTTTCTGTCTCTCACCCCACTCTTTTCAGAGAAATTGAGCTGTAAGAGTTAATCACCTCTTTCCAGCGTGCAAGACTCCACCATAATGGAAGAGTGACTATAAGCATTGCTAATGTAGTGGAACAGGGTGATAGCACAAATCTCAGGATCTTGCTGTCTGCAGCTGCCGAGGCACCGAGAAGGCTGTTGCTGACTCTCTCTGTTCCCGAGCAAGCCCCTTTGCTGCCCTTTTACAAGATGAGGGTGGGGCAGGGTGGCATTACATGGCACAGATTTTGTGATCAATTGTGATCATTTGTGCTTAAGAATATACTGTAATAAAGGATAAGGATCTGTCTTGCTTTTTAATTTACTAAATAATGGTGGTGGTGGGGTTCTGTAGTTTTCTGTGGAGGTTGGTCTTACAACATAAAACATGATAAATGACTCCCCCTCAGACTTCTCCCTACTGTCATCTCTCCTCTTACTATGGTTGGCATTTTATTAAGGAAATGATTATATGTAACTGACCTTTTTGTTTGCTTTAAAAACATGAATCTTGAAAAGTCAGTCTGTAGCTCATCTATCATCTCCTCTACCAAACTTCCTCGGAGCTGTGTTTGAAGTAAAAGCCTTAAAAATAACTGACTGACAAAATTTTCATAAAAAGCATTAGCAGAGAAGACCAGAAGCTTCAATGTTGCATTGTCATAAGATCTTCACAGTAAACAGGAAGATAACTCTTACCAAGGCAACCCTTGCTGGAGTTTTCCCCTCATTATTTTTGTAATTTGCTGAAATGTCATTTATGGCCTTTGGGGGTTGTTTTTGTTGGTTTGTGGTCTATTTTTTTTACTCGCAGCTAGAACTACAGCCTTCCCACCTTCCCCCCTGCCACCTTACTTTGAACAGATGACCTTATGCAATGATGCTGAATGCTGTATAACACAGTCTCTTATCTGTTCTGTAGATGGGAAGACTAGAAACAGTACACTAGAAATAAAACATGAAAATATGTAAAGCAAGTTCATAAAAGCCCCTATATCCATTCACTGGGAAGCAAGTGCAAAGCTATGAACACTCATAATTCCCAGCACTAAACCATACAGACTATAATCATGTCTGGAGGTCTGCACTATAAATAATCTTGGCGATACGTGTCTGGTGTTAATAAAGCAGACAGAGATACTGCTACTTCTAATAAGTTCCTTTTCTCCCTGCATTTTTTCCTCACAGCTGCTTCATGCCCGCTATGTACTGCAGCTACTATGTGAAACAAGGAGGGTTCTCAAGGAGATGCCAAATATCACCCATCTTTCAACTTCCTACTCCAAGGAGATAACTATCTGTGGTAAGGTGCCAGAGAGGATAACTGCTTTGAGCTACAGGTTGATAATCTGGAGTAGTTAGAGAAGGATACAGACATTTCCAAATGTTGCCATTGCAAGAAAGTTCTTGATGCTTCCCACCCCCCCACCCCTCCAAATGCATAAATTGGAACAAATAAAAAAAGGTTCCTGAGTCACACTATATTTTAAGAAAGTCCCTCACCTCCTCTTTTCTTTTCTTACTAAACATTTCTGAATGAGTCAGTATTCATTCAGCTAACACTGCAGTTTAGCTTAAATATTCCTGCACTTCCATCTCTAAAATGCCACTGAGTATTTTGATCGCTGACTGCAAGTCTCACTGCTTTCTCCTCTTATTGAGAAAAAGACTTTACCATCTTAATTTTCTCAGTAATGGTTTTAATGAGGGCTTAATAAGGGTGGCAAACAAGACCTCTCATTGACAGCATGACTATCTAAAATAAATTGAAATTATAATAAACCCTCATTTCTAAAGGGACCCAAGAGGATAGATCAGTCTTTATACAACCAACAAATTAGTCTCACAGAATGATGTGATGTTTCATAAGGTAAAGAACCAAGAGCTCATTGCCCATCTATTTTGTTACGCTTTTGGAAATTATGGATAAGGGGATGCAGGATCCTGAATCACCACAGAACACAGAACACAGTAGCTGCAAAACAGAACAGTAATGGTGACATTAACTCTTGATAGGTAGCAGTGTGTGGTATAAAATGGTATAAAGATGGGTACTGTGACCCATGCAAAACAAAAAATGTTTTTTAAGATGTGATTATGTACCTACTTTGATTGCTAGGAAAGGGTTTTTTGAAATGAGGTTCGTATAAACAATAACTTGTTAACCAAACCAACACAACCTCTCTTCAAACCAAGGAAACGCAGATTCATACTTGTTTGCTATACAGCAAGTTTTTACTAAGCAAACCATACGTCCTTATGTTTGTATTGCATTTGAACTATGTAAGCAGTGTCTGAAGGGGTCCCTTTCCTGCCATTGAAACTTAACAGCTTTTTTAACCAGAAAGATCCTCTGCAGAAGATCAAAAAACAATTTGTAGATATAATTGGTCCAAAATGTTCTTTCTCTTAAAATAAGGTATTCCTCTCCCCATTTTCTTTTAATTTCAAATTAATAACACAGATTAAATACACACCTGAAATGTTTGAATCCGCATATGTGATGACAACCTGTCATGGCCTGAAGGATTCCTTAGAATGACTTCAGCAGGATCATAACTGGTAAAAAGTTGCACAGAAAACACGTAGGCAGGGTAAAAATGCCATTTCTCTTTTGCTACTCATTGGTGGTGAAAGCATTTTATCACAAGATAGGTTTTGAAACCGTTCTGTGGCTTTGTGGTGGTGAGTCACAGACGTGAGAAGGTTGTTTCTGTGAGCATGAAATTCAGTCATATACAGAGGGGGCTATGCTGCAGTGATCCTTTCTGTTGGGGTGAAATCCCCCTGCCTAATATACCTGCCAAAATACACCTCTTGGAAAGGCCAAATCTGTCATTCCTGTAGCCTTGGCACTGAGGCATACAAATATGGACAGTTCTTGACACTCGCCGTCAAATCCTGCCTGTAGTAATCAAAACCTGACCCTGAATCAGACAGATGTTCAATTGTGCTGTATATAGTGGGCTACTCAGTAAATTCAAACCTGTTAGAATGTAGAAGTCTATCATATTTGTAAATGTATTTCAGTGACATTTTGTGGTTTTCAAGTTCATAGTATGTTTGTTCATCTCACTCTAATTTGCCTGAGTGAAATTTTGTCTGTGTGACTGGTCTGATCTTCAGATCCAGCTGGAAAGACAAAGCCTTTATGCCAGACAATTGTATACTCCTTTAAGTATTTAACTGCCAGATTTTATAAGCAGCTTCAGCATGTACCTTAAAATGAAACTAATCCTAATATAAGGCAAACTACTAAGGAAAACATGGGGAAAAAATGGTTAGGATTAACTAATTCCAGTTTTATAATTTCATTTTTTCCCTTCTCTATGAGAAAAAAAAAAAACAAAAAAAACCCCCCAAACAAACAACAAAAAAGAAAATCATGGTTTTGTTTTCTGTAGGAGATTTGCATGGAAACCTGGATGATCTTTTGCTGATATTCTATAAGGTAGGTAGGTAGTCTGTGATGTAGCATTTTCACTTCATGACTTGTTGTTGAGAACACACATTTATGTCTGATCTGTTTATCACTGTCAGAACAGTACATGTGGGGGGGTGTACCACACACCAATTTGAATGGTGTCTTTATCTAACTTTTCCTTCTCTATATTCTCCTCATTGTGAAAAAGGAGATCCAGGAGATGTTTCTCTTCCTAAATGTTGAACTGGAGCATGAACCAAAACTTTAGAGGGTTTTTTGCAATGTCTCCAAAGTCTTGCCACTGTTTCATATTCCATATTGACTAAAGTCTTCTAAAATCAGGAGCTAACTTAATTCCTGATGTAATACTACACCATGGATAATTTTGGCCCTCCAGAAAAAATGCAGAAGCTTTCATTTAGGTTCTCCATTGATAATTGCAAAATCTTTATTATTGTTATTTGTTTACATGAAACAGTGCTATCTGTTTAAAAGCTTTTTAAGGCTTGGAAACAGTCATATAGCCTGCACAAAATGGAAGTACCTTGGGCACCCTTTATATATCCTTGAACAGCTGATCACTTCTTAATGTTAAGAAAGCTTAGCTCTGTTTTACTGATGTGAAAAACATTAAGCTCCAGGCTATCTTTTGCACAATTGTATATTTAACTGAAGATGCGGGAAATTTCCTGTATTTAGTTTCACATTTATCTTTAGCCTGAATCACCACCTTTCATTTAGCAGATACTCTTTGATCTGAGCTTTCCAGGGGAAAGGGTTTGTGTCTGGTCCTTATACATTCATCTGCACTGAATGGAAACTGAAGTGAGCTAAACCAAGTGTTTAAATGATGTATTCCCCCCTGCTTCCAACTTTGTTACACTTTATCTGACATTGGCTAAATGGGAACTTTTGCCCAAGTGCATACCTGAAGTCTGTTGAAATATAATCAGACCTCATTATAGAGTTCTGCTTTTCTTATTAATCAATCAATTACATTTAGCTGGTCCTTGGCTTGCAGGCGTTCAGCTGTTACTTTAATTAGACAATCTCCATTTTTGAAACTGGAATAGGAGTATGATACAAATTGGTTTCATACACTGGAATGTGAAAAAAAAAATGTTTTGAAGATAAATGCGCGGCTATAGTTATATTTACAACTGCAGTCAGCCTGAATTTTACTCTTTTGGAGTAAACAGATGATGATTCTTTTTCCCTGCTTTAACGGATGTAACAGAGAAAAAACCTCTAAGCAAGGTGTAAATCCTGACTTCAGTAAATTCAGAGCCAAAACTCCCACTGACTTCAGGGACAAGAGTTTACCCCTAGTTGTTCTCTGTTAAGCTTTTAGTGGAGTCCTTCCACCATACCAAATAAAATGGATAAATACTTTGTCATTTCAGAGTGTTTGAGAAAACAGAGAGCGCATGATAGAGCTGCTTAGTTATTTAGAAGTAAATTAAATGACACAGTATTTTCTGTCCCCTCTGAGCAGTTTACTCAGCCGAGCAGTGAACCCAGTCAGCTTCTGGGATCCATTTGTCTTCTGCTTCCCTAACTCTGTTTCAGCTGGAAGAGATTTCTTCCTTCAATGTGGTATGAATCACCTGTAACCTTAAACAAGAGGGTGCAATCCTAAACAGTGCAATGAGTGTGCTGATCTCCGAGTCTGTGCAGAGCTATGCAGAGCTGAAATGGCTGCTGAAGTATTCTGCAGCCCTGCGCGCAGACCAGGTGCCTGGAGCATGGGGCTCTGTCCAGGGATCCTTTATCACAGCTCTTTTACAAACTGCCAACAGCAAATACACAGAAGCTAGCAGTCTACAGCTTATCGATATAATACTGGTTGTAATAGCGTGTATAATTCTTAAACCTGGTTTGGGTAAGACTAAGATGATTATTTTTTTCTCAATAGCTAGTTTGTAAGGTTCATTCAGTCCCTGCATTAATCTCCATTAAATTACAACATTTCTGAAGTTCCTTGAAACGCCTGAATTTTAAATTATGTATTGCTAAGTTTGATTGTTAAATGGATGCTATGGATAGAAATAGCCTGAAGCTGTAGAAAATGCAAAGGACAAATGGAAGTTAATTAATCACTAACCCAGCACATATAGTAATGATGCTCAGCAACAAGTTGCTAATCATTAGAGGGCCTTGTTCACCTCTTCAACAGATCAGAGGCTGCAACAGCTTTCTAATTTAGTTTTGCTCTTATTGTTGGTCGAAACCACAGAAGAGGAAATTAAAACTTTGCATGAGTGTGGAACAGAACTAAAATGTTAATTGAAGTCGGAAGTCTAAAACAAACTCTCATTTAAAACTAAGAATTGTGGGTAAGCTTTTCCAAAAGAACAATGATAGAGTCTGGCAAGTGCTTCAGCAGATCTATCTTTCGTGAGGACTGCAGTTACAGAGTGGCTGTGTGTATAGTGAAAATCTGCTGGTGATTCACATGCCTATTGGTTTTTAAGGGAAAGCTTTTGTTAATTCACCTTTCCAGGAGCTGCTGCTGAGTCCCTCCTGTCTGTTCCACTCCTGAAATATGTCCTTTTTTAAAGGTTTTTAAAACAACTACAATCCACTGCATTAGCAGAGTCTTATAAATTTTCACTCTTGTGAGCACAGAGCAACCACAGGCCTCTTCTAAACTTGAAGAGAGCTGGGGAGAAGCTATGGCAAAATCTAAGCAAACCGTATTTACAGCAGTCAGGAATGTGCTGCTGTGAGAATTGAGAGACCAGGATTCACTACTGCATCCTGATGTAACAGCAGAGGACACTGATTGGGACAAAAAAGATATTTCCTAATGGATTCAAATGAAACATTTAATTGAGTCCCTGGCCCAGTCATGCATCCTGCAATAAACCTGCTAAGGCAGTGCATCAGGGAATGCCACAGGAACATAGAAAATGCTGGAGACTGATGCAGTGGCTATATTCAGGAAGTGAGATGTCTTGCAATGCTATCAAACCTGTTAAGAGTGGCTTCCACAGTTGTAATGTGATTTTATAGATATGTTCTATTGATAATTCTTGTGCATGCCAATAGTGAAAACAGAGGTTCCTTCTTCTGGAAAGTCAAAATTGAAATAACATTTCTGATACTCATGATTGGAAATGATGAAGCTGTGTGTAGTTGCTGCTATACTTTCTGTAAGTTGATGGCACCCGTTGACGTGTTGATAACTAATCTAATGGAACGTAACATCAATTCGCAATACTAGCTTTTGGTAAGTCACTATTCATAATAAAGCATTGTTCTGTATCTTCAGGGAAAAATAAGGTAAGAAATACGTGTAGGTACAGCCTCTCAGATTTGTGAGTGTTCAAGTGTGTCTTCGCCCTGGGTGGGGACAAAATGCAATATGAGTAAAATCCAAGTAGTGCTTTCAGGATTAAAGCAACTTGAATCAAGTTCCTCAGAGTTCTGTATTAAGATTTGATGTCCTCTGGACTAGTCTTTCTCAGGAGTTTTGGAAGCATATGCTGCAAACAACATAAATATATGAAATCCATTTTCTTACTGTGTAAGGAAGCATAAGGACTTGCAGACTTGCATCAGAAGATAATTTTTCATGGATTTCTTGTCTTCCATTCAAAAATTAATGACTCCTATTTGCAAGTGCATAACTTCCTGGCAGCAGCTGCATTAACAGAAGTGTATTTTATTGCAAGAATAGTGTTCCTTTTGGTCCCTTTCAGTTTAATTTAATAGGTATAGCAAAGGGTTAGGGATGGTATCATAAGAACAGCTAAAGAGGTCACCTCTTCTCTGATGGGTCATACAGGTTGTCTCATATGGAGGTTTTTGTTCTAAGCAGTGTAAATAAAGAAATGCTGCATTTTAGATCTTGGTATTAGGCAAGTTTCCTGCAGATTTTCTAGCAATGTGATCTCATTTAAATGCTATTTTCTTTATTACAGTAGCATAGCAGAATCTCTAAATGTCCTTGTTTTTGTTTCTTTCTGCAGAATGGTCTGCCTTCAGAACAAAACCGTTATGTCTTTAATGGGGATTTTGTTGACAGAGGGAAAAACTCTATCGAAATCCTTATAATCCTCTTTGCATTTCTTCTTATCTACCCCAATGATTTACACTTGAATAGAGGAAACCATGAAGACTACATCATGAACTTGAGGTAGATTTAGGGGGCGGGGGGAGTATCTGGCCTTTCACTTGAAATGTTTAAGTTTTTGAATGCTACTTCAGTCACTGTGACACTCTGTAATAGAAATAATGTTTTATTAGATATTCAGGTGTAGCTTTGCATCTTCAAGATGCGCGAGGGAGACAAAGAACATCCTCATTACACACAGACACTTGAATGGGAGTCATGTCTTGTCTCTGACCTAGCCACAATCCATTGAAGTCAGTGGGCTCAGTGCAGCTTCCAGAGTATCAAATTTGGGGATGATATATTAGTTAAAACATTGGGGTTTTTCCACAGCATAGCAAAAGACATAATAGTATGCAATATAATGGAACCAGGAAACCAGGAGCTGATATTTCACTTAACTTTAGACTAAGATGTCACTTCTCAGACACGAGGGGCAGGTAAATATCCCAACTTCTACACAGTGGAGGTCCAGTAGCTAAGAGGTGTCAGTCTGCCCCGTTGCAGGAATGGCTGAGACCCTGTTTTCTAATACAGGCGGTAGTACTCAGCTGTACAGCCCTGCCAGGGGAGCGAGCACAGCCAGTGTCTCTTGCCGTAGTGGAAGTGTGACTTGTAAACAAAATCATCTCACAGACATGAGAACGCCTCAGTCCTAGTCCCTACAATTCTACGGCACCCCAGTAAGTCTCTGGGTGACTGGCTGGAGGGTAACCTGTTGTACCACTTCTAGCATTTGATGCATGCTCACAGAATATGATGCAGTTTTAACACGGGCATAAACCTGGGTTAGAGGCCTACCTATGTTCAAATCCTATTAGTGATACACCTAAGAGAATCAGTTTCACATACTTCCTTTTTCCAGCACTTAATTTAAAAGAAAATAAACAGCAAACCAACATAAACCAAACCAGTTACTTTATCTACAAGGTAGGAAAATTCCCACCCAAAATAATGGAGAATATTAACTAAGTCTGTGGGGGTACGGAGTGCAAAGATGCATTCCTGCGTATCGCTCTTTGCTGGGCATTTTGATTAGCAGTGCTGCATATCGGTAAATCTGAAAACTGAGTTAGGGTGTTGTGAAAATGCCTCTTGCTCCAAACATATCTTAGTGTTAAAAGAACAAAGTATCTAAATCCTTGTGAGGGAAAAGACATGATAGACAACATTGTCTAATCAAGTTGAGCGATTTAGAACAAAAGCTCTGTGGAGTTTTTGTGAGAACTTTTGCCCACCATGAGTTAGGTGCCTTTGAAATTTTTCTCCATCATCTAAAAAGTAAAACTGCTAAGCTATTTCATTTAGACATGAAAAAGATGTGAAAAACTTAGTAATTAACTGGTCTGGATTCTGTTCCTGATCCCTTGTATGTACAAGGAATCGGTTTAACTCAATTCTTGAGACAGAGCTGAAGAAAGCACATTTAAACTGAGGTGAAACAGAATGGCAGGAGAAAAAGAGGTCTAGAAAACTCGAGGAAAACACTATAGCACAAAAAAATCATGCAGAAGAAGCATACTGAAAACCAGTTCATGATGCTGTCCTATTTTCAGATACGGCTTCACAAAAGAAGTTTCGAAGAAGTACAAGGTAAGGTGGTGTTGTTGTCTTGCACATGTAAAATGAAACCTGTGTAAACAAGAAAACTTCCAACCAGTTCATTTAGGTGTAACACAGAACGACTTCAGTAATGTAGTTGAAATGATTTTGGGTTGTCAGTGGAATAACTAAAAAACAGTTTTAACTCTTTTATGCTTAGAATTCTATGGGATGAAATAAATAACATCCATAAGGCTACTCAAGAACACAAAATGAGGTGAACATGAAAGAAAAATGAAATGCTACAGAGACAATATAAATGGCATGTAAATGGCTCTAAAGTAAATGTCAGAAGATGTTTGTCAGTGTTGCAGTTTGGGGTGTCTGGACAGAACTGTTCATACAGACTGTGGCAAACACTTCAGCAAAATCTTAAATTTAGAAGCAACAGCATCTGCCAGAAATAGGATCTAATATAAGAGTATGTTTTACAGGACCACGGGAAACAGATTTTGCGTCTTCTGCAAGATGTCTTTAGCTGGCTTCCCCTTGCCACTATAATTGATAGCAAAGTTCTTATCCTACACGGAGGGATTTCAGACACCACAGATTTGGATTTCCTGAATGCACTCAAGAGAAATAAGGTAAGAGATCATATCCATGGGGGGGTAATTTTGTTTCTTTACAAAATTTAGCAGTACAAATGCTAAGATCAAGTTGTTTGCAATAGGAAAAGAAACAGCTGTTGTGTAAGGCATGTAAGGAAAAAAAAGTTTTGTTTTTGTTCAAAACCAGTGTTTAGGAAGAAAGGTTTTAGTAAGTGTTGGGAGCCAATTGTTTGGCTGTTGTAAACCAACATGGGTCTTTTGACTTTGAAATAACTAAAACCACTTTGGATACCTCCTTCCTGCAGTGATGACGCATTAGCCAGAAAAGTATGAAAAGTACTTAATTCCCAGCCGTTTCTAAACACTTTAAAATCAATCTAGCCACATCTTTCTAGCATTGCCTTTTGTCCTGGGGCTGTGCTTCTTCCATCTGTTGTGTGGGGGAAGTTCTCCAGCTGTGAGGTGCTCCTTTGACAGCAGCTGAGCTTTGCACATGTGGGAAAATCTTTCCAGCAGGATCAAACTTCAAGACCTGTCCTTGAGAGAACAGAAACTACTGTTTTTCAGGGATTTGGAAGACAGAAATGTTATTTTTTTCTGAAATGGTGAGTGAACACAGCTCTTTTAAATCAGTGGAAAATGGTCTGGGATTTGGTCTCGATTTGGACAACTAAATCAAGATGTCTGCTTGTGATCAGGGTGCTTAGGCTCCTTATAATCAATGGAGATCCAGGAGATCTGGTGGAGACCCTGATCTTGTCATTGCTCAGGTGTAAGTCTCTGTTGCTGTTCATGGAAGCACCCTGTAGCCTAGGGATGTCCCCTCTGGCCTCTGGAGAAAGTTGTCTTTGCAGATCTCCTCCACTGGTCTCCTTTAGGTCTGATTTGTATCTGCCCACCTCATGGTAATTCACAGACATGGTAAAGCATCCCAGATGGCACAAGATACCTATGTTTATGCAACCTTGTGTACCTTATCATTAGCATCTGTGGAATCTAGAGCTATTTCTCTCATGCTCGTGTCTTCTAATGCAGAATTAAATGCTTTACAGGACAGTCAGGTGAATCTGTGTTTCTTAAGGATGTGAAAAAAGGGCAATGAATACTTCTGGTCATCAGAGTCTAGGCTCTGTTGGCTGTACCACTGTGCACTAAAATTGGGTGCCTAACTACAGATTTAGGTGTGTCAACTGCGAGTTAAGTTCTGCCCACGCTTTCACCAAGGCTGGGCTCAGCGTGTTACCGGTGCGGTATCTGTGAAATGCAGAATTAACAGGTCAAAGTTGCTGCCACGGGAGAGCATTGCTAATGAGACATGTGTGGGGCACAACTCAGGGAGATATCACTCAAGGCCAACTGATGTATTTTAATTGGTACAGCTGGCAACTGACAGGTCTCAAATACTGGTCAGTGCACAGGGGAATAACCAGTGTTTTGCATGTTTGTTTTGCATCAGTCCTTTGTTTTGTAAAAGAGTAGAATTGGTGTGTGTGTGTGTAGTGTATGTGTGTGGGTGGTTGTACAGTGTGTGTGTTTTGTTGCTGGGGTTTTTTTTTTGTTCCGGAAATGAGCTAGTATGAGAAAAATTCAAATGAGAAGAAAAGATACTCCCTGGAGAAGAGTCTGTATTAATGGGCATTCATGGAGCCATAAAAAGCAAATGCCCATGCACATGAAGGAGGCTGATTTAACAATAAAAGGGCCCGATGTAATATTTCATCAATTTTACTGTTATCCTCCTGATATTCCATTTATTTTAGCCAAATTGACCTAGCAGCAAGTTACTGTATCAGACCAGTAGTGAATGCAGTTTCATCTCAGTACAGTAAATGTACATTTTCAGTTTCCAGTGAAGCTGGGTACTTACATGCCATCCCTGAGCCCAGGCTGTACTTGCTGCACAGTGAGACCTTATGATTGACTGTGGCCTGAAATGAGTCTGTGCATCTGGATAAGAATATGAGAGCAGCTCTGAAGAGGCTGGTCACTGATAGATATAAAGCAAAATTTCTGCAATTGCCAAACGTCTGCAGCTTCCACCAAACCTGTGACTTCAGGACGTTACGAGAGTTCAATATTAAGTATAGGAAATGGGAACTGATGTGCCTTTCAGCTAACATTTCTGCATTATCTTTATGTTCTGGCAACAATCTTTTTTTATTTTTTTTTATTATTTTTTTTAAAGTTGAAGTCTTTGATGCGGCCACCAAAGAAAATTCCTACAACCAGACCCAGTAAAGACATTGCCAACCAGAATGTTGCAGGGAAAACACAACACATCTCTTCATCGGGCTCCACTGAGCCTTCAGGCTCACATTTGCCACCAGACCCTGCCCTGAAGGAATGGAAACAAGTAGGTGAAACCAAAGACAGGATGATACCCAAACCCCTCCTGCACAAAACCAGCCCATGCTCTCTCTATTCAGGCAGTATGTTCGAGTCTGAGGGAACTGTCTTTTACGAAGAAACCCATAATTTGGGGGAGTATACTAGCTAGCTATTTGTTAGTTGGATGCTTTTTGTAGACCTGGCAATAAAGGCTTGTGATTTTATATCTTACAAGTACTATTTACCCAGTGGTTTTTTGTTTTTTTCTTAGCCCTCAGGAGGGGGAGACTGCCAAGTACGGAATGTGTTTGCATGCCCTCATGTCGTTGGATCTGTTGGTACATACGTGGTTACATTAAATAGGTCAGCCTTTGCAACTGTTGGTGCGAGTGAGCACCTTTTTGTGGCCCTGGTTTTGACAGCTGAATGCTGATACTGTCCAAAAAACCCAGCTCCTGAGACCTAGAGACTGATTTTTCAAGAGTGGGAAGATTTTGTCCTCTAGCTCTTTATTTCCTCTTGAGTGTTACAGGCAATATGGAGCTCTTGTACTATAATTTAATAAATAGTGACAACTTGAAAAGCTTAATTTGCAAGGCAATTTAGAAGCTCAAAATTTAGTTCTGTATAAGTTTATTTTTCTGAGCTTCTCTTCAGACAAATGCTTTAAGGGGCAGACAGTTTTCTTTTGCTTCTAGGGAAGCAAATCTCTCTGAAAATGTGATTTCCCAAGATACCTATCTGACCTACAAACTAACATAATAGGCACAAGCAACCCCCCCTCCTTCCCAAATCTGTCATTCCACCAGCTAACCAAGTGTCCACTGAGCTGCACTCACAAATGTGAAATGGAATGTGTTCATGTAAACCTTGTCCAGTGAGTTTTAAACAAATATGTTATGCCTAATGTTTGCTAGTGACTAGAACTATTAGGTTAGGTGACTTTAAATCATGATAATTCATCCTCATGTCTGAATCCTGCTGAAATGCTAATATGTAAAATCTTGTTTAGAAATACAAGTTAACCGAAGACAGAACAGGCAAAAGCAACTCCTGTCATGTTTAGAGCAGGCACTTCCCAAGAACCACAGACCCATGTGGTTATCAGGTCTGTGCTGGGAAATAGAAAATGCCTCTCACACCCACATGCAAAGGTGGCAGCTTTTGCTCTCTCTCAAATAGCCCAGGTACCACCATACCTGCTGCACCTATGTGAGCCTGGAAACTTCAGCTTTAAAAGGAGGTACATTTCTGAAATGATATTTAATCTGAAAAAAGTCTCGATAATGTTTCTTAAGAAAAGTGGAACAAAAGTTGCAGCCCAGAAGAATCCCCTACTGAAAGGAAGAAAACACAAGACCTACTTGTTAGCTCAGGTGTTTTCTCCCTGTACTGTGGGGTTTTTGTTATGGCCAGTACTTTAAACAGCCATAGCCTGTCAGTCCTCACTTGCTTGAATTTGCCATTTATAGATCCTTGACATTCTTTGGAGTGATCCAAGAAGCCAGAATGGCTGTACACCAAATAAGTGTCGAGGAGGAGGTTGTTACTTTGGTCCTGATGTCACTGCCAAGCTGTTTGAAAGGTATAACCTGAAGATGCTCATCAGGTCTCATGAATTTAAGCCAGAAGGTTATGAGATCAGTCACAATGGGAAGGTAAGATGCTTCCATATAAAGCAGAACTCTCCTGTGAATTTCACAGGCACATTCACAGTAGTTTTGTCTGCAAAGTTAATTAAAAAAATAAAGTATTGTGTTTAAAATGGGTTTGTGGGAATCGTGAACTAGCTAGCTGTTAGAATGAATTTCGGAGTTCTAACAAACAAAATTCTTGACAGCTTCAGGAGTGAGGAACTAGCTTATTTGTGTGAAAACAAATGTACATAAACAAAATCCCTGAGGAGAGTTTTGTGTAAATACAGTGCAAGAGATACTCTAAGGCTCTAGAAGTCTTTTAACTTAGTAATTTCTCTTCTGGCCCTGCTTTCTGATATGCTGTATCAGGAGGCCAGCTAGAATCCTGAACACCAGGTCTATCTTAGGAAGAGGTTTCTGTTAATCAGCGTGTTGTATCACACTTTCTTCTGAACAGGTCTTCCTATGACAGGCCAAAAATACAGGCCTGAAGCTCTGACTCAAAAAGTATGAGCAATTTGGTCAACAACGTAGTTTTTGATCTCTGGTTTTACATATAGACACTTCATTTTGTAACCTGCATGTTTTTCTAAGATCGGTTTCAGAAATGGGTCACAAGAAGAGTTGTAGCCAATCCAGTTTCTTTGTTTCCTATGATCAGGTTATTACTATATTTTCTGCCTCTAACTATTACGAAGAGGGGAGCAACCGGGGAGCATATATCAAACTGAATCCTGAACTGATTCCTCGGTTTGTACAGTATCAAGTCAGCAAGTACACACGCAGGCAGAACCTTCGGGAGAGGTAAAGCTGTGTGTTGTGTGCAGTGAGCATGTACCCACTCAGCATGTGAGTACCTGCCACAAATGTATAGCTTGACTGAGTAATTGAATAGGCATCTAGTTTCCTTGGGTTTCCTTGGGGGTTTTCTATTTTACAATTCAAAAATTAACACAGTAGACAAAAATGTGGTTTAAGTTGCTCTAACCTGGTTTCCTGAGAAACTCCCAAAGGTAAGTGGTTAGAACAGACAATTGTCATGGACTCATAAAAGGCCCTGTGCCTGTCTCTCAGGTCTCTGTTAAGGCTGCAGCCTTAATCTGGACAAATCCTGTTATGAATTGAGTCCAAAAAGTTTATCATGACAGCTTTGCCATGCCTAGCACTGTGATCAGATTTACTAAAGCAAAGCAGCTTAGAATTACCTGCATAAACTCGATTATCTTGTAAATTCAAATTATTCTTATGGGGCTTTCTTTGTTTCGTTGGTTTAGGGTTGGTTTTTTTTTGCCCCAGTCTTGTCTTTTAGGATGACCCTAAACATACTACATGTTAAAGGACATAGGAATTTGGCAAATCATATTAAAAACCACAAAATGCTAGAAGATTTAAATCCTTTAATGATTTGCTCTGCATTTTTTCCCCTCTAGGGTGGGTACAATTGAATCAGCTGCCTTAAAGTCCTTACGAGAGAAGATTTATGCTCACAGATCTGAACTCACTAGTGCTTTTGCACAGTATGACCTCAAAGGCACAGGTAATGCTACCTCTTTGTCCAGTTGCCACCACGGGGAAAACAGCCTGGGGCGGGGGACAGTGCAAAGGGGACAAACCCCATGGACAGAGGTCCTGCCTGCCAGCGTAAGGCTGGAGGGCAGAGAGACTGTTTGATGTCATCTTCTTCCTGACCACAAAGGACAGGTATTAGCAATTGTTTAGCCCCAGAAAACAACTTGAGGGGATGAAGCTTTAAGTAGGAAGAAGAAAACAACTGAAACACTTGTTGGTGGGCAGAGTTTGGGTAGGCAAATCCAGCTCCAGAAGCTCAGAGGTCACCACCTTCACTTTTGAGCAACTTCAGAAGATGTCAGGCAGGGAACTGGGGTCTCAGGTGAGGAGGAACGGGTCTCCTTCTGAATCTGGGAGACATCCACAGAACACTTACTGGTTATGCCACTAGCAGACACATTCACGCATCAGCTGAAGAAAAGTCAGTGGCAAATTCATACAGAAACGTTTTATGCAGGAGCAAGGAGTTGATTTCTAGCACAAATACACCTTTTCCTCATGATGGCTTCTCACTTGACTGGGTTATCTGTGTCCCTAAAAGGGCAATCAATAACTTGATGGTTCTGTTTCTTTGGCCACTGAACAACTGTTTAACATGTTTTTGTCTGGTTGGGTTTTCAGCCACTTAGGTCTCTCTAGTTGCAGCTCAGCTCAAACCAGAAGTACTCTTTATGGCATAATCTGGTTTTCTCAGAAGGTATTAAAACATGCCAAACATTGTAATAGCATCACAAAGTTGTTGAGGTTTGAGGGGACCTATGGAAACGTGTAGTCCAATGCTGCTGCTCATTGATCTGAAGGTTTTTATCCCCTTTATATAAGGAGACAACGTTTACATCTTGCAACTGTTTTTAAAAATGTCAGGTGGCTTGCTGGTGTCGGATGTGTGCTGTGTCACATACCACTCGTAACCATGAACTGACCCTTTCTGACAGGCACGATTTCTGTCAACAACTGGGCTGAAGCCATGGAGTCTGTCCTACAGCTGGAACTGCCCTGGAGGATGCTGCAGTCTCAGCTAGCACAGATGAACCCAGATGGAGAAATTGACTTCATGTCCTGCTTTTACGATTTGAAAATAGGTCAACCTATAAAAGAGGTAAGGAGGAAAACGCCTCCTTGTGAATCTTGGAGGAACAGCTTTTGGTGCAACTTGAGGCACAAGACTGTGGTTTGGCCAATCAGGCAGACATCTACAGCTGAACTAGTTGCTGAGCTTCCTTTTATAGTCACTGGAGGGAAATGAGCACTGCTAGGGTACGAACCATCACTCCCTGCTAAGGTAGATGCTGCCCGAAATAGGCTGGATGAATCACATGCTAGAACTGCTTATTTTCCACTGACTTGCAAGGGCGTTTAGATGACGTGGATGAGGGGAAGTGTCAATTCCTACCCAGAGCACTCAACCCTCACTCTTTGAGATGAGCTCTTCAAGTGTGCTCCAGAGCCAGTTCAGGCACCTGTAGGAGAGAGTCACATCTGTTGATGGACTTTTAGATGTTTAATGGTAGCTGAGGTCTCTTCTTCAGAGGCCAGTTGTTATGCAGTGGCTGTGTAGTGCTCGAGTACTTAGCTGTCACCATCACTTTTCTAAACAGTAGGACCCATTCACATACATACAGCAAAAACTTTGTACGAGTGCATGGTATATATACAGCATCTTCCCTAGATTATCCGTATTTCCACAAATAATTACTGAAGGTAGGAGGTGTGAAGGGCTCCTTCCCCATGCCCTGCCATCTGTGACAGGGTTCAGTGGATTATTCCTCGGGGCAAGACACAAAGTATCATTTCAGGGAATTCAAGCATAAGGATTGTGGTGTTGTGATACATTTGACAAGTTAAAGTGAGGAAACAGAACTGGGATAGTGCCTGTTCTGTTGGTTAGAGTAACTCAAACTGAGGTCTGAGTGGTTTCTTGTACATGCTTTCAGACCCAGGTTCAGCCAGCTTTGGTGGAAACACTGTGCAGATACAGAAAGGATCTGGAGATCATCTTTAATGTCATCGACAAAGATCACTCAGGTAAGTGTACGCAACCTCACTGTACCAGCTCTAGGAAGCCTACACCAGTTATCTTTGCCCACCGTGTTTCCTCCTTAGGGCTTCCAAATATAGAGGAACCAGAGGTGATGTCATTTTTTCCCCATTTAGTGAAGCCTAATTTAAGCAGTTGGGCTGTAACACCATATAAGGGACAGCGCACGGAGCCTAACTTGAGACAAAATTCTCACATATCCCATCTTCATTACTGGCTTCATTCTTGTGGGGGCTTTCTCTCCCCTCGTCCACTCGCAGTATTTACTGCTTTCCTGATTGCACTGTTGAAAACAGATCATCACCTGAAGTAAAAACATTCTTCAGTCACGAAACCACGAAACACACCCGAAGCACAGTAGGCAGGTAATTTTCTTGCAGTGCAGGAGCGTGCATGCACGCATGTGTGCATGTATGCAGGAAGGGGAAACGGCACAGGAAAAAGCAACCTGCTTTCTTTCTCCTTTAGGTCTCATTTCTCTTGAGGAGTTCAGCCAGACATGGAAACTCTTCACTTCTCACCTGGGCATTGATGCAGATGATGAATCCATTGACAAGTTAGTCCTCAGCATAGACTACAACAAAGATGGCCACATCGACTTCAATGAATTTTTAGAGGCCTTTCATGTGGTTCATAGACTAGAGAAAAAGGCAAACTCATGAAAGGGCAAAATGCCTTCTGGGCTGTTTGGGAAGCTCACCTTCCTGTTGTTAGTCATAAGTGGTCTGGGAAACCCATTTCCAGACGGACAACAAATGGTAAGCATTGTTGTCACCATGTAAGCCTTTCTTTAGTCCCTTCTGGGTGATACATACCTGCTAGTAATGAGACAGAAGAGATGAAAACCCAGTACTTAAGAGTACTGCCAATCAGTGCATTACAAATTACTCCCCCTCCCTTGCTGGCATCTCCCCTATCAATCTCACCTGTGAACACTGCCAAGGTCGCACCTACAACCAAGAAAACGTTGATACATTTCTTTCAGCAGCCTTAGCGACCACTCAGAAATGGCACTGATGGCTACAAGGAACATATCAGACCCTCCCTGGCAACGTAACAGGCATGACAGAGGCTGCCGAGGGGCTAGCCAGCTCAGGAGAGGGAAACAGGGAAGAAGAACCATCTAGTGAAAACGGGTAGTTCTGCATTTAATCTTGCTCTTTGCATGATGCAGCGGAATTAAAACATTCCGGGTCACTGTCTATCCTTCTTGAAGTTTACAGACACAACTTAAAGGAGCTTAGTTTAAAGGCATTCACACTTGCACTAGATTTCCTCTTGCCACTGGCTACTTTTCCCTACATTTGTTGGGGTTTGGAGCTAAGGAACAGTCCTAATTCATCACCTTAATAAAGGCTAAATCCATAGCATGTTAACGTAATGGATGATAGATCACAAAATAAAGCTTTAGCTTTCACAGTAATGCTTAAGTATGGCGTCTTCTTGCCTGTATTTTGGTATCCTACACATAACCAGAGTACACCACACTTTTCCTGAGATGAACTGGATATCTTTAAAACAGAGATGAGTAAGAACACAAAAGGAAACAAATTTTGATACTGCCGAACCTAAATACTCTTGCATATAGTTAAGCATAAATTCTTTACCAAGTAAACTGAGAAATTCTGAAACTTGAGTTTTTGGAACACAGCAAGATGGCTGAGTCCAGTGCCTCTGGCCTCCCCCAAGGCTTCAAGCCAAATGCCGGCTCCTGTGGGGGAGAACAGGGAGACCTGGACCTCATGCTCTTGCACACCATGCTCTGAGAGCGACACACTGATACAAAGTGAAGTGCCACCAGGTCAGGAGCTTTTTGAAAACAGTATTGCCTAATTCTGCCTTGGTAAATACAATGTACATAAAGTGCTTTTTGGGTAGAAAAAGGTTCCAGCCTAGCCCTTTAAATTTTAATAGTGAAATATGAGTTAAGTACAGTATCTAGGTTTTATTAAATAACAGTGTTGACAGTACAAAAAAGCAGCATCCTTCCCAGTTCATCATCACACAATGTCACAACAACCCAAGCTTAAGGTACTACTCGTCTTAAATCTTACTTTCTACAGTTAAATACAAACTACTTTTCCGTAAGTATTTTGTAACTTGACAGATGAATTGAATAAATATGCACACACTTATTTCTATTGCCTAGGGGAGGGGGAAAGGGAAATCTTTAATAGTGCAAACAAGATTTAAAGTAAAATTTTAATGGCATTGGTAATACTGAATGTGTATTTTTTAGCATGCATTTATTCTGATCCACGCACCCTGAGGATCAGTTCCACCACACTCCAGTGGAGTGACAAAAAGGCTCCACCCAAGATAAACAAACACCGAGTGTGGTGGGTTGTTGCTTCCCACTGTTGGTTTCCTCGCTGTGGGCGCAAAGCAACAAGGTGGAACAGGACAGTGCAGCTCCAGAGTCCTTTGCCACCCCCCACCTCCACCCCCCCACCCGAGATGAGGACAAAGCTAGGGGGTGCAGCAAGACGCGGGAGCCCAGAAATGGCTGACAGCCTCCAGCGTGGATGTCCCCCTCTCGTGACATGATCCTGGATCTACCCTAACATGGAGCTGAAGGTTGCTTGCCTTGAGGGATCGCTTCAGGAGAGGGGACATGAAGGTTGCGGTGCAGCGCTTCACTCAGCAGACAGTGAGAAGAGGCTTTCAGGGATGCAGTCCTGAGGTATGAGGGGAGCTGAGTCACACAGCCAGAAGAGAAAAAAGCCCGTCCTGTCAGCTGGCAGCGGCACGCTAGAGCCTCTTTACCCCTAACAGAAGAAGGGGGGGTGGCAGGGGGAGTAACTGTGAAACATCTAATGCCAGGAATAAAAAGCCACTCGAGACTGCAACTGGGAGTGGGAGAGAGCCCGGCTACTTGTACTTAAAAGCTGAACCATTCAGCTGAAGCTCTTCTTCCATAACCCCCACACACAAATCCTTTATTTTTATCCCACAGTTTTTATTGCAGCGGCTACTTAATGTTACAGCTGGGAGTGGTCCCTTGAGCAGGGACTGAATCAGTCCCCAGCTGAGTGAGTACCCAACCTCTTGCCCTGCAGGTGCCGATGCCACCGCTGGTGGCATCCCTCATTCTCCCACTTTGTGGGCAACTGCTCCCACCCCTGGGGCCACACCAGGAAGTGCCCAGTGCTGGGCCCAGACTGACCCAGGCTCTCACGTCGCTCCACGCAGCCCTGCAGGGCCCTGTGCCCGCAGGGGTGCAGCCCAGGTGTTTCACTTGTGACCACAGAAAGTGACAGTCCCTGTTTGGGACTGCTCAGCTCACCTTCACCTTCCGTGAACAGGCAGGGCTCTTTCCCTGCAGAAGGAGACCACAATGAGCAGGGCAGAAGCCAGACAAACTCTGTACCCCCAACCATGAAGTTTGCACATTTACTTGGAGGAAGAGCAGCTGAGGGAGATGAACGCTGCCTTTGATCTGTCCAGTATGACAAACTCGTCCCCTTGGCACAGCGGCAGGGAGAAGGAACCAGCCACGAGGGCGCTGGCCTGGGGGAGCTGGGCAGGGACCCGTGTGGTATGTGGGCTGAGCTGGGCACCGCTCATTGTTCTGGCCCCCAAGCAGCCCCACGTCTGTGTGCAGGCACGCCTGGCTGTCCCCACGGCTGCGCCGGTGCTCCTGTCCCCACAGCTGTGCCGGTGCTTAGGGCAGCAGCGCCCTCAGACTGGACAGACCAGGGCTCAGGTGGGTCTATTTTAATTCATCGGTGCCCTGGTTTCGGAGGCACAGGACGTGTCTGTTTACACCTTTGCCTTGTTTCCATAAATGAATTTTCAAGGACTTGAAGTTGGCCGTGTCACCCTCCGCTGGCTCCCCCGGGCAGCCTGACAGCCCAGTCAGCCTCTGCCAACCGCTCAGCCCCGCACACACTGCAAAGCTGTCAGGCCTTCTAACCGGGAGCAGACCCCTGCCAGCACCACCGCTTTGCAACAGCCTCACGCACACACACACACAGGGGGATCCTCGGCAAAGCAGGGGGTCTGTATAAAACCCCCTTTTATATAAAACGTGCTATAAAAACGTGCTTAATGAGGTCTGGGCTAAAATGTGGCTCTCCAACCAGAGTGGTTCTTCTGACTGAGCAGTAACACAGCAGCAAGTCGCAGCTGTGCCCGATCCAGAGGCAACAGGAGTGTCCCTTCTACTGGCCCAGTGTTTCAGAATTCTATTCTCCACCACCAGCTACCTAAACTCGTCAAATTACCACATAAATAGTTCCCAAGTACTGGCACTCCATGTGATAACTGATCATGATGAGCATAAACATACCAAAACCTAGGTCATACTATGAATTTCAAATTAAAGATACCAATGATACACCCATTAAAAAAACCAAACCACCAAAACCCCAAAAAAATGTTAAGGGGTGTCTGGGTATGTTTGGCCAGAAGCTCAATTGCTTTAGACTTCAAGGCAGCTGCATGTGAAACCAACATCACCCTTCTTGTTTCCAAAAACAACATCACACCCTTGGCAAAGAAAATAAACTAAGAGTCTGAGGGAAAAATCATCTTGCGTCTCTCACAATCTAGGATTTGATAAGAAAAGCAAAAATAACTGCTACTAATGGCTTTTTGTATGATACTGGATAGCACAAGAAACCATCACACAGGCTTCTCGTGTGCTCGTGCTCTGCACCGTCACAGCTGTCTGCTTAAACTACACAAAGGGTTTTACTTTCATTTGCTGGGAAACAGGCTCAGTGATCTCTCACAATACCTATGAAACGGAAAAAACCCCAAACCATAATGAAGGCAAAACCCTACAGAACAGGCACCTTGCCAATAAAATGACTTCCACATCCAGGTGCTAACTGTACCCGAACCGTACCTTTATAGCAGACCCTCAACAGCCCACGGTTTTCACGGTGGTGAATGCAGTACATGCCTCTCTCACGAGCACCCGGTCCGAGAAATCCCAGACCCTTGGACCACCAGGCTGGTCCCTGCAAAACCACAAAGTCACCTCCTTAGGCCTCCCACACCTTTGCTCTCTTGAGCCAGTGACCAGACGTTACCGCAGCAGCAACTCTGTAGAGGGACAGCACGTGGGGGGGCATGGCCAGCAGGAGCTTGGTCTCCCCAGGACCACGGCTGCTGGCAACTGACAAGTGGGACAGGGGTTTACTCCCTTCCTTTCATCAAGGTTATTTCAGATACCTGTACAAAACTGGAACCAAAAACCTCTTTCTCAAAAGCACCACATATTACTGTCACAAAAAAACTCATTTCAAATCCTGTAAAAATGGCATAGTTATGTTTTTTTGAAAGAGTGGAGGAGGGGTGGAGGGATCTCACAGAAATATGCTTATCAGGCTTATTAGCACAGAAAATACTTACTTTTAACAGGCTGTATCTGCTCTTTTCCCCTCTACCTGGCAAGACAGAACCACTCCAATCCCCACTGCTTGCACAGCAGCAGTGCTGGCGCACCTCCACGCTGCTGAGGGAGCCCACGGCCACGGGGGAGGCTAAAGCCACAGCCACTTTCCTCAGCTGTCACCCGCAGCGTGCTGGCTGGTGGCAAAACCAGCAGCGCTGGCACAAGGAAAACCTCAGATGAGGCCTGGGGTAAAGCAGGGGGGTCCCCTCCAGAGGCAGCCGACCTCTGTTTTCAGTTTCGATGTCCACAGAGCCACCTCCCTGCAGGACACAGCCATCCTGGGGGCAGCTGCAGAAAGTGGTTTTCAGTTGATGGGTTCAGGGTGCAGGCGCTAACCTGGGAGCTGTCTGAAGGGAGACTTCCAGGCAGCCCATCGCTAACTACATGCTACAAGTGCAACTTCAAATTAAAAAAGGAAAAAAGGAAAGAAGAAAAAAAGAAAAAAAAAAAAGTGGTGGTGGCAAAAAAAGGGAAATAAAGGAAAAAAATAGTGGGAAAAAAGGGGGGGGAAGGTAAAGCGGGGTGTGTGCATGTGTGTGTGAAGAGAAACATCAAAGCCTTCTATAAATTCATGCTGTGCTGGACAGCTGGCAATTAGGCCATTCTGAACTCTGAGGCTATTTGCAAGGGAAAGGACCAGGACACTCAGGTGCCTGAGTGGAAGAGGTTTATCTTGCTGCATTCAGAGGAAAGGATTACAGGCATAAAACTGTCTGTCACCCTGGAAGAGCTGGAGTCTTGACATTTTGCCTCCAAGGCCTTGGGGATGCAGGGAAGGAAGCTATTTTGCTCAGATTACAGGGAGATGCAACTTCCTGAGAGAGGCTACCTTCTCAAATTAGCAGATATTTTAAGACATTTGTCTCTACTGGCATTAGCCCCGAACTGGCTAGAAGCAAATGCGGTGAGAGTCAGGATAAAAATGTATTAGAAGTATCACCTGGTTATTTCAAGTTATTCCTATTCCTCTAATTTACATTTTCCTGGATGCTTCACACTGTGCATTAGTGATTCACAACAATGCACATTTACACACAGCAGGAGAAAATTAATGAATTCCATCACTTCGCTTATTTGGGAGGCTTAATGCCTGAGATACAGTGCTCTCGTTTTATTATGCCTTTTGATCTCCACAGAGTAATCTGTTCTCCCTTTGGCAGAACTGTGTAATTCTTGCTAATTTAATATGAATTACATTTATGCACTTTGGGCAGAATAAGCCTCGTTATTTGTTATTTCTCACACACTCTCTTAAAACCGGGCCAAATTCCACCTACCTGTCCCGCACAGGTAGGCATGCACGTAGCACGATCGCTAGGGTAAAATGCTGAGGTAGTGCACGGCACACAAACATGCAGCAACTGAACAAGAGGTTCATGACAGGGAAACGGGGAGAAGGAGCTTCTGAGCCTTCCCTCCTGCATGAGGCATCACTTACTGCATCGCACAGCCTGTGCTGGGCAGGAAATCATGTAAATAAATAATTATGGCTTTCGTTAGGTATGTCATGGTGCCATAGGCCCCACTTGGTGCACTGTCATAAAAGAAGTGGCAAATTCCTGTGGCTACGTCTTTCTCCAAGATACAGCCAGTAGCTCCAAATGATTTCTGAAAAGATACAAGCAAAGAAGTAAGGAAAGTGATGTGTGCATGCCTACTTATTGGAAAAAATCCCCACCACATTATGATTTGCATCTGTGCTGAATACTGAAAGCAATTCTCCTTTCCCTCATGAAAACCTTAATCAGGATTATTATAGGACCCACATGACCTAGCTGGATCAGTGTAAGTAAATAACATATATATATATATATATATGTTATAACATATAACTTCACAGATTTTTGTCCTTTGCAGCAGGATTACTCAAATATTGATAATTCTAATGCCATGATAAAGCAAAACTTCAATCTACCCACTTCAGAGCTTGCTAGCCACTACAATTTTATTCCCTTTAGATCTCCTACAATCCTTAAATTAGTTTTCCAAATATATTTCCAGAAGATACTTAAGTTATCTGGTCTCTCTTTGTAAGGCAAAGAATAAGATCAAGCTCATCACACATATCAAAAAAGGAGCAGGGCACAATTTTCAGAGCAGAGGCTTCTTACCGCTGCCCCCTGAACTCACCAGCTCTTGCAGAAACAAGTCGTTGGCCATGTGCACAATTCGATCTATGTGGATGATGCCCCCGATGCTGTTCACCTCGATGTCAGAGAGGAACGTGAGAACAAGAATAGCTTCCACCAAGAGCTGCCTGTACTCAGGCTGGGGTACGTGGTTCAGCACCGACTCCACGTGCACAGCAAACTTGATTTCACATGGGGTCATCTGGCAAGTTTGAGTGGAAATGGAAAGAAAAACTGACAAATCGGCACGACTAGATCCCCATGTCCTGCAAGCACTTAAACATACACTCCTCTCTGCACACGAGGGTAGGCTGGCTGAAGCAAGCACAATTTCTGTGCAGCTTTAGCACTTACAGAGACTTTTTGTGTTACTAGACCCTGAGCCTGCGAACAGGACAACTTTCCGAAGACTGCTCCGGCCCTGCGATCCATCACACACACGTTTTAGTTGCACACAGGTCTGCTGATGCTTAGCTGGCAAATGAACTCTTTGCCCCTCATGCTGTGGTCTCACAGCACGCTGCCTTGTAAGTATCTTTCTGGCACTGCAGGTTAGTTGCAAAGCCGAAAGTATTGTTGAGTTTTAAAAATAACTGCTTAGAGTGAACCCTCTTCCACACAGAGATACAGCTGTATTTTCTGTAAAGCAGCCTAATTTGCGCTGCCATAGCCCTATGGATGTTACGTGAAAGGATGCTGCCTTAGGAGGTTTGTGCTTACTTCGTTTGATTCCTTTAAACGCCAAAATTAGATACTGTCTAGGTCTGACAGGCTAAAAAAATAAGCCTATTTGTCTACACAATAGGAATAAATAAAGCTCTCCATGCCGAAAAAAACCCTCATGTTTAAATTTGGCAGAAAATTCCAGCTCCTCTCTTCAGCTGTTACCACCATCCCTCAGAAGAGAAGGAAGCCAGAGACAAATCTGAGGGAACCAGACAGGAAAACAGCCTCAGGCACACAAGCACCTCTCTTCCACTGATGGATTACTGTTCACAAGAGTTCATTTTATAGGTGTAAATTCAAAACTTGCAGAGCACCTAAGGACAGAGTGGCAATCCAGCTAAGGAAAAAAAAAATGTAAGGAAGGGTTATGGATATAAGGAGTCAAAGCTTTGGTTAGAAACCATCACCCTTAATTGGTATTTACTTTGGAGACTGTGATGCCAAAATACACTGGCTGCTGCTGCAGCATACTAAAAAAGAACCGTGGCAAGCAACGTGCCTGCTTCCTTCCAACAAGGCTGTGCCTTCCCCTCACCCTGCCCACGGGACCGCCATCGGCCAGCCTCTTTCAAGCAGTGCTCCACGGGCGCGCGGGGTCGCGAAGGTGTGCAGCGGGAAAGCCTGCACACACCTGCTCTCGCAGGCCTGCCTGGCAGGAGCTCATCGGCACAGCCGCCGGGAAGCCGGCAGAGGTTAGATCTGGGCCTTCTGGAAACCAAGGGTCTGCAAGAGCAGCCCTGCTGCATCTTACGCTGTCAAACCAAACGTTCAGTCACAAGGCTAGAAAATCATTGGCATTGTACTGTACCTCTCTGGTGGTTGAAGAAGGAAGGACGTACCCTTCAATGGACAGACCATGGCACTGAAACAACATTTTGACAATGAACAGAAATTACAGTTCTTGCAAGAAATCTGAGGGTTCTCTGCTCTAAGCCAGTATGTAACAACTTTCAGTTTAAAAAACAACCACCAAAAACCCCCAAACAAAAACCACAAGACCTGTTAAAAATATGATTTCATCTTTGCTGAAAAAGTTATGTAACCTGGCAAACATTAGAAATAGCCTGACATGACACGTAGTGAGCGTGCTGTGTTCCAGTTCAGCTACTAAAGGGGAAAAAAGTACTTAGAGAGCCACTACAGCAGGAAGCACATAAAGGAGAGAAACAAATCAATGAGAACATTCTGTGGGAAAGGATGTGAAAATAAATGATAATGTAAAAGCATGACAACAGACCACAAAAGTGAGAACCCTTTTTTTTTTTTTTAATTTTCCCTAAAACAACATGAAGTGTTTTAGATCCAGGGCACCACAGTTCCAGGATGTCAATACATTGTGGTGATGGACACGGGCCACCAACAGTGGGGGAGAGGTGGTGCTAGAAATACTGAGCGGTATACAAGAAAAGTGACAAAACCTAAAAAGTGAAAAGCAGGCAGGCTAAGGAATAAAACATCTGGGTACCTAAGGTACTGAAAATGCACCAAGAAGAAGAGAGATACTTTATGAATAGTCCAAAGAAAGTTTAAGAATTAAATGTTGAAGACAACTTAAATAAGCACAATTGATTTTAATAGCCAGAAAAAAGCCCATTCAAATACCCGCAGCGATTACATTAGGGTCAGGACAGAAGTGATACTCACTCTGCTGAAAGATCCCCTTAGTAAATAGCCACAAGGTCACATATGACTCATCTTGGCTAACATCAACACTAACAGCTTCAGCATAAGTGATTTTAGAAGGACAACCAAAATCAAAGCTGGTGATACACATTCTCCCCAACTGTGTAGGCATGAACAGCTCAGTGCTGCAAGGTGCCAAATGCTGGCTCTTATCTAGCAAATCAGAAGAACAAATGTATAAAAATTCCTAATTCTTCTCTCCTTCTTCCTGGAGAGCTGTTTCAAAACATTTCCATAACCCTGGTCTCCAAGGTGCTGACAAGGACTTACTTTTCACTTAAAAACAAACAAACGTTAAGAATGCCACACGGCTCAGAAGAGCCAGCAAGAAATCTCAAGACATTTTGGAAGAGCCAGTGCAGTTTCCTACTTCATTCCTCACAGCCTTTCTGAACTGCAGCACACCAACTGCACTGCATCACCGTGTCCCTCAGCAGCACTGACCCTAATTTGTATCAGGCCACAGGTGACGCAAAACATTGACGGAATAGAATCATTCAGCCAAAATTCAGTGCTGGTGGTTTCAGGGAAAAACACACATTTTCAAACAAACACATGACCTTGTGTTAATGGAGCCCTTTTATGCTCAAGAGCCACACTCCCACTGACTCTTGTTTCCACCAGACTTCCAGCTGAAGACCAACTTAAACTCCCATCAACATGCCACCTCTGGACCACCACCTCCCCAAGTCACTGTACAGCTTGCTGTCTTCCTGTCCTCCGCAGCTGTCAGCTTACCTTCTGAAGGATTTTCCACACTTTCTCATAAAAGCCAACAGGGACTCTGTTAATAGCACCATCAAGCCTCCTTCTGCGCAGCCACTGCCCTTTTCGGTCACCCCAGCTCGTGTCTCCACTGGACTGAGTAGGAGAAGTACTAGTGGGAGATGACGGAGTACTGCCCTTCTGTAAACAAATTAAAGCCTTGATTAGCTGCTAGAAAGCACCCCAAGTGCTACTCCTGGTGAATGCATCATTCTGTTAAAATGTCACCTCAAAACCAGGGAAAAAAATACAGGGCATGTCGTCATACAAGATGATGGAGCAGGACTGACCCTTTTCTATTCCCTTCACAACAAGCTTTACTTCTCCAGTACTTCAATCATTTCAAGCAGTTCAACAAGGCATAAGCCAGTAAACTTCACTGCCTCGTTCCACACGTGGCCCGACTGATTTAACAAGCGTAAGCTGTCGGCCAGGGCAGAGTCACTGGTGTGCGAGACAGTGGGATTTGCAGGTAGGTCTGACTCACTCAGACTTCAGGCTCAGTTTTGTAAGAGAACCAAAGGGTCCACGAGTCCAGCAAGAGAGGTCCTCAATGCAAAAAGCTCCATTAAAGCAAGCAGATTAAAAATTAACTGAATGTGGCCATGTAATCATCATGCCTGCCTCTCTGTATCAGTCAGTCTTATTTCCCGTCGTCGCTATTGCTCTATTATTTTACTCTACCAGTCTTGAAGATTAAATTAGGCAGCAAATCATCTTCAAAGTTGTGCACCACCACCAACTTCTTGTTCCCATTTCCACACACACAGTCTGTCTGCTCTTTGCACTCACAGAGACTGTGCTCTTCGGTTTCCTTTCTCTCTGCACATCTATTACTTTCTGCCCAGAAAGGACTTCACTGACCGCCCCATCTCAAATCCCATCATCTCTGAGTAAGTAACCACCCGCGCAAAGTACTTACAAAGGAGAAAACAGACTGAAAACTGTTTGCTCACTGATTCTACACAACCAAGCTCTGCACAGACCAGCAAATGAGAACGGCCTATTTCCACTACTAGCACTGTCAGTGAGGCATAGGTGGTGTTCCTTTGATGTTTTGATGCTTGCTGTTCCTTTCCACTGCACACTGATCGAGACAGAAGTTCCTCCACCCTTCTGAGCAAAGCTAGAGGATGCAGGAGGATCAGCACCAAAGTAGAGAAATCCATCTGCATACCATAATTAATCTGGCCACTCAGGTGGTTCAGAGAAGCGAAGATGTCATTGAACAATTCTGTGCACTTGAATCAAACACACAGTTGAAGACTGCCTCTCTGCACTGGTTTGTGGGAAGACAGAGACATCAGCAACCTGGCAGTTGTCAGGCCAGGCCACAGGGCTAGTGGTGCTCTGCAGATGTGTATTTAGGACACTTGGCAGGCGTGCCATTGACAGCAAATCCGCAGGTGCAGAGAACCATAAATCACAACTGCCAGTTCAAGGTGCATGCGTAGCTGCAAACTTTCCATCTCTTCACAACAGATTCGGAGCCTCAGGCTTACTTCAAATTGTTGAGGTCTCTGTTGGCAAAATATTTAAACAGTAATCTTCTTAACAGTGAGAGCTAACGAAGAGCTACAGTTCTCTGCCTTGAAAGAAGGTAACTGTGCGAGGAGAAACCCATGCCCATAAACCCCCTGTCTCAGCAACCTGAAGCTATTCTGGGTTCATTACTGCCCAGAGACCGCCAGCATTTATCAACACTACATTACTTTTAAATACTGATGACACCTGTAACATAATCCACCATCAAGTAGCTAAATCTGCTATAGTGTTCTATCTGCTACAACTGCTTAAGCTTCAGAAGAACTAAGTGGATCTAAATGCGAGACTCGACCTCTATTAAAAGATTACTAATGAGAACTGGTTATCAATTAAGATGAACAAAAGAAAGAGGCAGCGTTTGAAAAGAAGTTTGTAGGCAGGAGAAGTCACAGGAGGTGTCTAGAGCTAAAACCCTTGGGAAAACACACAGGGTGAAGAGCAGGTGCAGAGCTGCAGACAGTGTTTTACCCTGGAAGTGAACATGCTGCTGGGCATGGAGCGGCCCTCATGAAAGAACTACAAAAAAACAGACAGACACCAACATGTCAGCAAGCCAGCCATGACAGAACAGGATGCAAACAAGGTTAAGTAACCCATTTGTGCAGAGACAAGACACATGGATTAAGCCCAGGTACTCAGGGGAAAACTGCAACAGCCCCTGGGACTCTTACAGTGCTGCACATCAGCTGACCTTGGGGCAGCTGCTGCTCATTCCCAGGGCCACCATGAGGCAGACCCCAGTGTGCCAGGAGCCCGCCTGGCAGCCACGAGCTGCCCATGCCATCCACTGAGCTCCAACACAAACCGCCACAGTTTTAAGCAGTAGGCAGAAGCCTCTCTGTGACTTACAGCTGGCAAAAAACCCCAAGCTCCCTACTTCCATTCCCTGTTCGCTGCAATGCCAGGAGCTACTCTGCACGAGAAGGCCATCTTGCTGCAGAAAGTCTGCGGGCTGCCAACTGGGGGGGGGGGCAGCATTAAACAAACAGATGCAGAGCAAAAAAAATCTGCTGAAATGCAGATGCAGCACCTCAGACTTACAGCACTTTTCTGTAACTGTCCACCCCAAGCCGTGTCTCCGTATTCACCGTTAATGGTTCAGACTCAGGCAAAGGCCTGATGTTTAGACTCGAGAAACAACGGCAGCAAACAAGAGTGCTGCAGTCAGTCACTCAACACCTGAGCTCTGGTGCAAAGAGATGGTAGCACAAGTATTGAAAGTTCCTTGTAACACAAAGTTGATTCCCTCTCCACCAAAATGACATTAAATTAACATCTAGCGTATTATTCAAAGGATGCAGTGAGATAAGCCAGGAAGCAGCATGAATGGTGAGGTGGGGGGAACAAACATACAATCATAGAACAGTTTGGGTGGGAATGGACCTTAAAGACCACTTAGTTCCAATCCCCCTGCCCTGGGCACGGACACCTTCCACCAGACCAGGTTGCTCAAAGCCCCATCCAGCCTGGCCTTGAACACTTCCAGGGAGGGAGCAACCACAGCTTCTCTGGGCAACACAGTTCTAGTACCTGACTACCCTCACAGTGAAGAATTTCTTCCCAATACCTAACCTAAATCTACCCTCTTTCAGTTTGAAGCCATTACCCCTCGTCCTGTTGCTAGAAGTCCCTACAAAAAGTCCCATCTCCAGCTTTCTTGTAGGCCCCCTTTAGGTACTGGAAGGTCTCCCTGGAGCCTTCTCTTCTCCAGGCTGAACAAGCCCAATCCTCTTGGCCTGTCTTGTCTTCATAGCAGAGGTGCTCCAGCCCTCTGACCATCACAGTGGCCCTCCCCTGGACTTACTCCAACAGGTCCATGTCCTTCTT
>JAVJGJ010000014.1:90847403-90868775 GCA_035590215.1 Microhierax caerulescens | reverse complement strand
CTGTGTCACCAACAAAGATGTTTAAACAGTGCTGGTCCCAGGACGGACTCCTGAGGAACACCACTCATCACTGGTCTTCACTTGGACATTGAGCTGTTGACTGCAACTCTTTGAGTACAACCATCCAGCCAATTCCTTATATATCGAGTGGCCCATCTGTCAAATCCACGTCTCTCCATTTTAGAGACAAGTATGTTGTGTGGGACAATGTCAAATGCTTTGCACAAGTCCAGGTAGACGTTGTCCAGGGGTCCAGCCAACTCCTCCTCTGTGCAAAATCCCAAATTTCCATCTGATCTAATGCAAAAGCCACAGGGGAACATTTCCAACCTCAGCAGAGGTCCGGGTGGTTAGCTGGGGTGCACCTCTGTATTTAAAACAAAATCATGCTGCCACCTAGTGCCTGGTCTTTCTTCCTTCCTGGAAAGGCCGAAGTCAGACACCGGCAGTGCAACCGTGAACACCAAAAGCCACTTCAGGGCCTGTGGAAAGCAGCCAGCAGCACCTCCACTGCCACAGCCACAGCACGAGGCTTGGCCGTGACAATGCTGAGGCAGCGGCATGGCTTAAACGTCACAAGCAGGTCTCGTGAGAGACACTGCGTTCCACAGGTGGCTTTGCTTCCCTGCCTGAACGTGTCCTACAAAGGTCATTAACTGATCTTTATTGTCACCATCAAATGCTCCCTGTCAAGGCCATGCAGAAATGCCACTCCTTTCTGAAGGCTCATCGAGCAAATTGTTTTGTAGAAAGGAAAACGTCATATATTTCCTTAGAAATGTGCAGAAATGGCCTCAGGTTAAATGAAACTGGCTTGCTCGTTAAGATTGTCTTTAAAAAACAGGTTTCTAATATAAAATCATAGAATAGCTGAATTGGAATTCACCTTTAATGATCATCTAGTCCATGCCATGGGCAGGGACATCTTTTATTAGATCAGGTTGCTCAAAGCCCTGTCATACCTGACCTTGAACACTTTCAATGATGGATGGCATCCAAAACTTGCCTGGGCAACCTGTTCCAGTATCTCACCACTTTCATTATAAAAAAATTATTCTTATGTCTAATCTAAACCTACCCACTTTCAGTTTATAACCGTTGCCCCTTGCCATGTCACTACAGGCCTTGGTAAAAATCACCTCTTCATCTTTCTTACAAGCCCCCTTTATATACTGAAAGGCTGCAATAAGGTCCCCCTGGAGCCTTCTCTTCTCCAAGCTAAATAACCCAGGCTAAAAAGTATAGAATCATTCTTAGAAACACATTTTATTTGACCACTACCTTCCTATTTATCTAGAGCAAAGGAAAATTACCAATAGAGACACAAAACAGAGAAATCAAAAGCACTCATAACAAAACCATCAGTCACATTCATTCATAATATTTTGGTTGGGTTTTCTGGGATATCTCCCCACATACTCTGTTGCTGTGTAATATAAAGTACTAAAATTAAATTTATTCTAGCAGCAATCATCCTGCATTCCTGAAGAAACAAAACAGGAAGAAAACAAACCAACATTTCTTTTCCAAGTGTATCTTTTCCAAAAGGCATGTGGACCACTTCAGCAACTTGTGCAGAGCACAAGAACGAACACTGTTCACATGAAAGCTTCACTTTGTGCATCTGACTTTTCCTTAGCTAAAGATGATAAAAGAGATGTTTTAAAGTTGATCCCTTGAATGCATCAGAGTTTGTTCAAGTTCTATATTTAGGCATGTGAAACAAAAACAGAAAAGGAAGCACATTTTTGGAGGAAACATCCCCTTGCTGCCTTCTATTTAGTTACCAGCTTTAAATCAAAGGACCCTTGGAAATTTCTGCCGTTTACCAAGAATAAAACCTAACATGACACAGTTCCAGAACAGCTGCGTTTTCTGATGAGCATTGACAGAAAACCCTCACCTGCTTCATCTCACTCTTCAATTTAGTAATACCACTTCTTTCTGTTTTGGTTGCTCCAGAATGCCCCATTTCATGAATAGAAATTGCAGGGCTAGATGAAGAGGAATCTACAGGTCGCACTAGAAGAAGCAAATGGACATTTTTAAAATTCTAGGGGTAGCAAAACAGATGAAATTGTATCCAAAATTTAAACACATATCCTTTCAAAAGTTTACAATGCTCTTCATGACAGCATTCTTTCAAACCACATCAACAGTTCAAACCTGATTGCATCAAGTAAAGGGCCTAGTTCCATACTTGGATATCGGGGCCTGATTTTCCATGACACTGAGTAATCGCAGCCTTAAAAGCTGTTAGGGTTACAGTGAGTCTGTGAGGGCCAAGAATGAACCCAGGATACAGTTGACAGGCCAGCTGGGAATATGTGGGCACCAGAGACACGCTCCTTGAAGGCAGGCTACATGTGACCTTTTTATGGTTTTCACTATGGTCTGTTGTGGTTTAACCCCAGCTGGCAACTAAGTACCATGCAGCTGCTCCCTCCCCCACCCCACCCTTCCCTAGCGGGATGGAGAGGAGAATCAGGAAAAAGGTAAAATTCCAGCACTGAGATAAGAACAATTTAGTAATTGAAATATATTAATAATAACACTAACAACAATAATAATGATGATGATAACAATAAAGGAGAGAGAACAGGAGAGAAATAAAATAAAGCAGTGATCAGCAGGCCCTGGCCAACTCCCCCCAGTTTATATACTGAGTATGATGTTCTATGGTATGGAACTCCGGCTAGTTCAGGTCACCTGTCCCAGCTGTGTCCCCAACTCAATTTCTTGTGCCCCTCCAGCCCTCTTGCTGGCAGGGCCTGAGAAACTGAGAATTCCTTCACTTAGTATAAGCATTACCTAGCGACAACTATAACCACCAGTGTTACCAACATTATTCTCATACTAAATCCAAAACACAGCATTGTACCAGCTACTGAGCAGAAAAATAACACTATCCCAGCCAAAACCAGGAAAGGTCACATAAAATTTCTTCAATTTAAAAGCTTGCCTTCGTATCAGTGAAAACTTGATACAATCTTATTTCAGTGCACAACAGCTTCCATTGTACTTGTTTTGTTTATTCCACAGCAGACACACACAGGTACTGGCCACCCATAACTAACACATTACATATACCTCTAATTTACATGTTGAGAGAGTAGATTCCTATTGATAAGACAATCTGACTTTATATTTATAGTTCTCACTTAACATATAGAAGTATCCAAGTGGACAACTTACAGCTTCTTTCCACTCCAAACTCTTTTCCACTGAGAATATGGTGCAGGAGATTTTTCATATCAAAGGGGCTTAGATTCATCAAACTCTCTGAAGCTTCTTCACCTAGTTAAAAAAAAAAAAAAGCCAAAACCACCAAAAAAGACAAATTATAACTATAGGTGGCTTTACAGCTTGTTTTCTTAAGTAAACTGCTGATGAATGAAGTTCAACCACATTTACCTTTGTAGCTAAGACTTTCTTTAAAAAATTAATATGCAGAGTCAGATTTCAAAAATACATTTCAGGACTGAACAACACACACTGAATGGAAATAACACTATTGGCACAGTGAATATTATGCTGCACCTTGTGCAAAATCTTACTGAAGCTGCTGATGAGAAAGCAGTTGCTCCCTTGTAGGGCAAGATCACTTGGCAAGGCATTACAGCCATCTCCCAAAAGCAGATGACATGTAGATCTCAACTAAAGGCCAGAGTTATTCTATAAAGAATCGCATGCGTGTGGAAGGCTTGTGAGATCATACTTGTGAGAGATATAAAAAGCACATGCATACACATGAGTACACATGTATGCACAGACAAATCTCCCATAGGAGAACACAAAAAAGGCAGCAATGCAGCTGAGGGCAGGTACAAAGCAGCTGGCATTTAAGGCTAAGGAATAACAAAAGGGACCCCAGGAAAGACAGGCTTTGACTGTGAACAAAGCAGCTTCCACTATTCAGCTACAGATTTGGGGGCAACAGGGCTTTCTGTACACTCTTCACACAGAAACAGAATTATCCCAGAAAATGACTTGGCTCCTTTTGTCAGCCTAAGGGAGAAACCTGCTACCCCCCAGTGGCAGCTGGCCGCTCAAGTTAGAGAGCAGCAGCGTCCAAAGTGGGCTCCATCTAACTAGCTACCAGGGAAGAACAGTGGGGAGACCAGAAAAGATGCTTCTACAAAGTTATCCCCCTTTAGGGTGTGCTAGGGCATTAGAAATGGTAACAAGAGCTGACAACACAAAAATATGGCCCGGATCATGCTCCTAAGTGTCAGCATTTGACTATATCTGTCACATTAACTTGATTACTTTTCAAGACTGCTCCTTCTTAGTCTTCTGACCCTTTCCAATGGGGAAAACTCTTCAGTGATTTTTAGATCTCTCTTCAGTCATGATTTTTCTCTAGTTTCAGTTTTCTCTTCCAAAATAAGTTTTAAAATACTTTTGTGTTGCACCACTTGTTTGTTACTTCTTGGGTTTTTGTAGGGCATACGCAACATCTTGGGGGCCTGTGAGATTATTTTGTTTACTGACCTCCTGGCAAAATAATGTTTCATTAGCTGAAATCTAAACAGCAGATACTTTGCAACTAAGCACATTCAAGGGGAGAAGGCATACACATAAAAGGAAGATGATCAGCAGTTACTTTGAATAAAAAATGACCAGAACTATGAATTAAGTCTCAAATATTCAGAAGATACCTAGGGTCCCATTCCCATTGACATTAATAGCACAGGGTCCCTAAATATACACACACATGCAATTTGATGACCTGGACCTCAAACACATACTGAAAGTCAGGGGACTTAAGTATTTGATATCCACTTCAGTTTGAATAACTGGGGGATGGAGGGACAGGGATCTTTCATTAAATCAAAAAGAGAAATTATTTTCAAAGTTTGTAACTGCATATGCTGAATGAAGAATTTAATAAAAGGATTTAACACACAAAAATGAAAAATCAACCGCTGAGGTGAAGCAGAAATAATGCTGTAAGTACCCTTATGATAAAATTGCTCTTACCTGAGCATTTCAGACTTCGAGCCAGCTCAGTGGCCATCACCTGAATTATCAGACCAATGCGGAGCCTGAGCATCTCCACAAAAAGACTAGGCTGTGACCGGACATACATCGCCAAGTACATAATTATTTCCTGTAGGGACAAACCCATAAGGGCACCTATTCAGAGTGGGTCCTCTTGGCTTTCCCAGACACAAACACTGGCATCACACTGGGCACAGCTGAAGGAACCCTTTTTACACATGCTGCATACCTGCGTCAGGACTGCAATACTGATGTCTTGGCCACTGGCTTCATAAATAAGATCTGTGAGCTCCTCAGGTGGCAGTGGGCTACAAGAAGGAAACCACAGTTAGCAGTGACTCAGGCATCTGCTATTAACCTCTTGAGCAAGCACTGGAGCCAAGTCACCCAGAAACACCTTTGCACCACAAAGGTCCTATGAGTCTGCCTGGGTGGCTGCAATTCCTTCTGAAGGTGAGGAGCGAGTTTTAAGCCACAGTAATAGCAGCAGAATGGTACAGGCAGGAAGATGAAGGGCAGGCTGCCTCTGTAACTGAGGCAGAGCTCCAACTTACGTGGTAATGATTTTCTCCCGGGGTTCTGGTGGCAGGCCCACTGTAAGTTGCTTGTGGTGCGAGAGAAGGTCTGTGCATGCCTATCATAATAGGACAGAAAGCAAGAGACCTTTTTTGAGTCATGTTCCCAAAAATTGAAAGGTTGGACCAGATGATCCTTGAGGTTCCTTTTCAACCTGGTATTCCATGAAATAAGCAGCTCTTTAACAATTTTTAAGTGCATTTCTATTAATTACCAGACATGCAGATCCAGCAGAATGCTGTTAACTAGTTGCCAAAGATCCCCTGAGGCTAACAGGGCTATAAGAGTCTGCCCAGGCTGAAAGCCTGCTTCCCCATTCAGCAAAATCAGCAGCATAATGACTAGGGACTGCAGTGGGGCTGGCAGATCAGTCTTTATCCTTTACATTAAGATAAACATTTGTTCTTTATTTAAGACAAAAAAAACCATTTTTAATGAGTGAAAAAAATCGGTAGTATTAGCCAAAAAATTCTGCGTACTAATAAATCTCTTCAAACACCATGAATTAGGCATCTTGATATATTCTGAAATAGGTGCTTCCCCCAAGTACCACAGTTTTATATCAACCTTTTATATCAATCTATACTTTATATCCAGTGTATATATATCAAGTATATATATATATATATATATATATACTTTTTTATATCAACCTTCTTTAAAAGTGGGTGTTCAGTTTACCTGTTTTAGCATCCTGAATCAAAGACCTCACAGAGGTTCCTCTGATTTTTAAGGGCCTGTTTTCCCTCCCTTACATGGAAAAAAGCAGATGATCTCTACTCTTTTCCTCCCCAATTCTTTGTTGGTACCTTCTTGATTTAACATACCCAGCTTTCTGCGAGCACGTCTGTACTGCTGGTCCATCATGTCTTCAGGATGGAAAAGGTTATGCACTTAAAAGTACTGAGCAGGGCAATTACCACAAAGTGCTCTCTGCAGATATGACTGTCACCAAAATAGGGCATCCTAGGTGTGACAGCCAAAGCTTTGAAAATGGCCAGGAATTAGTGAAAGAGCTCTTCAGAAATATGCAGGGTAAGCAGGAAATTAAACAAATACTTTAGAGTACTTGAGAGGAAATGCTTTTGTTACATTCAAATTAAATATATACCCTTAGAGTGAACCTTTCTTCTTGCCATATAATAGTCCCAGATATTTTAATGCCTTCAACCATTCACATCCACACACAGAGCAGACTGCCCAGTGGGATGGAAATTGGCAGAACACGCTTTTGCATCATTGCTAGCACCTTGACAGAGTGATGCTCCAAAAGTGTTCATGCAACCACAACAGCAACAGATAACTACCAATGACAACTACGGTTTTCAAAGCACATAATTAAACTTCTCCGATTAACTGAGATGAAATGAAGCCTTCACAACCATTTACAGTATGACATTCTTGGTCCATGCCAACATTAGCACAGTTCACAGTACAGATGAAAGGTAAAGATGTCATAATAAGACTTTAGATCAGAAAAGTGACCAATGTTTACTCAAAAATGCTGCACTATGTACGTTGTGAAGTAAGATCAGAAGGGCAAGCACAAGCCCCACCAGCAAACCGGTGGTTTTATGTCGGTTCCCAGGCAGGGAACTGAATTGGCATTATTTATATTTCATACCTCAGCCAGGACTTCTACTCTTTTCTTGAGTATACCAGAAATGTAACGGATTAACCCCCATTCTTGATTGAGGCCTGCTTTTCTGTAAAGCTCATTGAGCAGGCAATGAACAGTAACGCCGTACTGTCCATCCAGCTCCGTGTCCCAGTCAGCGCCTCTGCCAGAAAAGACACAGAAGGTAACGGTCATCAGATAAAAAGCTACACTGCTTAACCTTACCACACAAGAAGCAGCCGGACTTTGATCACATTACTTGTTTTGGTGACAGAATTAAGTAGTGCATGGGACATGTGGACCTTCACCAGAGATTGGTTGTATGTGGACAAAACCCTCTTGATACCAGGAACCTTCATATTAACTTGAGCATCCTCTTAGCCATGAGCCTGTGACTCCAAAGCAATCACCCAAAGGATTTTCCACCAGACTTCAAGCGGAGTATGCACGCAGATAGTTTGCTGGAGGAACACTGCTGCATGTTCTGCTTTTTCAGAGCAGAATTCAGTAATGTCTTCAGTACTGCTGAAGACTGCACCCATTTTTTAGGTGTCTCAGGGGGGCCTGCCTCTTTCTTAGCTATTAACTAAGCTTCCATGCTGCTTAAGCCATTACTGAAAAAGCAAAGGAGATTTCTGTTCCTCTCCTGGTTTTGAGATTCACTGCAGTAGGGCTTCTCTTTGGTAAGATGTTGATGTGTCACAGAATGACCTTTCAATCCCTGCTGGGGGGACAGAGTTCACCAGAAGTCCACCTGCCTGCCCAACAGACACTCCCATGGCAAAACAAGTCCAAAACAGGAAATGAAGGGTGTTACACGTAGTTAAACAACAAAATGGTATTTTTTTCAGGATCTCCTTTGCTCTTAAAGAGAGGCTACTAAACATTTTTGGGGGGGGGAAATCTAGATGATCAAAGCAGAGTTCCTCATAGGAGAAAATGAAAATAAACAGAAGTACAATCTTTGTAGCAGTAAAGGAAGATCATCTGTGATTAATACATGCTTGTCTTTGCACCCAAAGCTAGCTTCCTGAGAGGTTCCAGCTGTGTTCTCCTGCACAGGAAAAAAGGACCAGAAAATGCACTCCAGAAGATGATTCTGATGGTTTGTATTTCCATTTTGTTCCCATCAAACCTGTTTAAATAGCAGCTGTTTACTAACCCCAGCAGCTGGGCTTAGGTGGTTTCCAAGAATGTTCTGAAGAGTGTCGAGTTTTAGACAGTGGTGCACTTAAATATGGAGAGGCATTAGAGGAAAAATAGTAATTAGTCATTAAATAGCATTTTGCTTTTATTTAGAAAAATGAAAAGATGAAGTTTCCCTCTGCTTTTCTTCTTGTGTATAAAAAACACACCAAATTGTTGTGAACTTAAGAATGCCACAAATATAGCATGGTGTGTTCCCATTCATGGAAAGGATTTGTGCATTTCACTTGTGAGCCTTGCAGCTTGTATGTATTCACAACTGTGTGCCAATCAACTCTGAAATCTGCATGAGCATTTTTTTTTGTATTTGTGGAAAGCTTTTGTACAAGAATAATCAGACAGTTGTGACCAAACTCAAAAGATGCTGAAGTTTATATTCAGACAACTCACTTTAGTATATGCAAGATATATAAGATATCTGCTTGATCGTGGAGCGTTGGACATTCCTTCAGCTGCTCAACAAGCTTCCTACAATCCAAATCACCATGAGCATCTTTAGGTAAGTGCAAAACTTTTCCATGGTCCTGATAACAAAGATGGATGAAAAACCAAAGAAATTATCTCGAAAAAAGTAACTGTAACTTCCCATTAAACAACACAACAGACTTGCAACATAACCCCAGTTGAAATATAGACGCATCACATAGTCCTTGCCAGTACACTGCAGGCATGAAAAGGAGACTAATCCCAGGAAAGTTCCAGAATGGAACTTTGTCTCTAGTTTTTGGCTCAATCAACAAGGAAAGCCATTTTTTGGATAAAACAAAGAAACAGTTTGTCAAAGAAGGAAACCAATTTATTTGCATGGTCTTCCTGTCATTTGCTGTTACTTGTAAAGAGTAGGATACTACCTTTTATGTATATATAAAATATATATAAAATTGTATATATAAAATACTTTACCTTTTGTAAAGAGTAGGATACTACCTTTTTTTAGCTAAAATAATTTAGAGCTTTTTGAGTTCCACCTCCTACCAGTATGTATATAGTACTTTATGAATGCAGATGTTGCCATAACTTTTAAAAGCTTATGAAACTAGTATGTTATCTAATTAGATGATGTAATCCTGTGGTGAGATCTTGGATGAAGAGGAGTTTTGTCTAACAAGCTATTCAGCAATTTATACAATCCTAAAATATAATTTCCACAAACAGAGCCTGTAGAACAGAATCCTTCAGGAGGCTGCACACGACCTCCTGTAACCATTCTCAGCAACTGCACACATATATTAAGACAAAACAAGTGCCAAGCACGACCCCATCTTCATGCCTTATAGTGGGATGTGACTGGTGCCTTAAGGACATCTGTCCCTTCACACACTACGCTCCTCCCCAGACATTACTCTACGTAGCATTTCTTGGAGAACATCTCTAAAGGCTGTGAACATCCCATCCTTCCCTTTGTGTCTTCAGTTAGAATTAAAGACAATAACGTTTGGCCCTTCAAAACAAGCCCCTATTGTATCATTTTCTGGTTTGCACACACAATTAAAATTTTTCCACTTGATAATGTCTATTTAACCAGAAAACCTTCACCCAGCCAAAAAAATAAATTTCAAACCAAAGGAGCAGCTATCCAATGCCTCAGGCAAAATGGCTTGTCTGTGAAGGAAAATGAGAACTAGCATAGGGTTTGGCTGGAAAACACGGGAAAGGCCACAGTATTGCATCCTAAAACTACAAATAGCATAAAAATCCCCACAGCTCACCTTTGTCTCAAATAAATGAGGATTATCAACAAGATTCAGAGACTTCCGGTGTGTGTTCAGAACTTTAGTGGGAAGAGACATAGACACAGCTGGAAAGCAAAGCCACCAGAAAAAAAGATTTTAAAAGTCCATTTCATAAATATGAAAGTTGAGAACACCTACACGAAGCAACTACACGAAGTAAAACCAAGAGAAATGCCTCCAAGAGTCAAAATATAGAGGCAATGCTTCCGAGATGGAACTCGGGAGACAAACACATGTTCTGAACGTTATTTCCTTGCAGGCTTGCCCCCAAAGCTTCTGACATCAGCACATCAAAGGCTCAGACACCACGTCCTCAACTGGTATCCCTTATGATTGCCCATGCCTCAGAAATCCCACAGCCCGATGACCTGACCCTGCTAAGTGTTTTAAACACTCTAACAGGAAGAATGTGGAGAAAATGGTTTAACTGGCAAGGTGTCATCATCAAAATGGTGATGCTAAATACAGGCTAATGCTCTGTTACCTTCATATACTGAATTCAATAGAGGATCAGATGATGTGGCACATGAAAGAAGGGTGAAAAAACTAACAAAAAAGCTTGAAAGTTATTAATTTACACTGAAGTTATGTGAAGCCTTCCCTTAACCAGGGCATCAAATACTACATACCTACATATAAAACAATGCATATGTTTTAATCTATTTAGAAATTCAGTCAAAGCATTATTTAGGTGTAAATCCTCCAGTCTATTAGAAATGTAGCATTATTAGGAATACTGTTGTCTCTACTCCATTTGTTCTCACAAATTTAGAAAGTACCTGCACATACTTATATTTTTCTGGCATTTAAACATTTCATTTCACCACAACTTTATTAAAATAAGAAAGTAAATTTTGAATGCCTTTGTATAAACAAAGACCAAAAAAACGAGTTCACTGACTCAGGTTCTAAAATTCTATCCAGCTGAGAAGCTGTAGGAATTTCCATAACATTAATTTTGATTAAATGTTACATTCATAGCAGGTTGTCTATGCATACACCAAGACACTGGATACTGTGGGAACACAACAATAACAGCTTCAGACTCATTCCTTCGTAACAACATACTTGTGCCACCAATTCTTTTCCAGTGGCGGAATTCTGAAGTACTTGAACTTACCCCTTGTAGGTAAACAGGTTTTCTATCATTATCACTAAGTAAATAATAGGGAGAAATACCTGGAACCTCTAAGCCCTTTGTCTTGGCCATTATTGACAGTATCTCTTCTGTGGAATGGTTTGCACTGAACACAGGTGGTTGACTTGCAGTCTTTGAAGTTGGAGGCAGGTATGACTTCAGTGCTGTACTCTGCAGGACATGATGTATATACTGATCCAGCTCATCCTGGCTTTCTAGTGTGACACACAAGGTTTATTAAAGCTAAAATCGTAATTTATCAGCGCTTTCTGTTTCAAACACACCACTTATTTACATAATTCTCGCTTATATAGAAAGGCACACAAAAATGCAAGAATGTCACATGCAAGAGATTTTTCAGCTGAACAAATTGGAAAGAAAAAAATAATCAGTTTTTGACATTTTGAAAACAGTTACATTAAGAAGTTGGTTTTCCCTTTCAAAGGAAACAAAATGGTTTTTATCTTGCTGGTATAGATCATGGTTGGACTCGATGATCTTGAAGGTTTTTTCCAACCTAAATGACTCCACAGTTCCATCATCTCCTCCACGCAAGCCCTTGTCTATGACTCCTCACAGGCCCTTCCTCCCTCCAGCCAATTCTATACCCCGCTCCATCTGCTGACTCTTCAGACTCAGCTTTTACAGCATCAGTTACTGGTCAATGCCATATTATGGATGTAGGAAGAATACGCACAAATTCCTTCTGCAAATTTTCATGGAGGTACAGACTGATACATGCAGGTACAGGACTGACACATAAGAAACTTGTATGATTATCAACTGTGCACAAAATAAACTCTGCATTGTAGGTAAACCCAGGGTCTGCGGCTAGAACTTGAGAGAGAAAAAATCGGAAGTGAAAACACACTACCTTTTTCACAGAAATCTGCTGGAAAACCTTCATATTCACTGTCAGGACTATTATGGCCTTCATTATGGTCATCAAACAGTTTTACATCACAGTCTGGATCCAGGAAGCTCAGATATGTGTGAAAAGAGGTGGTAAGAAATTCTGACAGCTTCCCTATCTTCACCCTGCAAACAGGAACACATACCAAAGAGCATTAACAGCACCATTTTGATACTGATTAATGCCCAATTGGCTTTCAACAACTTCTCCCAAAATTCATGAGACCTACTGTTAAAACCACCTTTGGTAACTACAAAGCAGCAGATACTGATACTAAGAAAAAAAAACCAAACCACAAAACAACAGTTGCAGATCCATCTGGGTACTTAACTGCTCTACTTGCTAATTGAACTTAGCTGCGTTAATGGTAACACCTACAGGCCTAACTCGAAGTTTAACGATGCCTGGGTTGCTGTACGTTTACATGAAGAGAGACCCTAAACAAAGACCTAAACTGCAAGGATAATGGATGAGAAACTGGGGCTAAGAAGTTCCTATGAACAGCAGTAGCTTTTCACAGAACTGCACTGCTGCTAAAAACCAGAAAGCACATCTGATTGTCAGAGAAAAATACTGATTGAAAGATGGCAAGCAGAAAGAGACTAGGAAGGTACAATTAAATTGCTTTTATATGTAGATGAATGGAACACATAAGCTTCTAAGTACTACATGTAATTCATGTTTAAAATGTGTCCAATAACTATGAAAGATAATTGCTTCTTAAAAACAGAAGCCCAGCCAAGATCAAGTTTTTGTATTTCCTAAGGTTTGACATGTGTTTTTCCTTATCCATTAATGGCAGTCAGAGATGCTTCACCTTTTGGGAGACAGATCTTTCCCACTGCATCTGAAGCCCAGCTACCACCTGATTGCCACATAACAACTAAAGCTGAAACTTCTCGCCCTGCAGAGTTATAGTACAAGGTCTGTGCACTATCACAAGGTCAAAACTGAGGCCTGTTCAGGATTTAATTAAAAAAAAAAAAAAAAAAAAATCACGGAGACAATCATCTGGGGTTTCTGACATTACCTTGCACCTCCAAAATAACCATCCTCTAATTTTCTTATGGTGGCAAGAACTGCTGGATGAATGTCAGTACCATCATCAACTGAAAAAGAATAATGAAAGAGTTGAAGCTTACCAACACATCCTCAATTTATCATGTCCAGTGTATTACTGGGTATTCTCTATGAAGTAAATCAGACAAATTTAAAATAGAACCCACAACTGCTACCAGTCCCAGCTTATTCAAAAAACCCAAACAAACAAGCAAACAAAAACCAGCCCTGAGGCAAATTCTAAAGGGATCTCTCAGGACAAAACCCAACCCACTCAAGACAAGTTCCAAAGGGACTTCTATCAAATTTCTTCAAACAGAAATTGTATGGAGATGATGGGGAGACGAAAGAATATAAAGGGGGAATAAAACCAAAATGAAATATTACCATGTTATACAAATTCAGCGTATACTTGAGAAAGTTAAATTGTACTCCTGATGTTAGAACTTAAATGTTCAAACAGTCATGCCACCTGCCTCCTCTCAAACTGACTTCCATCCTACTCCCCTGCAGTAATCTACTTTGCTTGAAACAGAAAATCAAGTTTACCAAGCATTGTGTGGGTGATGGGAAACGTCAGGGTTGGTCTTCCTGTCATCCTCCAACAAGAAGTGAGGTAAGCCAGCTCTGTCTTGAGCATCTCCACAATCATCTGATTGTCTAGAGCCAGATAGAAGTGATGCTGGTCAGTAAACTAGAGAACAGAGAAATATGGTACATGAGTTGCCAGTGCTCTCCTTATTTATTCCCATTTCTTCCCTTAAATCATTCACAAAAGGTGTATGAGCTATTCCTGCCCACAAGACAGACTGCAAGAATTAACCTAACAAGGCATGTGACTGTGAAAATGAAATCCATACTTGTGCAGAGTCCATTTTCTTACACTTGTAAGCTGACTGTGAAAGAAGTAAGCCATACAAACAAAAAGTAGACAAGCACACCCATGAAGTAGAACATCCTCCCAATGACGAATTACAGTAACCCATGATCTGGAAGACAGAAGTACTCTAAATGTGGAAGAAAAAAGCTAACAGTAGCACGTTAAGGACTGGGAACCAGTAGCCATATGTCTCTTGGGAACAATCTGAAAGTCAAGCAGAACACAGAAAAGCTGGCAGTTACTGTGGAAAAAAGGTACCCTAAATGCACAATGGTAAAGTGTGGCTTTTCCACTACAGAGAAAAGCCAAGAACCACAATAAGAGATTATCATGACTACTTCAGGAGCTGGAAACCAAGAAACCTAGATGAACAGTTGTCAGTATGTCAAAGCTGCCCCAATAAAAGTTAAGGAAGCATATAAGACTTGGGGAGGGGTAAGCATGTAAAAAGCATGTAAATTCAAGCTGGACAAGTCCAGAGAAATTACTTCAGAGAACTTAAGGAACTAGCCCAAACAATCCCTGAGCCACTCACAATTAGTTTTGCTAATTCAGGATGAACAAGTCCCAGAAATACAGACAGAAGCAAACACACTGCCTGTCTTTAAAAAGCAAGAGCCGTGACAACATAGACCAGTCAATTCCAGTGCCTGAGAGCACAGGACAACAAAGCCAATTTGAGACTGCCAAGATAATTACAAAATGATAAAGCAAAATGGATAAACAGTCATATAAAAAAATATCAGCAAACTAGTCCAATTTCCTTCTCTTGGAGCAACTAGATGGCAGGTACATGAAACTGGCTGATATCTCTCAATTCCTGCAAATTTTCACACTAGGGAGGTGAAGGAAAAACATCTGATGTGGCAGAACTGCTTGAAAATTTTTTCTCAAAAGGTTGTTATTAACCACTTTCTTTCAGAATGAGAGAGTGTCTAAATGGGGTCAGCCTTTGCCCCACATGTAATCAATGTTTTCATTAGAGAACAGGATGAAATATAACCTACAAAACCATGGTATTTGTGGACATTAGTCAAGATCAACACAGATGAGCTGACTAATGTTAGGACTAATGCTGAGCTAACATTAGGAAGGTGAAATTAAACATTAAGTCGTACCTCTTCAAAAAAAAGTCAGAGGGAAATGTCTGGCTACACAGTACAACAGAAAATGCTATGGAGGTTTTAGTCAAGCACAGAATAAGCAGGAACTGTCAGTGTGCTGCTAATGCAAAGATAAATGCCATTTTGGAATACATTAGTATGTCCACACTTGATACATGGCAAGATTTTAGCTGCAATATTGAGTCCTACTTACATAGTAAGATGTGGATCATGACTAAGGAATTTTTACCTAATTTGCAAAAGTGAGAATGGGTGTGTGGGAACAACACATAAATGATCTGTCATAAAGCTGCTTGTGATCAATTGACATGGGGAAGAATGGGAAAGGATCCACATTTTTGGCAGTAAATCTGATATTTGGACATTATGAAGCACTGCAGGAGCCATCTGTGGAGTCCACTGAACTTAAATCTTCCACTAGAACTTAAAGACTAAATTAATCAAACATCTATTTAGGAGGGTGTGAGCATTCTTTATCCTACTTCAGTTGCACATGTTTGGAGTAGGTGACCTCTTGGCTGTCTAGTACCAACTGCTAGAATAAGTCTACAGGAATCAGTGTGCTGTATTTCATTACATGTATAAGTAAGAGCCATTGATTCTGGGGGGATCCAAACTTTGAGCAACATTGAAAAAGGCACTAAACAGAAACCAAAGACAAAATATCCCTTCCTCAGACCTACTGACCCTTTCAACAATACAATGAAAAGATCGCATCTTAGTCTCTTGGGGTTATAGTACTTGGCACACTTATTGTGAAACCAAATTTTCCATCAAAGCAATCAGGAGAAAGATACATTAAGTGACCTATCTCTGGAGAAAGTATTTCATTAGCTGGAATGTTGGTTCAGGCAGAGATCAGTAACAACTTTGTACTATTGATTTGCTGTGTTCTCCTAAGCCAGAAGCCAAAGAAGCCAGATGCTGTATGACACAAGAGATTTATCATGCTCCTACCATGCAGATCATCCAACACTTAAAAAAACCACAAAGCAAAGCACATCTGCTTTATCAGCTCTACTCTACCTAAAGTAGAGTGACAGCACAGAACAGCAAAGTGCTTCATTAATGATTAGCCATTAAGTAAGCAGTGATTTCTCTGCCAGCTTTACACGCTCACCTGAGGGGTAAAAGCAAATATTTGATTTCTTATAACATACAACTTGGAGGTGCCTAACACTCCAATATGTCGGTGTGGCCGTCCACTTAGTTTCATGTTCTTGTTCCGGCCTGTAAAGAAAAGGGAAAAAAAAAAAAAAAGTTTCACATAATATTTCCTCTGTAGTTTTCCACAACAACCATTTTAGGCAAGGAGACCTACTTCATTGATATCAGCAAGGCAGAAGACAGATAACAGTGAGATGCTACAGACTGGTCCATTTGTAGCAACCATCAATATAAAAGCTAGAGTTCTTCAAAAGCCTAATTAAAAATAAAAATTTTGGCTTCACTGATCACCAGATCAGGTTTTTCAGTTATAGTCATTGCTCAGCACCCGAAGATTCCCCACCAAGGTCAGGAGGTATACCCTTTCAAAAAAACGAGGCCACCAACATACAATAGAAACTGCAGTGCTTTCACTGTAGGACCTTAAAGATTCTTGCTTGCAGAAGGCTAAATCCAAACACAAAGTACATCTAAATACAAAGACAGATTTTTATTCTTTTAATCAGGCTAATAAGCTCCACTTTTCTCAGTAGAGCTTACTAGTGAATGACCCACAATGCACCATTTGCATTCAGTCAGGAGCTGACTTGAATCTGTCTGACAAGGAATCCTCAATCTGTTCCAAACAACCATGTGCCTGAAAAAATACCACTGCAAACATTCCCAGAGAATGTACTGTTAAAAACAATACACCAAGGTGTCAAGTCATCCTACTCACCCCCCTACTAGTGAAAGAAGGCTATTATGAATTAATATGTTTCCTGTTGGAGTCCCCTATTTACAACAGAAATTCTAATTTTGTTAAGCTTCTTTGTACAAATGCATTTTTTAAAAATCAAAGAAACTGATTTATATAAATTAAATAAAAGGAATTGAGACAGTGTAAAGCAAGAAAAACAAAAAAAACCAAGACATCACCCTTAAAAAAATACCTTGCACAGCAGTAGAAAGAGGTTTCCGTGTTCAAATACCTACCCAGCATGGTGTAGAGGTTACTCAGGATGCGAGCTGGCTGCACTCTGAGTGGATGGATATCAGCCATGCTCTGAACATTGATCCCATGGTCTTGCAAGAGGTTCTTTATTTGATTAGATTCTGCCAAAACAGTTACTGCAAAACAGAAAATGAAAACACTAGTAAGAACTGAAGTTCTGTCCCTTTATAACTGTCACTACTGTCACCTCTCAAATAATGCATCTGGTTGTCCAAAGAGGCATGAAGACCTTAATTCTTTCTGAATTTATCAGCTCATGAGATCAAAAAGGATTGCAAGAGTGTCAGACAGATATTGGATCTCTGCTTCTCAGCAAGTCTTGCCATTCTTGTCCACCTGGGACCACAGGGTATGCCGAAGGGTCCTCCCTTACTCCAACCTCCTGCTCAAGGCAGGGTCAAACTCTGAGGTTAGACCAAGTTCTTTGGGGCTTTATCAGTTTCTTCTGATTTCTTTCAGTACCACTGGTTTGGATCACGCAGTCTCTTTGAGCAGATAGGGCCTTCCCTCCACAAAACAAGGGGAAACATGACTTGCAAATCTTTGTTGTTTTACTACAGCATACTAAAACAACACAGCCAAGTCAACAGGGAGTAAGTGCTGTTACTTGTATAGTAACGTTACAGAGGCCTCAAAATGGCAGAGGTAGGGAATAAATACAGTCTCAAAATCAGAGGAATTTACAGTTCAGGACCTGATCCCACCTCTTGTCCTGCTTGAGGTTTTGCCCATGTTAGGTGGCTTATTGGTTTGGGACCGATAACTCATTATTCTTCTTTGCATTATAAATACTTGTAAAAGAATGACAAAAATAAGCAAGCACTTTATTTCTACTAGAAATTAAGCACTTCAGAATAAAAAAGTATCACCCCCATGACCCACAAACATGGGGTAAGCAAGCACCTGCCCCAGGTCACAGTATCATTGACAGAGGCTGCTCCTGATAAACGAGCTGGCTGCTCTTCCAAAGCAGTACGAGCCCTTGAAAAGCCTTTAAGCCCTGATCAGCTGGTATTTGCCCTCTACTTAATTTTCTGGCTTTGGCTGTTCCTGCACCGACTAAGGAAGTCCCATCCTGCAGCAGCCAATAGACAGCCGTAAGTCCGGCCACCTCACCTTTGTGTAGAGATCCTCCCCACTCGTTGCTCTCTGGTTCCACTGAGAAGGGGCTGCACAGAAACCTAACTAAACTGACCCGTCTCCTGTCAGTCCTGCTTTTTCTTCCTGTAACCCACCAAGATTTTCCTTTTCACTACAAGACACAGTTTGCCAGTCTCCCAGTCCCTGACAAGTCTTAATGTTTTAACCACTATTTAAAAAAACCCTAAGTTGTTAAACCTGATCTTCCCTCCTGGAAAAAGGCAGCTAGGCAAACAACCCCCTTCTCCTTCTCACAGTATCATCAAAGCATCTCTATCCCACGCAAAAATCCACATTATTTTTAAATGTCTTTCTTCCCTCCTGTACATAGGGACTTCACCATCACATGATCCAATTCACCCAGAATGTTCAAAAAAAACCCTCACCTTGTACCACAACATCAGGTTTAAATCCAGTGGAAAATCTCCTGTTTAAGGGATCGATTTCGCCTGCAGCAAGAAACCCCTATAATAAATGCAAAAGAAAGAAAAAAAGAAAGGAAACAAACAAAAATTATGTAAAATGCTTCTGATGACACCCAGAAGAATTCTTAACCAATTTCCATATTATATCAGGAGACACAGGACTTAAAGTCTGGTTTATCTACCCCTTCCACTAAGTAGTACATTCAATAAAAACAATGGCTGCAATATTTTTCAGAACAACAAATAAATAGTTATGACTGACACAATCTGCATGTTCAGGTTTCTTATTTTGGAGTTGCAGCAACTGACCAATTTTGCCAGGTCGATGATTTTTTTTGTAGCTCCACAGAGATATTCAGTGGTTCCTTTAACAAGTCCATGGCTAATAAGGGACAACTTCATAGCCAACTTATGTCACTGAGTAAGGTATAGCCTAGTGGAGTAGAAACAGTGCAAAATCCTAGCTCTGGAACAGCCAAATCAGACTGGGCATACTCCCCTAGCTTAATCATGCATCCAGTTCATCTGACAACTTACTCAGCTCGACTAGGGACAGATAGTAGCATATCTACATATAACAAAAAAACTCCTGAAAGCTCAGAGTCACCCTTCCATGGCTCATGTGCATGTTCCTACTGGAAAACACATTGAACCCTACCTGTCAACAGAACTGTACTTAAAGCACAAGCCATCTCAAAAGAAAGTGAAATATAAGCTCACCTACTATAGAAGAAACAATTACCTCTGCTAATAGGCAACTAAGGATATACAATGATTGGCCCCAAAGATGAGGCAACTTTCCCACTGGAACACGATCCACTGAGTGAGGATTTTCATACTCCTCATCTACCTGAAAGCAAACATATAAACAAGAAAAATTACCCTGAAGTTGTGAAGAACAATCAATAACATGGAAGTATTTGAAAAAAATATGGTCTATCATCTACCCTTTTTAACTTCCTGTGACGTCGTGATCTCTCTGGTTTACTTTTAAGGCTGTATGTTTTCTGGGACAAGAACTATGCTTTCTTACAGTACACTGCCCCACCCTTCAACGTTGGGTATTGAATGGGGACTCTGCATGCAGGTACAGCTTCGGTGTTAGCACTTCCCCTTTATTCTCACTATGCCTTTGCTGCCTGCCTTCTCTCTGGACAGCTTGTCAGTAATTGTGTGTCTGCTTTCTGACCCCTTGCAAGATGACACTTAACTTCACTAAAGCCCACCTAAATTCCTGAAGTAAAGGTGCTTTCCAAAAATGAAGACTTTTTCCATCTTTCCTGTGTTAGCGAGAATGGTCAATGGAAAAATTCAGAGTAGCCTCTTATTCATTTAGAAAAACTGTTTTGTTTTTGAGGTATACAGATCTATTAAGGGTGGGGGAAAACCACTCCTAGATAATACCTTTATTGTAACCATTTTAAGATTTGTAAATGACAGGCAAAATCTACCCTGTTTATTTGGCACATTCATCAGATCATCATCACCTCAAAATTCCCAAGAAGGCTCTGAACTCTTACATGCTTGTTCCCACTAGGAAGGCAATTCACAGTTCCCACCTCAGATCTGCAAGCAAGACATCAGTTGTCAATACTCCCTGCTCAAACTCAGACCAACCCAGGAGGCTCCACACCCTTAGTGAGTGAGGGCTGAGAAGTCTGCAGCGGGAGAAGCTGGCGGGGAGTGATAGGAAGGCAAATAGCATGGAAGAGCACATAAGCTCAACTGAATTTCTCTACCACAATGGGAGAATGAGGTAAATAGTAACAGCAAAGATGGGGGTGGTGGTGGGGGAAAACCCAAACAAAACTAACAAAAAACCCAGCCCAAACTCTAATTTAACTCTAATTTGAGAGCCCAGCTGAAACCTATTTCTCTCTCAGATACAAGCTCTGGAAAAGAAATAGACTATCAACAAACAGACTACACAGGTAGGACAGTATGTTTTTTTTTCTTTCAGCAGTCAGCATCAGCACTTCTTCAATATATGCCTTGCTACAAGGATTTAAAACTTTAGACCCAAATAAAAAATGTGACCATTTGGACACCTGAAGTTTACCATTTCTCAGTGGGAGCTGTGAGAGGTCTCTTAACTTTTAAATAATGTGCAGTAGTCTTTTTTTTTTTTATTGCTTGTTTAAATTTATCAGCTACAGGAAAACTATAAAACCGACATTCATCTTGGTATTTATACTTTGCATGCTGAAGTGGATGCTGCATTTTCACAATACCTTTTCTGGAGGGACAGCATACAATTCAGGCATTAGCACTATTCCACCCTTCTCTCTAATAAGTATTCCTTCCAGAGCCTCTCTATACTCTTGTACCTGGAAATATTTTTAAAAAACAGTGAGAATTTACATTACATAGAGTCAGCAAAACCAAAAATGTAAAG
>JAVJGJ010000014.1:90785640-90831878 GCA_035590215.1 Microhierax caerulescens | reverse complement strand
GGGCTAGGGCTAGGGCTAGGGCTAGGGCTAGGGCTAGGGCTAGGGCTAGGGCTAGGGCTAGGGCTAGGGCTAGGGCTGCTGTGTGGGGAAGGTGCTTGAAATCCCACATTCAGCTTTTCTGAGGAAGTAGCAGGCTTCTCCCGGCAGTGTTTGCACCAAGGCCCAGCACGCTGCCCTGGGAAGCGGCAGGGGAAGGGCGGGAGGTGCCGCGGGGCACCGGGGGTATCCGTGCCTGAGGGACTGGCTGGGAGCAAAAGGAAGGCCCAGCGGCAGGAGCCGCAGCATGACAACTGACAAAAGCCAGGCTTAACTGTCAAAAATAAAGGAGATTTTATACATCCTCTCCGTTAAGTTTATAAGATAAAATGCAAAAGGCCAGAACATTTGTTGGAAGGTGGATTGTTTTTTCCCCCGAGCCTTAAAAAAATACTGTTTTGAGATCTGAGAGAATGAAATCCTTGAAAAGAAAAAAAAACCCCAAAAACAAAAAAGCAAGGCTTTATTATGTGTCGTCACACCCCAGTCTTGGCTTTCCAGCTTTACTAATGTAAGGATGTAGAGATTCCCGCTGGGAATGAGCCTGCTGTTCCCACAGCACCCGCTAGGGGCGCCAGGCAACGCGCGGCCCTGCCCGCCCTGCCCTCGCCGGCTCGCGCTGTCACGCCGCAGCTCCCGCACACAGGTGGGACTGGAACAAGCGGAAAGGTGCGGAGTCAGGCAAAGAGAACCGAGACTTGGGAACTTGACAAAGGCTTAAAAGGATAAAAACCCAAACCAACCAACCGACCAAAACCGTGTGTTACAGTTGCAAAATCTTCAGAGTCCACTCTGTGCTCCTGGCAGCAGGGAGACACGACGGTGAGCGTGGATGGACACCTGCTGGATGGACACCTGCTGGATGGACGGCTACTGAAGCACGGGAAAGCTGTTGCTGAGTAGCTGAAGGTGTGGATTCACTGAGACTTTCGAAAGGATTTTTTTTTTCTTTTTTCTTTTGCCTTTTTTTTCTTCATGTGAAATTACAGCATTAAGAGAGTTTATTTTGTAACCAACTGATGCTTCCTCCATCAACTGTGTAACTAACAGCCATGGTTGAGAAAGCAGGCTCAAAAGCAGATGCATTCACTCAGCAGTGGCCGCAGACAGCATTTCTGTAGGGACTGCGCAGCAGGCAGGTGACGGCACTACTCAGAGGTTTAACTCCATCAGCCAGAGCCCTGCAGCTGCAGTTCGGTGAAGGCTGTGCAGTCCCAAAACAGACCCATCCACTCTCCCCTAAACTCTGCATGAAGTTCCTTCTTCAGGGCACTACTTTTTTATGAAAAGATTGCATATGCGTAGGAAACAGGTTTGCTCAGCAAGGTGGTGCCAGCTGTACACAGCCTGTTGCTGTTGATCTATGACTGAGCTTAAAACTTCCTTAGAGATGTCCTCAAGTTAGCTCTGGCAGCCACAAGACGATGCACTGAGTTTTACTCTGTGCTCTGGCAAGCGGTTGCAGTGAGCTCCAGGCTGCCATGGCTAAAACGCTAGCAGTGCACAGGAGACCCAAGTACAAAAAGGATACGACACCCACTGTGCAAACACTTTTTTGGCTAGTTTAATGATGATAATTATTTACTGTGCTAAAACAGTACGCTGCTGTGGGTGCAAGATTTTACTACAATATGTGTGTGCTTTTAAGTGGCAAAGACAGAAAAGACTCCTCACCCCCAGGAATATATCAAATAAAAATGATTAAAAGAATTCTAACATATGTTAGTGTGCAAAAATAAAAAGACTCTAGTGATAGTGAAATATGCATTTTCATAGGTAAGTTGATTACTGAAGCCAAACTTGCCATGGACTTTTGCTCATAGCATTCTTATGGAAGAGCTTCAGCAGCTGTGAGGGTGAGCACTGGCTGGGCAGACTTAATTTAGGGTTTTCCCAATAAAGGCAAAATATAAATATACAGAAGACAATAAATTTTAAGGGCTAGGGTCTGCACTTTCTCCAAGAGGTTATGTACTACAGCTTACATAATCTGAAGAATTCTAACAAAAAACAGCATAATGAGACATTTATCTAAAAGCAAAGTTTGTATTTTTTACATGTTTTACTTGATGTAATATATTTTTTTTTTACAGTTGAAAATATAAATACAAGAACATTAAATAAATTTACAGGAAACAGTGCAAAGGCAATTAGCCAAACAGTTAAAGCATTCACAGAAATGCATTCCAGCTACTAGCATTCCAGGAGAGTCTTGTATTAACATGCAGTGGAAACCTTCTGGATAAACACAACAAATACTTTAAATTCTCATTTTAAAAGCATATTCAGAGTAGTCTTGGACATAGATGACCAAAAGAACCCATACATTGCATATAAAACCACAAGCAGGCTTGAGTACTGAAGAGGTTCAATTGCTGAAGTACAACTGAACCCCAAATAGGAAGCATTTAATCAATGCTTTTTGTTGAGAAGATCTTTCCAGGGCTCCCTACAGAGTCCTCTAGGAAAGCAATGCCCTTTGCTCCCCTCCAGCATGCACTTGCCTCAAAAAATCCCCTTTATGGGGTCTGGCGCTCCACCGTGTGGCACCAGTTTGTTCTAGCTCTTGCTCCAGGAGCATCCAACCTTTGCCCAAGAACACAAGGTGGTGGTGGGGGGGAAGTAAGGGCCACAGCTGCGCATCTGTGTAAGGAAGAAGAGGCACAACCAGGGCTCAGGCTAATTTCTGTTCAGGAAGAATCCTCACAACGTTGTATGGGTTTCAGCTGTTGTGCATGAAGAGCCAAAATCCAGCGTTTTCAGACAAATACCGTAACAGGAATGAAATTTTGCCTCAGGAAGCACTGAGCTAGGGCCTCAGGATTTGGCTTGCCAACCAAGGGCCAAAGTACAAGCAGGAATATTCATTAGAATAGCTCAAGAGCTGCCCCTTAAAAAACAGCCACACAATGGAACAATTTCTCAGCTCCTAAATATAGCAGCTAGAATTTACTCTCTGTATTTTTTTCTTCAGAAAAATAACACTTCTCTACTTTTCTTTATCACTGCAAATGAGAAATGGCAGTGTGTTTGATCTCTGGAACCACAACTCAAGATAAATATTGACCCTGCTGAAATCAATGGCAAAAGCTCCCACTGACTTATTCAAGCCACTAGCATATCTTAGTTATATTTAATAACCTATTGACTACCTTATTTATCACTCCCTCATTCATGGCACTCTGATGACACCCAGTTTCTCTCCCTCTGTGGTGTACTAAGAGGTTGCTAAAGGTTCAAGATTGATAGTGTTTGTATTTACATTTCTGTATCTAGTGATATATTTAAACCACTGTAAGTGATTTCACTTACTGAACAAATTCTGTATCATGCTATGTTAATTATCTCAAAGAAAAATGCAAACTTACAATACAAGTTAAAACAAAATATCAATTATTTTTCTATACATAGGAATATTTAAATTTATATTACAAGAAATAAATATAAAAGTATCATTAAGATGCTTAAAAGTTGGTATTTTTCTGTTTATGTACATCACTACAGTTTGCTACTACAACATACAAAAAGTTGTAGACAGTGTATCTAATGCTTTTAAAGATAACATCATTTGTATGCACAAATTGTAACTTCCTACATTTATACAATACTACTATGCATTGTATCCAGATAAACATAGTTGTAATGAAAAAGTCTAAACAAAACCTTCCCTTTAAATGTAAAAAACATCAATAAAACCTCTAATAAAGAATTGAAATGGAAATGTGCCAGCTGTAATTTGACTTCCAACATACCTTTTCAAAATAGTAGCCCTTTTTTTTTGTTTGAAAATAATTGTCCTCGTCAATCCATTGCATGGCTGCCTTGAAGTTCCAGTACCACGTATTAAATAAAATCAGTTCTTGGTCTGCTCACATTATGTAAAACTGTTAAAGTAAATCTCTACTTCACACTGTAAAACAATGTGTTGTTTAAAAGGAAATCACATTTTCTCAAAAAAAGTTAGGCTTCCCCTCTTTGAAGTCCTTCTGAGTGAGAGATGGCTTTTTTGGCTGCCTGTATCATCCTTTTCTTGAAATACAAGTTGTTTGCCTGAAAAGTCACGGAGACACACATCACCATTCTGTACAATGAAAGAAACACTATTCTTCTCACTGGAAAGATGGCCTGTTGAAACAAAAAGAAGTGCATCCCCTATCAGAAAGGTTCAGAATCAAGTCTCCCATGCTTTTTCAGTCACTGTAGGGAGTTCATGCACTCTTTATTATCCCTGCAACAATTTCAAAATGTGGGCTTTTCTGTATATACTGTGTATGTATTTCCTCTCCTGTGTAAAATCAGTAAGAGATCTGAGAGATGTTAATAAATTTTTGCATAATAGGATTCCATATTTTAAGCAGTGAAGGTCACAATTCTCAGGATGTAGACTTTGACTTGGTATAAATATCACTAGATACGATGCAAAACACTTTTCATTCTATTTTTGCTTTAACAAGTTAAGTTTAAAAGGTCTCTCAGGTTTGCTATGCATCTGAAACAAAAATGTGTTTGAGAAAACAAGGATTTTTTTTTCCTTTGAAAGGCACTCAGCTTGCAGGATTTATTTCTGGAGGACAACTAGAATATGGCCTGGGTCCAATCATGGGTCTAGGCTATATTTAGATATGTTCTTACACCTTTAGGTGAATCTACAATGAACACATGTGACACCACTGCTGACTGAAGCCTGTTAATGAAATGCTCCACAAATGCTCAGTTCACTGGATAGAATCTCCTACCTTTATGCATCATGTTCTATATAATTCTGATGAGAATTAGAATTATATTTTTTTTTTATTATAAGTATTTTTGCAAATGCTTCTGGTTGGATTTGGGTTTGAGTTTTGTTGGTTTGTTTTTGTTTTTTGTTTGGTTGTTGGTTTGTTGGGGTCGGGTTTTTTGCAAAGCAGTCAAGTTTAAGAAAACTGCCAGGATCCTGGTATCATATGCATCACTATCAGTAGGAGTAAACTATAGAGAATAGCATGATGGAGAAACCAAAGCCAGAGCTACTATTTCTTTTGGAAGGGATCATTTTGTTAAACACTGAGAAATGAGTTCACAAACTAAGATGCAGAGCTGTCATTTACCATTTATACCAGACAAGGAATTAATAAAAACCATAAAGCACCCAAGTTTGCTATTTGTGTTAATATTCACAACAATTCATATGCAAGCATCATCATGATTTGGGAGATTTCAGTAAATCTACTGAAAAGACTCAAAAGTGAAGGTAGAAACGGTTTGTGGTTACGGTTTAGGAGGAGAAGGAAAAACACTAGTGAGAAACCTCTAGGCAGTGAAAGATGACTCTGCTACAGGGATCAATATCTGATCCTCTCTAGTAGTACAGTTGGAATCAGACACAAAATACCTCAAATATCCTGGAGCAGAATTCTGCTTTGGCTCTGTCCTCCCCTTTCACTCTCTCACTACCTCAGGCTTCTGAACCCTTCCAGAAGCAGCAGGGCCCCATTACAGGATGCTCTTCAACTATTTCTTCTTGGGGTCATCAGATGGGGAAGTATTTGGTGACATCCCTCCCCTGCAGTTAATCCCTCCCACAGAAAGGATTCTGCTGCTTGAGTGACTGGGCTGGACTGCTCCTCTATTCCGCTTGGGCCAGATCCCCCAAGCACACAGGTTTAGTATCAGTTTACCCAAACTCCAGAAAATAATCCTTCACTTTAGGCAGACTGCACACCTTCCAGCAGTTATCCTACTGACTCAAGCAGATGTCAGCATTATCGTCTGCATCAAAGTCTCATTGGCAAACTTGTCTTTGGAATGAGAGATGGCATTTTTTAAATAAGACGTGAACATGTATTTCTAGCTGATAAAGCTACCAGTTTGAAAATGTAATGCATATATAACTTTGAGATCTTGGGATGGGTGTTTAAGAAAGTGGGCTTGTGGTGATGGCTGCCAAACAGAGATCACAAATTATATGCGCAGCTTCTGAGCTGCCATTGGACCCACAAAATGGCAGCTATGGCCCAACAGATTATGCAAACCCTCTTAAGTATAAAATCTAATATTTAACTATTAATTTAGAAGTCCACCAAGCACTTAGGCACAAATGTAAACAAGGCAAGATGAGCAGAAGAGCTTTGTTAATTCAAATCAGATAAAGACTGAAATGACAGAAAATAACCATACTTGCTGACACTATAACTGTGTGTATATAGCTGTTTAACCCCCGCCTGACTACAACTGTTTTATATTTTAGAAGGAGTGTTCAAAATAGCTGTGCCCCAATGCTAGGGCAAAATCTGAGAAGAAAATAAGGCTATTCTGCAAACAAATTCAGAAAGATGTTTTCTCTTCCTCAGTGAGGAAATCTGCAGGTTCAGCCATGTGATACCTGATGGCAGGTCCCCGAACATGCAGACCTGTAAAAGAAAAACCAAAACCAAGGAAATACTAGTATGCCACGAAAAGATGAAGTTACACAGTCGAGTAGGCAAGCAAAGCCACAGGTTGTATAGACACCCCATACTTACCATGGCAAGTCATTCAATCCTGCATCTGGAATTGCATTTCAGTGGAAGTAGTGAGACCAAAACCTTTAAGTGTTTACAGCTCAGTACATTATGACATAGGTCTTAATTTCTACAGTGTTTTCTTATTGGAACTCCCTTTTGAAATAAGGCATTGGAATGTTAGTTTGAAGTTCTGGCAGTGAGAGTGGGGAAATCCGGTACAGCTAATTAGGTTTCATGTTTCCACCTAGCACCAGTCAACTACCTTTTGCAGGCATTTGCTCAGCTCTTCTAAGATACAGCTGCCCCATGTTTGGAAGATTTATGTGTAAGGAATTGCCTCAAAGAGCTTTGCTGGGACGATCAACTCTATCCAAGTATAAGTTTAGCCTCTTTTTGCGGGAGTCCGAAAGACCCAGAAGAATTACTTAATCAGTGAAACTATGTAGGCAAGGTATCATACAACCCTTTTGATATGAATGGAGGCTGTGGTACAGGGTTCACAGCATTCAAAACATACAATAGAATACAAAAAGAGATGAGGTGGGTCAACTGAGATGTCTGTGTTCATGAGTGCATAGGAACAAAGTGCTATTGAAGTTCTTTTAGCTGCTTTGTCTGAGAAGAAGTTGGCACAGGACATACAGACTCTCACCCTGGAAAGATCTAATTATATGACTAAACTAGGACAGAACTGGAGCACGTCACACAGAACTGACATCGCTCAATGGTTTAGACCATCAATTTTGCATCTCATTCTAAAATACTACCCAAATCAACAAAAAACTTATTCCAGAAAGCCACAACAGGACCATTCACTCAGTTGCTGCAACAAACAAGCTCAATAAACCATTTCTGCTTTCTTTCTGTTGAGAAAAGTAGCCAAAATGCTTTTGTATCTGTGTATGAGCATGTCAAATGTTGCAGAGAGAGGTGGAATCTTTCATGAGATTAACTAACATGGCTGGAAAAAAACCTGCAAGACATGTAGGCTTTTGTGCCTGAAAATTTCTCTTTGAAAGAGAATTTGAAAGGTATTACTTCTACTGAAAAATACTGCCTTGCTTGTATTTAATGACAGTTAGTGGATTCTGGTTCTCAAATGATCTGTTAGATACAAAATATGTTAATTATTACATTGTGTGGTACCCAAACAGAGAGATTTGACAAAAAAAATATCAAAACTAAACCAAACCAAAAAACCCAAGAGGAACTAATTTTACAAACTCAATTTGGAAAGCTGTTCAGGGCATCTCCAAATGCCATTTCCTGAAGTGTTGCAATTTCTTTACAATATGCAGCTAGAACATCCAAATGGACAGTAACCTAGTCGGAGGGCAGCACATATGTATTCCATAGCTTTTACTCTGTACATCTGAGAGATTATGTGCTGAGATTATCCAATTGATTATCTACTGTCTTCCAATAGCATATGCTATTGGAAACAAGGACAACACAGCCTCTGTCAGCATGTTCTACAACTTCATACTATCAACAGTCTAACTGATAGCATGACTTCTTAGCCTCAGCTCTTGATCAGTTGGGAAAAATACCTCAGGCACACAGGAGTAATGTCCTCTACATTTTGCTCAACTTTGGCTTTTACACATTACAGATTTAGAAGTTATTTTTCTCTTTGAAAAAGTGATTCTCTTTACTGTAAGAGCTCAAATCATAGGCATGATGTTTGTCCAGTAAGAGTGTGGAAAAACTAGATTATGTCCACTGCAAAAAGATAATTTTTTAATAAGTACATTCAATGGAGATCCATATCTTGTTTTCTCAATACATAAATAAGCTACACTAATTTGCAAGTGAAATTGAAGTTCATACTTCATATGAAATACACCTGCATTTCAACTTCTCGGGAGCAGAGGAGAGGGCAACAGTTCAGAGGACAGTACTGTGTTAGAACAGGAATCATAGAGAATTTTAATTCTGAAGAATTGTTTCCCGCAAAAACAATATATCTGCTAGGCAAAAACATCCTTAAAAACCCTACAGGGGAAATAAAGAGCTGTAGAGAAATTAAGTTTCAGTAGTTAACTCTGTAGCCAACAGTGAGCCCTCTTAGCAGTGCTCTCTTCACTGAGGTGATTTTTGTAAGTCAGTCTCTATTTGCTCTTTTCCTCTCATAAGCAGCTACCATGTGAGCATTCCATTAATGTTTTTCCTTATATTGCCTCCTATGTAACTTCTTTCATACTTTCAAGCTATATTATTGTCTTTTACGTCTTTCTTCTTCAAGCAATGTTTACTTTAATAAGGTTTAAAACATGAACTGTTTTAAAACATGCTTGAAGATTTTTTGTCATATACTCAGGTGAGAACAGTTTTAACAGTAGCTTCTGGTAAGTTATCAGTCTAATAACAAGTATTACCTAGTATTTGATATATAAATCAAGAGTTCCCACTGAGTAGGAGAAATGGGCATTTTACAACTGTCTATAGTTCCCTAAAACAGATGTATGGTATTGTTTGTGAGGAGCCCCTGAAATACTCTGACCCGATACTTATGAATAATATTTTGTCAGCACTTCACTTTACATCATCATGAAAGAGCACAGCACTTGTGTTATAAGACAAGAAAAAAATAGCTGAGAAATACTATTTTGCATTATACATACCATTTCCATTTGCATGCACTGAGTAATCATTATTCATTAGCAGTGTTGTAGAGTTAGTGGAGTTACTGTTTGACTGTAAGGAATTGGAAGAACTGGATACTCCTTGATTTACAGTCTGCTTCTTTAAACCATTAGTAGCAGTTCTGCTCCAGTCTACAACAGATACATGCTACATAAGATAGCAGAACTCATACAAGCAACGTATAAAAATATAGGTAATAATGCAACTGAATTAAAGCAAAAACAAGGTTTTACCCACTCTCCTCACAGTATTATAGACAGAATTATATTCTCCTAAGAATTTAATGATTCTTGGTGTGTAAAATTATTTCAATCTAGTTCCTTTTTCTCGTCCCCTTTTTAATACAAGCAGCCAACTGTCAGTTTTATGACTACAGACCAGATCAAAAAAATAACTGAAGTACAGTTGATCCTTTAAGTTAAAGTGTATAAAAGGTATATAGCTTTATGAGAAGTCAACCACTGAATAAAAAAATAACAAAATCATTTACAGTTTTTTTTCAGTTTAAACTGTCTTCATCATGGTTTTATGGAAGTCATTGGTAAAGCTACAGTTGGTTCAGAAGCCAGAACAAATTTTAGAGTTTCTAGCTCATCAAAAGTCTTCTGCAAAACATGCCTTTATACTACAGTGGAAGAGATCAACTGCAGTTAAGAGCTTAATGCAACAGCGTGTAAGAACTGCATCAACTACCACCTTTAACGAGTAATTTTTGAGGTTTATTATATCTTGGATAATAAATCAGAACTGCAACTGCAGCAGTATGATTTACTGAGTATTTTTTTTTAAAAGACTTACAAAATACAGGAACTTAACACCAATTAGAAGTATTCAGAAGTAAACCAAAAAAAATATGAATATTTACCAGAGTTTTCAGCCAGTCTGAACTTCCCACAACAGAGGTATCTTCTCCACTGTTTACGGACATTCTCCTTTGTTACACAATAGAAGATAAAAATGAAGAACCCTGCAAAGCAATAACATTAAAGAATGTTGCAAAATTTACTTTAACTGCTTCTTAATGAACAATGTTTTGGTTTTCTTCCATTTCTTTTAAATTTCTAATTAAAACTAATGACACCTTTCTTTGGTGAAAAAGTTTACAACTCTGAACACTGAAGAGCACTTTCCCCTTACATAGATGAGAGGAATCATACACACAAAGGCAAGAACAACAAATATAAACAAATCCACAAAGAGCATAAAAGTTTCCTTCTATCAGTTAAGAAGGGAAAAATTCTGTAGATCCTGAAATTTACTTAACACTTTTGGAAAATCATTCAAAGTAATGTCAAACAGAGGGCATGATGGCACTGTCAAGCTATGCATCTGTTAGCACATGGTGCAACACTGCCCCATCTTTTATTAGCAGCTAGCCTGTTACCACCAGCTGTAACAGAACCAGTAAAATTTTGAGCATTCATGCAAAGAAAATAACTTGTACCTAAACCAGTAATAAATTTGTTTCGATATATAAAAATATTAATATATAATATTAATATATATAAATATAAAATATTTAAAAATAAATAAACTAAAAAATAATGAACAACCACAAGTACCTCCTATTCATATGAAGGCTTCTGCAGCCTCTGAAACTCTGCTTTTGGATATGTCCAGTAGCATCTTGGCCTTTGCAAAGCTATATGCCTTCACACCTACTTCCTATATGTTAAGAACTAAAGGTCATGCTTAAGAGTTAGACCACTACCTCTTTTTTGATATTGCACCCTTTCCTGTCTTGATGGCCCTTTTTTGACTGTCACACCTCACCCTTAAGGCTTAGGGGTAAGTGGAGAAATGATACAGTTTTCACTAAATTAATTGTATTATTATGTGAACACTTACAGTAATCAAATATTTACAACTGATCTGTTGACTAGAGAAATACAGTCACTTTTAGTGGTGTCTGGTTTGCATACATTTTTAAAATTACAATATTTATAGATATAAATATACTAGACCTATAAAAAGTAGCTAGTTTCCCATACCTTACTGTAACACAACTGTAACTTAAGATTACAGTAAAGCAGTATCATCTCTAATTTAATTAATATGTTAAAGCATGTTAAATCATATCTTTATTGCTGAATCAAGAAAAGGCCATTTCCAAATGTTTTTTTCATTATATTGTATGCAATGGGCTGTCACACAAAGGATAAACTTACCTTGCAAAGTGTTGAAAATAGTAAAGAGGTAAGTAAATACCTCATTTACTGTGAAGAAAGCAAATCCCCAGGTAATTCCCAACAAGAATGTGAGGCCAGCAACACTCCTAAGGTCTTGAATGCTGGTTTTTCTTTGAGCACCAAGTTGTTTTTTCTTTTTGATACGACAGAGCTGGATCAGCACAACAATGAACATGCTGATATTGATCAGGAATATCAGGCAAAAGTATCCCACAGCAGTAATATAAAAGACAATTCTGTTCTTTATCCAGCAGCTAGAATACAAGAACAGTCTGTCAACCATTATCAGAAAGAGAAATTATGTAAAACAAGCATGAGATAAAGGTGTAGTTTGTTGCACATGCAAACCATTTTTGCCTCTTTAGTAAAAAGGATTTTTTGGCCAAAAGGTAAGAGCTTTCATATAGGCAATAAGCACAAAACACATGACATACTGCTGAGCTATATGGTTTCAAAGCTCTCCCACTGCTTCCCTCCCTTCCCCACCTTTACTTTAAAGAAAAGCAATTTTGCAGAACCTCCCTTCCACCCACCCCCAGAAAAGCACCTCCCTTTAACTCACAATTCATCAGGTCTGTTTATTGAAACCTTTCCAGTGGTTATAAGTCCATAATTATCTGGTGATACTGCCAACACAATGGACACAACTACTGCTGGTAACCCTAAGAGATTATGAGTAAACACATATTAAGGGTCTTTTCAAACCTAAACAATTCTATGATTCTGTAAGTGAAAATTATGACAAAGACAATACTATGAGGAAATTACTATAATTTTCTATGAAATCTACAACTTGTTTCTGAAATTCATCTGTTGAATTTGGTTGACTACTAGCTGTCTGAAAGAATCTAAAAACTGGAGCATTCAAACTGCTCAGGAGCGTAACTTCCCAAGAAACAAGAGTTATTCTCCACAGCTAGCTCCAAACCTTTCTGAATCAGGCAATAAATACTATCATTCAAACTGATTTAAAACATCAAATACAGCATACATTATTTTCTTTCCAACATCTGTTTTAAGAAATTGCTTTTAGTGCCTTCATTCATGTTTACTTAAGTAGTCAGAGAGAATAATCAGGTCCAGAACCTCTGCATCCTTTATCCAGTTAGATCTGTTTTGCTGCTTTTTGTTAGCAACCATAGTATCCCAGAAATAGAGTATTTATATATACTTACTGTCATTTATTTTTAAAACACAACTGACACTATCTGTCTGGTAAATGGAAATATGCACATTCAAAATTGATTCTACTGTACTGGCACAAGAAAAATTAATTATCAGTTTTCATTGCAGCAGCTTCAGTTCTGCAGTTAGGGGTGAGTTCCCTACCTCAGAAAGGTGGAATATATAGAATCAGGTTTACTGATAATGAATACCTGGTCACTGCAAGGTTGTAACATTTAATAATGCTTCATTTTCATTTCTGAACTGTGTCACATTCACTGAAATACCTGATAAGAGAATTTATCTACTTAGCATCCAAAAGAAAAAAAAAATACATACCCCAACCAACAATGCAAAATTTAAGAATGTATTTCCGCACATAGGTATTAAAGACTTTCACAAGGGCTAGATACATGTGGAAAGCTTCTAGGCCCATCCAGGTGAATGAAACCAAGAGGAAATAGTGAAGGAATACTGCAACTGCAATGCACAGGCCTTGTGTATCATACAGTGCAATCCATGAGTCAAGGAGGAAAGTTAAGTTGAGTAGAAGTAATGCAGCACACAGCTGAATAAGGATTTTGGAGGGGTAGTCTCTCCGGATTTTCCTAAAAAAAAAAATAAAAAAAAAAATAGATTAATGAGATGACATCAATTACCCATGGATCCCCAACTCACCTCCTGTCTTGTAGTCCTCAGTGCACAAATGTTAAGAAAAAAAAATCATTTATATATTTTCATTCAAGTATATTGCTTCATATATTGCATTTATACAGAGTAATTTACAAAAGATTTCCAAATTAACAGCCTGTATTAATAAAATTTGTTGTCATAAATAAAAAAAATAACATGGATTCTTAAGAGTAACAATCATTAGTACCATGTTTTTTTTCTTTTACATTGTGTGTTGGACTTCTTGTTACAGTACTTCTAAAACCCAACATGGGACTATTCTTTATTGCTAACATAGGTTAGGCTTTTGACTGGCCTTCTAAAGCCTTGACAGATACAAGTCCTTGATAGCAGGATAATGAGAGTGTAAATGTGTGCTGAATAACTTCGAGGAGGTTTTCCAAAACATAGTATGGAGGATTCAATAGTTAAGACTCAAACATAACAAATTTTTCCAACAAACAACTAAGAATACAAATTTATTTTAAAATGCTATCATTCTGCACTGCTCTCTGTATGTTATATTTTAAACACATTCCTTCACACTTCTATTATGATAATCTATTATATTTAAGAGTGCTACTTCTTCACTTCTTACTGCATAGAGCCTCATGATTAATTCACTTGTCCACAAGATTAACATTCCTAAAGACTGAATCAACACCTTCCTGGTAAACTGGACAAATTTGTGCACTATTGAGACAGAATTTGTACGTATTGGAAAGGACTTGGCAGTGAAGACTACAAACAATCACTGCTGAAGAATAATGGGAACTTAGTTGAACAGGTACTTACTCAAAGGCTATGTAGGTCACAAGAGTAATAGAAAGAAATATTGCAGAGAGGCCACATCCTATATAGGATATAAAAGTCAGTACCAATTCTTGTGTGGGACTCAAAGGAGCATTTCCATACAAGTTCTGAAATGGAAACAGAACTTAATTTCAGAGAACATGTTTATTAAATGGAAAAAGAGAAAAAACCCAAAACCAAAATGCACCTTTCCCTTTGCAATTAAACCAAACAAAAATAAGGAAACAGTTATTTTCATCATGGATCTGATAAAAGGTTAACTGAAAAACTGAAAATCCAATCTAATTCTGCAAGGAACGGGGAGTTGCACTCAATGATCCTTATGGGTCCCTTCAAATCTGAGATAGTCTATGACTCTAATTGTGAAATTCCACTTGATTAAAAACCTGTTTAAAATTTGATTTATCCTATTTTTTATTTCCTACAATATAAACAACTGCCTAAATGTAAAAGCTGCAGTTCAGTAAGTCCTTAAAAATTTTTTTACTCCAACGGAACTCATAGGCCACCATTCAACAGCTTAAGCACGTGACTAATTGTATGGCTGTATGTACTAATACTGAAGTGAATAGGACCTGAGTAGTATTTCGTAGGTGGTATGTGCTTACTGAATACTCATTTGTTTAAGATAACACATGCTTAAATGTGTTCTTGAATCATTGCATAATTTTTTTCATAATTACCATCAAAACTGCAAAGCTCGTGAGGTGGTTGCATGAACAAACCGTTTCATTTACTCTACTTTCTTTAACTATGCAACCTTCATATGACCAGCCTCCATGTCCACCTGTAAAGAAAACAGCTTTGTTACTCATAAAAGCCTTTATATTAACATTATTAACATGACTTAACATACCATGGTATATAACATAACATAAAATACCATGGTATCTTGGGTGACATCAAGTACTTACCATTTTTATTAAAATCCCAAAAAGCACATCTAACTGTTGAGTTATCCTGTTTAGGAAGTTAAAAAAAAAAAAAAGATCAAGTAATTTATCTACAATATGCAGGCAAGAATAAATACTGTATACAGAAAATATACCTGTTTTACATGAACACAAAATGAATTTAGGTGCACAGAATGGATTCATACTGCAGTATGCATGTGAAAATATGCTGAACAAATCTGAAGTCACCATATGGGAGCTAGCTTTTGTGCTCAAGCTAAGATTCTGATTCTGGTAGAACATTATGAATGTTCTTCCATTGTCTTCCCACACTATACAAATTCTTGGGATTTCTCATCCTTCCTAATTTTGTAAGTATAAAAAACATGACCACACAGAAAAGGAAAAAAAAATTCATTTGCAAACATTTGATCACTTTATATTACCATGATGATAAAGGTTTATATATAAATTTTCCCCACACACATGAAAATCCTAAAAACAGTAGCAGTAATACACTATACTGCTATGACTACTGATGCTTCTACAGTTACATCTCAAAACTCAGTTTTATATCAATACAAGTAAAGACTACACTAAGCTAGCTCTTGAAAAAAGCTTCAGGTACATCACTAGAATTGCTACAATTTTCAGTTTATAATATTTTAGTATTTAAAACTCTTTTAAGATATGGTATAGAAGATTTTAATCCTTGATGCTCATTTAGGAAAGAGGTCCTGTATATGAGCACTAATACTTCCAGATAACAGAACCCTGTGTTCCAATTTAAGGAACAACATTCTCCCTAAGAGAAAAAGACTTATTTTGCTTTTCTGGCCATGCAGCACCAACAAATGTCATGACCGCAGTATCTCCATAGCAACCCCCACTGTCAGGCCTTTATCTAAGAGGTTTTTTTCTTTGAAGAATTAAACAGAAGGGTAGATAGGAAAGATATAAACTGGATGGGTAAGTGACAGAGCAAAATTACCTGAAACTATTTGAGAAGAAAAATTTATACAAGTCATAAATAAGCAAAGACGAATAATTTTGAAAGTCCAGATGGAGATGAAATGTCCACACTAGTAAAGCAGAATAAACCGATCTGTATTCTTAGTACAGTATTTAATCAACAACTCCAATGGAGGCACCAAATTGTACTTTAAGTCTGCCAAAGTGTAAATCATACCTGATTAGGTTTGATATTCTGTAAAGTGACAGTAACGTTTGCCTTTAAGTTACTAATTGTGAGGTTAGCAACACTTGATGATATAACATTGCTGATTAAACATGCATTCTTCAAGGACAGATCCTGGAACGGCAAAAAAATCATACAATTTTAAAATATGAAAGGAAACAATAGTAGAGTACAGCACCCGCAAACTCAATTCTTATGTGGAATGAGCACTGGACAAAACCAATTACTTTTTAAATCAGCAAGTTGTGAAATGTGTTTTGTGGGAAAAAAAGTCCAGTAATGTTTTACTTTGCTCTAGGCTTCAGTTTAAAACCCTTATGAACAGAGGAACAGAAAGATACCTGGAACACGGTGGTCTTTTTAAAGAAGTTGAATATAATTCTAGAAGCTAAGTTCACCTCTTCAGGGGGTAAATTTGTCAGCAGTGATGAAGGAAGTGTAATTGATCCGAGATTATTTAAATCATGAATCGTATTAATGCCCAGAGAAATCTGGAAAATAAATGCAAGGATTATACTTCATTTCAGTCCCTAAAGAAAAATTGAATTATGACTTGTTTTCAGTTTAGAACTTTGAAATATGTATCTCTGCAATCACTGTGAGGAACTCACTGCTGCTCTTGCTCCTCTCCTGCTCCAATGCATAAATAGCATCTGCAGGCCCAAAATGGATGCAACTCATTTCAGGTATGCCCACCATTGAAAATGCTCTGGCTTTACCTGGCTTACAGGGACAGAACACATCACTGTGGTGAAAAATAGTGATTTGAAAAAGGTGAACAGCAACAACCTAGGTAGGTCTATGTAACTGTGTAGGGAGATTAACATTTCACGGCACAGAAGCCTACAAAGGCAAATAATTTTTATACCCCATATGAAGTATACTAGAATTCAGAAAAACTGTAAATAGTAATTGTTTGCAAATAGCTTTTTAAGTGCAGAAGGTTAAGCAAAATCTAAGAACATAAACCGTGCTTTTATGATCATGTGGCAAAACTGACAAAAATAAACTGGATAAACTACAATTCAGATATCTCAAGAGGTTAGTGTTTATAAAATTATAAAAAAAAGATCTGAACTTTCACCAAGTTATCTGTGCTGTACTTATGGGACAGACAACTTCATTTAGTACAAAATCTCTAACATTTTCTTGTAGCATGGGTCACTTTGTATTTACACACAAATATCATCATCTCAGAGTTCCTGAGAGATGTGAAACATCATCAGAAGTGAAGAAATAAATTATCTGCGTATGCAAAGAATGGCTGTAGTAGGAGTAGCAGTGTGAGCTCCCCATGGTGCCCTAACAATATGGGGTTTAATTTTTCTGTTTAGAGCAGTAGTCTCGAAACTATTTTGATCATTCTCTCCCTAAAAATTTTTTGAGCATGCACCCCAAAATATATCTATTTATGAGTTATATGCATATACTACTGTACTAATGTATTATGCACATTATAAAATACACACAAAAATAGAAATTTTTAAAGGATGAGATAAAGATTAAACATAATTTTTAATTTTTTAAATATTATTAATCATATAAAAACATTTTCTTCCCACATCTCTTCCCATGTTGTGTGTATGCCCTGGGGTATTCACACCCCACTCTGGAAATCACTGGTTTAGACAGTCACTAAAGAAATCATTAAACAATTCCACAAAAGCATTCCTGGTGCTTTGGTTTGAACTAGATGATACTTGTTGAAAATTCTCTGTATTTCATTGCCAGTTCCATGAGATTTCCAGAAAACCATTATTTAGCAAAAATCTGGTTTTCAGCACTACCACCTCCTAGTTACCTCACATTCAGGCACCACATATTGCTAAGAAAATAGAAAAGAACTCAAATGTCAGCATTTCATATAATTTTCAGTATCACAGAACAGTTCCAGTACTACTACAACTCACACTAAATTAAGATATTCCCTTCTCTGAGAAGCCAGAATGTGCTAAAATTTGTTCAGAATTTTCCATCTCTTCCTTGCTTAAGCCTCCAAGACTGGTACTGTCCAAAGTATTATTTTCTCAACAAGGAGGGAGGTTCTGAGTGAGACAAAGTGGATCCAAACTTTCTAAGCACTTCTTTCTTGGTGAAACCAACTAGTCATGAGTGACAAACAGATGAATGTCATTACCCAGGCAGCATAATATTTCTTTCCTGGAACCTGCTGCAGTTTATCTAACAGATGAAGCCTTCTGGAAACACTCCTTGACAAATTTCAGCACTGTCATGGTGGGTGATTAAATGACTCCTGATGCAAAGTTATTCCACCAAGTGCTCTCTCCATTCTGGTGTTGTGGCTGTACCCTCTCTTAACAGCTTCTTAGTCAAATGCTGGTTTCTGCTAAGTCTGTTACTTATTTACACAACAGAAAATTAAAGGAAAAACTATGGAGGGCTACAAAAAGTCTTCTGAAACTACCGTGAACAAAAGATCCTGAAATTGTGACATGAACACAGAAAAAAACTCATGCTATATATAAATATAAACCCATAAATACCTAAAAATAAATGTTAGAGAATTTGTAAGTGGTTAGAATTATCAGTGTTTAACCTGGAGATAAGTTGAGTCCTGGACAGCAAAAGACATTTGGTTGGAGCGGATGCTGTTGGTTTTGACAACTGCCAGAGCCAAGGAAGGGGATGTAAAATCAGCAGACATTGCTGAAAAGTTCAGTTTTAGGCCAATATAATCCACAAGTTTTATAATTCTGTTAAGAAAAAAAGAGACACTTAGTATTACCAAGTACATACACTCAAAATTCTCAGGCAAGTTGCAGTTATGGAGCAGCAATCCAAGCACAGTGTAAAATACAGCTGACTGCTCACTTATTGCAGCATCAACACAAAAAAATACACTGTTTTCCATGGCATGATATTATAGTACAGCTGGTAACACTAGAATAATACTCCTTCTGGTTTGTATTAGTACATTAAAGCGTAAGAAATATTCTTTTGGTTATGATTATGAAATAATGAAACTTGCTGAAGCCAATTTATCAAGACAGTCAGTACAACACACGTTTAATGTACAGCCAGAATGACCTACCTGTTAGAAATTTGGGGTGGTAATGGTTGAGAAGCAGTCAGGACTTTGCTAACCTGACTAACCATCCTTTCTACATCTTTTGGCTCTACGTTTCCAGCTGCTAAATCATTTTCTATTTTGGACACAATTTGCTCAGCTGTGGTGATAGTAATGGTGGTATATACAGAAGTTGTGTATGCAGTTGCTGATAGTATCTTCCCTGCGACAAAAGAAAAGTTGTGCTTTTATTTAAACATGGTGTTCAACAAATGAAGCAAGCTTTGAGAAGCAGAAAAAAATAAGCAGATCTCTTGACCAATAAACCTTATCAAAACTGTAAAGTCTCTCAACATGTTATGTGAGACACAATCCCTTTTTCTCCCTATCAGCTACTTTGCAGATAGCAATACCTCTAATTTAATGAAAACATAAGGCAATGTTTCAAATAAGGCAACGTTTCAAATGGCCAGCATTAATTCCCATTTTTGTTGATTACAAAGTTCCTCACATCAGACCATTAGTGATGTTAATCTATTCTTTTGGATTTTTAGCCACTGGATGTCTGAAAGCAGAATAAAATCAGGTTAAGATTAGCATTTCAAAAAGAAGCTTGTAAAGATGCATACAATCTTCATAGGAAAATACATAGCAACTAAGAATATTCCTAATCAACGGCAGTATTTTAAGGAAGACCCAACACTGATTTGCAATAGTTTAAATACTAGTTTAGTAAAAAAACATAGCTACCTGGCTCTGTGACTTAATTTTTTCTGCCAAAGGTACCTGTTGGGAACTTAGCACAGCACCTACCTATCACAGTTACCAACCAATTTGTAGAGTGAGGTATCACTCATCATAGCTAAAGGCATCAGAATGTATTTTAGAACAAGTATACATATCGTGAGAGTTGTCTCAGATTTTTCACAATAACTGGAAGGTCACAGTTCAGATATATAATCTTCTTTAATAAAGTTTAAAAGCAAATTCAGTATATGGCATTCAAATAAAAAAAAAAATTGTCATATTTACCTGTGCTTCCATTAGGCAGGCTATCATGGCCATCAGCAGTAGAATGGGGATGAGAAGCTGAGACAGAATGGTTGATAGGACTAATAGTAGGGGTCAAAGTTATTGTGAATGGAGTAAGGGGAAGAATGGGTGCTGTAGTAACATTTTTGTTAGCAGGACCAAGTTGGGTCGAATCTGTAGCAGGATGAATTTGTGCAACAGAATTGGTAGTAGCCTCAAAGTGCGGAATTGCTATTGAAGGTTTGGGGGGAAGCTCAGAAGAGGAAACTGCAGAATGTTTAGTGAAACCTACAGAAGGAGAAATTGTAATAGGCTTGCTAAGATATGCAGCCTCAGATTTAACTGAGAAAGCAGCATTAGTGAAAGATTTTGTTGCAGGTGTGGAAATAGCAACAGATTTATAAGAAGCTATGGAAGGAAAAGTGGGCACAGTAGGTTGTGCAAGAGACTCAGAGGAGGGAAGTGTAGTGGTAACACTGGTGGAAAACTCAGAAGTTTCATCAGTAAATGCAGCAGAAGTTTCAGAGAGAACATCTGTAGTGGGAGATGTGGAGAGAGTTTCAGAGAAAGAAATCTCCGTGAATGGTGGGATCAGTGGTCTAATTATGGGGCTTTGTTTGGTAGAAATCGTTGTAGGGGAAAAAAAAGTATTAGATTTGGGGGAAATCTTTTTAGGGAGAGAAGAATGAGGCAAATGAGGCCCTACAGAATCAGGTGGCATTTGTATAGTACTGTAAAAAAAAAAACCACAGAAATGCATGTTAAATTTAACGTTGTTTATATTTTAAAGAAAGTGAGTAATAACAGAGGAATATATATGAATGATATGGACATAATACTAATAATCTATATTGTAAAATCAATCTGATTGGATGTTTCATGCTGTAATAACAAATATGAATTCCGCAACATTTTGAGGGTTTTGCCATTTTATTTTGTGGTAGCTGTTAACTAGCAAGTCCATAAATACTACTATTGCCTTTGCTGCCTATTATGGAGGTGACCTGATTCTGAACACAACAGCTATCTGCATCAGTAGATTAAAAAAAAAAAAGAAAGAAAAGAAAAAGGGGTGGGGGGGAGAAGGGGAAGAAAAGGGAAGGGAGAGGAAGAGGGAGGAACAAGCAGGCAGCTATATACAGCAGCGTCTGTCAGGTTGTTCTAGTGGAGTCCTTCCTAGCTATTACACTACAACATGAAAGTTGAATCTATTATTGCATTAGAAAAATCAGGAAATAAACAAGTCAAATTTTTTATTTACACTTACTATGTGTGTAATTCTTCAGCAGTCAAGGAACAATACTTCAGTGATGAACAACAGCACCGTTCTGACAAATAAGCATTAATCTAGTTTATCTTGAAGTATAAAAATTGCTAATACTGTTAAGTAGGATATTCAAATAAGCATGTGTTTTATGTTTTGTAAGCAATAGCGCATATTGAATAATTGATTTTGAGGTTTTTTTCTGAATTTACATTTGCAAAATAGATCTTGGCCAGTCAGAACACTATAATACCTACAGATTTTTGCTCAATGTCTCACAAATACAGATTTCTCTTTTTGTTATTGGAAAAAAAAAACCAACAAAATGCAAAGATACATCTTTGAAACAAAGAGACAAATGGCATGAATCACCACTCCATACTGTCACAATATCACTAAGAAAGCTTGGCTACTTTATAATCTTTTCAATTCCGATTGCCATTTCAGTAACACATTTAAGTTCTCAAGTAATTTTACACCTAATCCTTTCAAAGTCTGCTTTATTAATTTACTCAGCAATTTTGTACCAAGTCTTTTTTAAAAATATTTCTATCTTCCCCCTCCCCACCCAAAAATCAGAAGGCTGCGTTTTTGATGTATTTCCATTGTTCAAGAAAAAAAATATTTTTATCTAAAAATAAATAGTAATCTTTTCTTTTAGCTACTTGAAGGTCAAGTATAAAGAAAGGAAATTTAATCTGAACATGTAACTGTAATAAGAATGTGTTTAAAGCATAACTTACCAAGTTGGCTTATTTCTGCTTTGTCTTTTAAACTGCTTATGTTCTCTCTCTCAGCCAATTTCATTATAAAACTGCAGTATAGACTACAATGAGAAGAAAAAGCCTTAGACTTGAGAAAGATCTGCCTCATCTGTGCAACACATTAACATCACATGTTAAGTGAAAGAACATTAGCATAAATGCTAATTGTGAAAACATATCTTTCCTAGGCTTTTTCAGATTTAGGGATATTTTTAATGAACATAAACCACTAAATAATACAAAGAGTAATATATCAGTTTGTGGCAGCTTATTTTCTCTTTTCTCTATAGACACTGTTGATTCTTGAATGGGGTCCTCCCTAATTAATATTAGCCATTAAAGATTTGATAATTTTGTTAAGATAATAATGTAATCTCCACTGCTACTCTAAAGAAACTCCAGAGAGGAACTAGCAAGTGTCCTAGGTGGCTATGTCAGTGTATATCAAAACTCGATCACCTGGGGAAAGCCAGCACCCTCACTTTAGACAAATGACCCACTTAAGCGTATAACTACACATGTACTATTATAGACTGATCACTTGAAACCCTGTCTAAAGTAGCAAACCTACAGTAAGAATTCTTCGTATTCAGCAAACTCAAACATACAGGTCAAAGAAAAGGCAACACATAAAAGATGAAGTGAAGCTTCTTTCCAACTAACAAGAATTAAAAGAACAGCCTAATTACTGCCAATATATGACATGAAGGTGTGATCTGACTGTCTATTACTATTTGAGTGTTTTAGATTTCTCTTTCATCCTTACCCAGGAAGACAAACCCCAAATTCAAGTATCTGGGGAAATGAAGTTACACTTTTTGTCTTTATTAGAATATAGTGTTTCCAAATTGATCAGTTTAAAGGATGAGCAATTTAGTGGTCCTTTGGCAGACCTTAACTATATTTCAGGGTTTCCAGGATCACCTCTGTGGAGCAGCCCTGCCATTCTAATACGCCATGGCATCTGAACTGGTTACCTTCTGAGGCTTCCCCTGCCCTGAGGATGGCTGGTTTCCCAAGCTGAAAAACAGCAGCTTGGGATGTCTGAAGCAATTCCCTCATAAAGATTGCATTGTATTCACAAATACTGGACATTTGGTGGTGTCAAATCCCGTAGTATTAGTGGTTAAATTGCTATGTGACTCAGCTAATACAAAGATGTGGAAGAAATATGGCAGGCAACCCTGTACTTGACCAGAAGATTAATGAAAAGCATTACAGTTTGGTTAAAAAAAAAAATCTAAAAAAATCTTTAAAAAATCATTAATCCTAGGATAATAATGAGATCAGAATTTCTGTCAGCCTAAATACATTCCTCCAGTCTGTTTCTCAAACCTCCTAAAAAGATTGTTTTTCTTATGTTACATATTTACATATTCATATTTAATTTATCACAAGACAATATATGAGCTTTTAAATATATGAGCATTTAAAAAATTAAGAACAAACCTCTGGTTTTCTGCACTGCATTCCATAACAGAGGACTGTAATGACAAGTGAAAATAGAAAGAAATTGTTTTGTCAGGAGTAAATGGGACTGATACTTCGATAATGATATTATCAGAAATAAGTTGGTAAGAATATTTCCAAGCAGTAACAAGAATTAGTAACCTTACCTCACTTACAGCTTGCAAGGTTTTGTTGAACTCTGCAATTCTTTAAAACAAAAAGTTACCATTATGGAGGCTTTCTAGCAACACTTCTAAAGACAATTACAACAGTTAATAAAAAAACCCAAGCAATTACTAGGGGAAAAAATATTTCCAGTTATCACTGATTTTTAAAAATCATGCCAGTTCTAATATTGTAAAACTGCTTTTCAAAGGATTAAGCATTTTAGAAGTTGCCTTTTATTAGTCACTTGAAAAACTAAGTTTAAACCTCTGTTAACATTACTCCACGTCTTTAAGTTATTTAAAGAGCAACAGATCAATCTCAATGTTGACTGTTGGCAACCAAGCATTTCGAATGGAATTTTAAGTTTATACTAAAATGTACAGAAATAAATTGAGTAAGAAATATGTATTTCTTCTACAAACAAGACCTGTTGGCCAATTACATCTTTTTGATTTTCAGGGCAAGTTTTGGAAATAGCAGTAAATATTCAGTCATTCAAATCTCTCCTTATAAAGACTGTGAAAGAAGAAACTACACAAAAATAAAAATACAGATATGACTATGACAATATGTATTAAAAAACATGCAGCTATGAAATTTTTCTTAGTAATTCCTACGAGACAGACTGAACCCCTGAAATCATAAAAGAAATATAATTAATTAATTATTAATTAATTAATTATTAATGAAGACCAGCAGCCAGACTGGCATTCTCAACAATCCACAGCTCATGTCCTCAGTATTATTATTATTACTACTATTAAGATCACTGGCATATAAACAAGGCCTTTGGGCCTTGATGAGCCCCAAGGACACTGAGGGACCTAAAAGGATATCAACAAGTGTATCAGTTCTTAAAATAAACTCCAGTGTACATAAAACAAAACTAAGGCTATTCTAACCAATATGAACTTTATGTTAAAGGAAGTAACTTACAATTCCTGAAAATTTTAATTTATAAAGTGCAGGAATAACAGTCTGCTAACCACATGGAAGGTCTCACTATCTTTTTATAACTTTATAATTTTTATATATATTCTGTTTTATAACAGAAATTTCAATCCTTATTCAAAACTAGTTACCTCAATTCTTGTGGGGTAGGTGCTGGAATTGCAATTACTTTCGTAACTTGATTGTTGGTGGTTATGTTATTAATCTGTTAAAAACAAAGATTCCATAGCTAAGTAAAATCACTAAATGTAGCCTTAAAAGTAACATGTTAATTTCATCCATTTTAACAGTCTGAAATTCCAAAGATAAGCACATTTTCTCATGAATACCCTTCAAAAAATATTTACCATGACATTGTTTTCACAACTTATGGAAGGAATTGGCTCATCTAGTATAGACTGAATAACAGGATCTGATTTGTGAAGGATATGGGCAAAAGGATAGTGACCTCACCATATCTCATGCTAGAAAAAGAGGAATTTGGCTTAGTTTGCAACAAAGACAGCTTAGACTAGACTCCAAACAAACTTTTAACTTTAAGTGCAGCAATGGGACAAGCTCCATAACAGGCATAAGTTAGGGACAACCTTGAATCCTGGGGGTAAGAGGTCAAGAACTGAGGTGAAAGACATGTTAGGAATGATCTCAATACCTAGCCTTAGGGCTGGTAGATACACTAAGGTTTATCTAAAGGCCCTTAATAGACCTGCATTCTTATGTTCTTCTGGTTGCTGCCATTACTGGTCATTTTTACATTTCATGCAAGCAGCAAGTACCATGATGAAAACATTATCTAGAATATATAGTATTGACATTACCTAAGAAATATTGTAGTAAAAAGCAAAAGCGTTTCAAGAAACAGGAAACCCATTTTTCTAGTAGCTGTAAGCATAATGTTAATACACTAGGATGGTTTCAGTAGGCATTATCACCACTATGCCTATGCAACACAATGCAGAGGTGGCTTTTGCCAGCTGTCTACCCTCTGCCAGACTCAATGCTCTATGTGCACCTGTTCAGCAGCTCTCTGCAGTGATTTTACTGACTACTTTCAAGCTTGCAGAGATTGGCATGTGAAATCTCAGACTGAGGGCAGACAGGGTTGTGCAGGAGAAAGACACAAGGTCCTTTACAAGCTGATGTCGTCTTTTTCTTTTCCCTCCCTTCAGCTTTCCATCTATAACAACTAAACATTCTAATCGTCACAGCATTATCTCAATATTGAATAATCTATATGGTCCTTGCTTTGCATACCATTCTCTTAAAACTATTGTGTGGTAGAAGTGGACAAACTCATGTCACATAGGCCTATTGCAAAATTAATAACTGATATACCACATGCCAAAAAACATAGAATGAAACTCTCAACGTGAATTATTCCCAGGATGCAATCCAACTTAATTTATGCCTACATTGTTGCTGTCTAATGATGCTCACCTTCTAAAGTAAAGTGTCTAAATTAATCTCCAAAGGAATATCCTGTATGCCTAAATGTAGATTCTTAATTAGGCAGTTCCTCTCTCCAGACTTCCCAGTGCTTCCCCCTCCTTTCAGTGACTATATAGAGAATACAGGCCCTTACTGCAGGAAGTTTACTTAGTTGAAATTCTGAAATTTAGCAGCAAAGCAGCTGTTTAAGAGAGACAGTAGATCCATCCACTGCAAATATTAACTTGTATTGCAAACTGTATTTTAAATAAAATAAAACTATGTAAAAAAAATAATGTTAGGATATCAGCATGTTGATTGTAGACAAAGAAACTAATTTCAACTTTCCTTACAATAAAGTTTTAAAAGACAGAGCACTTACTATTTCTACATTTAGTGACGTGTTACCTTCTTCGTTTGCCTGAAGTTTTACCTTGCCCACATAGAACACTAAAACCAAAAGACAAAAAAGTTAAGAAAATCAATGCAGAATGGCATGATGTAAAATTATTTGAGAATTTAAAAATTCACTATGTTGTGTTAAAATAGAAGGGAACACTTATGCTAGCTTTTCTAATAATTCACTGGTTTTGCAATTGTTCTTCCATTTCTTCATTTACTATTTCCACAAATGAATTAGTCCAATAACTTCATTATTTTCTGTATACTTATTTTTGCTTGCTGTTTCTAAATTCCTTCTAATTTTTTGTTTGTTTGTTTGTTTTTCCCCCGAAACAGAAAAACTGTACTGCACGTTACTATTACTGCAACTCCAACTCCCTCAACAAGAATAGAAGGTGTGGATAAAGGCAAAGTGATACTCTGAAAATTATTCCCTTAAGGAATTTAAGAACTTTCAGGATACCATAATCCAAAGCATCATTCAACAGTCCTTGAGAACTGGTAGGCCCATCTTAGAGACAAAAAGTAACTTCTATGACATTTCTCTTCCTGCAGCCACAAATTCAAGTGCAGGGTATAAAGACCTGTACAGGAATGCATACATTACATCACCCAAATCATCTAGCAGTTTACTGTGTCAACCAGTAGGGAAACTTTGGGGCGGTGGGGAGCAGATACTTACTCTTCCTCTTTTTACTCTATGAAGTACTCAGCATATGGCTACTTGGCAGAAGTGATTTCGTTTTCTTAGGTATTTCTCACAGAAGCCATTTATCAAAGTGTTTTGGAAGGCAGCAACATGTACCAACAAAATCTTTTTCTAGGTTTTTGCTAACACACGTAAAGGGAACATCACTGCCCTCTCCATTTTCCTTTGTTTGCCTGTTTTGTCACATCACAATTTTAAAATACACACAGGCTTTTACAATTAGTCACCTAAACACTATTTCAACCTATTCCTGACACAAAGTTAGGCCCAATACGGCAAACAACATCTACCATAGCATACTAGTTTCTTGGGGTTTCAGATTTGTAATTCCTATCTGTAACTGTGTATCCTTTCATAAGAAACAAAAGATCAAAAATACAATAGACTAAACATTACTTTTAAATAAAATCCCCCACATTTTATATTAATTTTTTAGAAGTTATATAAAATCTAAATTAGAAAAAAAAAATGATATGCTTTTACATAGCAACTAAAAGTTGCCTTATTACTCAGAATAGAAAACAGTTGGACAGCTTTTTACTAAGAAAAAAAGTAAAAAGAAAACCACTAACCTGAAAAATTACAGACAGGTGTTACGTTGCACAAAATAGTTTCTCCTGCTATAGCTATTTTTGGGAAAAAAATAATTTAGTGAGTAAAAAGTTGGACTTAAACCCAGTACTAACAAATGTACATATTTTACAATCATTTCAGTGTTTTTAGATTTTTCACATACTGTCTAGGCTTCACTTCTCTAGGGCACTTACCGTGACATTTTCCAAGATTCAGTATTCAGAGTGAAACATGCTGATTTTGATTAATTAATTGTGAAAAAATTGCTGTAACAGTTTCCATGGAAGACCTACATGCAAGTGATCTCTATCTTTTTTTTTTTTTTAATCCAAAGAAAACAGAAATCAACATATCATAAATAAGCCCTTCAAATATCACAGTATTTAATCACTAGGTAGCATATTATGTGCTTCTGAGGATCCTACTATAGATACTTATGATAGCATGAAACTAAAACTGTTCTGCCTGATAGAACTAGAATTATGATGAGCAAACACATACTCTCATCTAGCTGAACATGTCTTTAGTTAGTTACAGCAAGTTTTTGGCTGCTCCTATATTTTAATACTACCTACACTGAAGACAAATAACACTGATCCCAAATTAAGGATACGGTAAATAGCTGGCTCTGTTGTAAAAAGTCAAAATAAAGGACCAGAAAGATATTTGCATCCAAGGCAAAACTTATTCATAAAATATACGCTTGTTCATAAAAACAACATGGCAGCACAACTTTCCTTAATTAAGCAGAGAGATTGGCCTTCATTAGCGGAAAAACAAATGGTGTCTTATCTGCTGTTATCATTAGCTAGTACCAAATGAAATGGTAATTGTTTGGTTGGGATTTTTTTTCTGTGGTATAAAAATTTGCCTGTTATAGCTTGATGCTTCATCAATTTTATTACCATCAACAAACAGCGATCAGAGGGTACAGATTGTGAGCTGGTGGCAATATTAAAATTATTAGGAATATATTATTTTTTCAGACAGCAATTTAGATTTAAATAAATTTACCTTCCCTTTTGTGCTGGCAGTTGTCAGTGAAACAGTTAATAAAAATGTAACAGCACTTTTTTCTTTTTAAAACAATCTTTAAATAAATAAAATGTTCATAAAGAACTGAATTTGTCAAAATTAACTACATAAAGAACAACACTTATAAAAACACTTATAAAAACCCAAGACAAAATCCAGGAGTGACTCAAAAATAAAGTAACATAAGCCTCTTATTTTTTTACAGAGCACCCACTTGTGTGCCACCTAGTCTTGCTTAGGATCTCTGCATGCCCCAAAATGCACAAAATAGATAAGCAGTGCGGAGGATAAAAGACTGATCAAAAAGCCCCCAAAGATCATCAGATAACACAGCTGCACTTCCTACAGGTCACATTCACACAGCCAAATTATACCAGCCAGTACGGCTCCAAGCCAGTTCTTCTACCACTTGCACTAATTCAATGCAAATACATTCTAATTGGTCTACCAGGCTCCTGTATGGATAATAAAAAAATTAAATTCAGCCTGCTCCTATAGACTGGATCTGCCCTGAGAACACCATGACTGCATTCAGTCTGCTTCAATCTACTAAAAAGCATGAGGATTTTTGTTTTTTTTTAAAGTAAACATGGTCCCTGAGACTGTGTTTCTTATATCTTTGTGGTAACCTGCTGCTCTGACTTACAAAACAACCAAGCTCTTCCATATGTGGCCATCTAGGCAAGCATTGCAGAATTAGACCTTCTACCAGACTGGAGATCAATGCAAAATAAGGCAGACTGCTAATATGACACACGATAATACCAAGAAGAAAGGTCCTTTTAAAAATATTTGGGAGCAGACCTCCTGAACTCACACACAATTAAATTTTGAGGAGCATAAGAAAAGATCAGTGGTGATATACAAATCTTACCTGGTGTTATGGTGGAGGAATAACCAGTGATGTTAAGAGCTTCTGGTAAAAATAATAAAAAAAGGTTTTAAAAAGTCTATGAAATAGATGTCACAAAAATAAGTTTCCTAATTTCTACTTTAGACACTGTCTTCCCAAAAGTATAAACACATGACCATTTACAAGGGAATTAAGTTACTTTCAGCATAGGCAATGAAAAAGCTGCATTCAGAGTGAGATCCATCCAGTCAAATGTTCATGTCCCCATATGAGCCAGGCTCCTTGTTATTCAGTGGAGAAAGTGGTGCTTTTAAGCTGTGAATCATGTTTGAAAAACATGTGTTTCTTTCCATCCACTATGAAGGCTAGCAGGATATCTAGGTCATACACAGACATGTAAGAATCTATACTGATATGGGATGACCTACTTCTTCTCAGATGTAAACATCAGGAAAAAAAGGGGTAGTAAGTCCTGACTGGGTCTTTACTGATCCTATTTGGCAACTCATTGCAAGAAACTGTACCATGTAAATACCTTAAGGAACAGGGTGTATGTTCTAGTTCTTTGAAATACTTTAAGTAGTATCAGAAAGTATAGAAAACATTCTATCTATAGATATACCAAAAAACTACATACTTTCTGAAAATAAATATGCCTAGTTTTGGCTCTGGTAAGCAATGTAATATTCTGAATAAAAAAGAAAAGTTAACAGCTCAGTGTCAATGTGCTTCAAATCCCTAGCCATACAGACTTAAAATACAAATTGGAGATAAATATAAACGTTAAGATCATGTAAGAGAAGAATTTGGACTAAACTATTCCCAGTTATTAAAAAAAAAACCCAAACTTTCACGAATGCAACAAACATCTCTCAGAACAAATCTCTTTGTGCTAATTCTCACCTGCAGTTTGTGTGGTCTCCTCTGAAGTCATATCTGAAAAAGAAAAATAAATAACAGTAGAAAGAATAAAAACAAAATAAAAATTTTAAAAATCTAAATGTAACTGAATCTAAAGGTAACTAAATCTAAATAAGAGAAACATTAATAAAATCTTGCCTGTAGGAATTACAGAATAATTAATAAAGGTAATAATAGAGGATTCTGGAAAGAAAAAAAAAAGATAAAAGAAGTAAAACCTATTAATATAGTATTTCATGTCTATGAATTTTTGAGAAAAAAGATCAAGCATGCAAAACTTTAAATAGGTACTGTATGTTATTTACCTAAATTCCATTTTAAGAACTGCAGTGCTTGTCAATAACATTCACATTATTTCAAAATAAATATTTGAAATAATGTTTACATTATATCGAAAATCTGAGTATCTGAATACAAACAGCTGGTAATCAAATTCATTCAGTTAAGTTGCTTTTATTGGTTTCATTCTTTCAGAAGATGCAGATTCATTTGGCATATACAACAGCAATAACTACTTAGCTCCAAGGACTTTTTCCTGCACACACAACTCATGAGCAGAGATGACACACTGGGTTTGGCAAACTGTCTCTCCAAAAAAGCCATTTTTGCCAGTAACCATACATAAGTAAAATAGAGTGAGGATGCAATTTTTTTTCCCCAGCTACATCAAAAGGAAAAAAAACCCCAAAACTGCATTAAGCCAATAGAAGAAAATTAAAAGATTGCTCAGGAAGGATGTCAAAAGGAAGAATATTTTAGGTGTTAATGCAGGAATACAAAGTGGTTAGAGGACCACTTGATATCACTCCAAAATGACAACTTAGTGACTTGTTTAAAACAGGCCACAGCACCTTTATAAACAGAAGAACATTACGCTTTCCAAACTTCTTCAATAAAAGCATCACTGTCATTAGTAGATGCAATATCTTAAGTATAATAAAGAAAAGTTGATGGCTCCACATAAAGATAGTTGCGTATCAAGAAAAAAAAAGCAATCTACTTCATTACATGGAAAGTGACCTTTTCTTTCTGATATATTTATTTCAACTCAGCATAAAAGCTAAGCATATTTGGTTCTTCAGCAACAACCCTGAAGACAACCGGTTTTCTAAGGCAACTAACAAGCCACCAAAATACCAGGAATCAGAGTGAAGACTAGGTACTGATTTCATCTGTATTATTTGGCTTGGTATAAACTACAAGTATTGAATTGGCTGCATTTGAACCATTCAAGGGAACCAAGATGAACCATTCCCAGAGAAAGATTATGTCTGTAAAAGAACAAAAGCATATATCTGTGTCTGTATTATTTCTTTTTTCCAGAGCACAATATGTCAGTATACATTAGAGCAAGAAAGCAACTGGGTTTCACACAGCTACTTCTGTGTGTCTACATTCTTCATTTTTTAAAAATGCTTTCATAGATGATGTTCATCACCTCTGGTCCCAGAGTTATCAGAGTCATGTGTGTGTTTGCAGTACACCACACTGCATGAAATGACATAAGCACATCTGCTAGGGCAGGAGGAGATGTAAGGGAGCTCTCCCACTACAGTATTCCTCCTCCTGCCATCTCTGCAAACCGTTAACCTTTTAGGTTACTGGACAAAAAGCAACTCACACCTACTACATCCCCAAGCATCACCGCCACAAACCATGAGCGGTCCTACAAGGTAAGCTATTTCATTACAAATTAGAATGAAGAAATTAATTTTCTCTTAAAAAAAAAACCAAAACAATGAGAACATTAAATGTTGGAACTCGTTTATGTTACAACTTCTCTCCATTACCTTGAGGTAAACGAAAAGCAGATTTATCTAACAGCAAATAAGAAACATTGCAAAAATCAGTTAAGTCCTGATTTTCTTACCAGAAATGACTGTTGCAGCCAATTCTTCTGAATTTTCAGCTTTGTTTCAGATGAAAAAAAAAGAAGAAAAAAAAAAAAGAGAAGAGAAAAAAAGACCATAATAAAGTTTCAGATACATACATAACCATCCTCAGCAGCCTTTCCTTGTATTATCGAAACTTTATTGCATTCACCAGAAGAGGGCAACACCTGCTTATCGAAGAACACTCCCAGGTGTTCAAAAAAGGCAGCTGTAACAATCACTGATAAAAAAATTACCATTTTTATTAATTCAAATGGAATTTAACGGATGATGATTTTTTTTCAACAAGGACTGGACAGTTAGCATTGTATAATGTTATGAAAACAAAAATCATTGACCAAAGATAATGTGTTGCCACACTAGCTTGAAAGCTGCATGCCTACCCTGAAAGTCTTGCTAATTCTGGGAATGGGAATCAAGCGTACATAACAAGATGGCTAACTACAGTATCAAGAACTGTTCTCAGGCTTTGCATAATAACACAAACCTGCCATTTAAAATTTATCCTATAAATATCTGTTCTCTTTTTTTGTCCTGCAAAAGGCGGAATTACAAAAAGCTAATTCATTTCAACGCTGAACCACTGATCTTGATAGGAGTCAGCCAACTATTTATATAGCAAAAATTAGCCACTAAATCTTTGATGTTGCTACAGTCAGTATTTTGACCAAATAGAAGTTAGGAAATTCAATACCTGGTTCACATAGCAACTTCAAACTTAGCCCTTTCGTTCACTGAGTGGTTTTTGACAGTGCCATGGACAAGTCAAGTCACAGTTATCACAGAAATATAATCTAAAGAATAGCTGGCTGCAAATATGATACACTATTTTAAAAAATAGTTTTCCAACATCTTCTCCCAGAACTGAAAAGTCATTGTATAATGTTACTTACAATATACTAATTACACTGTAAAGCCTTTCATACTGTTGTAGAAAAGTTAAATCTGTGCTACCAAAAGTCTCCGTGGAAACCCAGTTCTTTTTGGTTAAACATAGTATACAAGGAGTTTCTGAAATGCTAATTATTCACTTGACTCCTTGTTCAGGCTATTCTGCCTGCCTTACTGAAAACTAGTAGTAGCTCCTTTCCAAACAATAAATGTAAATAGAATTTCTGCAATGAAAGGAGAACGGGAGTCATCTCAGTGACCCTATTTTAATTTTCTCTGGAAAATTACTGATGTTACTTGCACCATGTAATATGCTAATAAGCCACAAGGACGATATGGATAATTAATTTGCAGATATTTTCATATTCTTAACTATCTCCATGAATTAAAAAGTAACAGCAGAGAAATCTTCCTATGCACTTTCTAAAATACAAGAACAATGGGGGAAAAATGACACAGAACCCCCAATACCTGTTATCCATCTTCTGCCAGGCAACGTAGCAGTAGTTTCAACTGCAAAGGAAAAAGATTTTTTAGGAGCAGAAGTTTTTATATATTTGCACACACCAATATACACAAACACTTTTTTTAAATGCAACCATTTTAGATGTGCTACTTACCTCAATTCAAGCTCATTTGCAAAACTACACTGCATCCACTGAGAAATGTCTGACCAGCCTTTTTGAAAGCTGGCAGTTGAACTCTTTCGAGTTCAATTTTTTATTGTTTATCGCTTTTATAGTTATGGAAGGCACAGATGAGGCTGTCAGCTTTTCCACTGCCCTTCCATTGTCAATGTCTTCAGAAACCCTTTCAGCACATTTGCTTGAGTGAAGATGAAGTAGATTAAATAGCAATGAAAAATGTAACAGGTACAGACAGCTGTGCTTTCACACAGATATTTGTGGAAAATATGTGGAAAAGAAATGCTGATGAGTTACTCAAGATGCAAGATTTTACTAATACAAAGAGAAACAGAAAATAAACCAAAAAATAAATAAAAAAATCAGGGGGAGAAGAGTTGGGCAAGACAGGGATGCTTTATTCTATTACACTTTTACAAGTAACGTGAGATGTACTTTGAGAATACATCTACACCACAATGTGCATATACATCATATAGACACTCACATGCCAAACAGCTGCACCACCAAACATTTAAACAATGAGCAGATAGATCACGCTGCCAGAAACAAAGCATCTCAGGTGGACCTGAACTGGGAATGTAAAGCTTAATGGGCCCATAAAACATGTTCCTAGGGACACCTAGGGAGAGATGCAACATACAGATGGGCTCTTGATCAAGGTGCGGATCTGACAATTGAAGCTATTGCACAGGCCACCCACAAATGTGAAACATGCCATAATCAAGTGAGCCAAGTGACTAAAATCTCCCTGGAAAAGATGATGGTGGCTGGGCTATCAATATGAGGAGGCCTAGCAGATCAATTACATCAGACCACCACTGCAAATCTGCCACCAGGGCAAGTGCTATATGCTTCTCACGGTGGGGGCAACTAGCAGGTAGCTAGAAATACACCCTGCAGCCTATGCCATCACCCAAAACATCATCCTGCAACTTCAAAAAACAAGTGGTCACACAGCAATACATTGTTAAGGCACTGTCACCTACTTCAGCACCCTTGATAGCTGAGACCCTGGTTGTTGGGGCAAGGAGGAAGAGATATTCTCTTCAAGCCACTGAACCTGGTGGGAAATTCTAGCCACAGTCAAGATGCAGGCTCTCAGGGTTGCAGAGGGAGATTCCCTTTGTATTGCCAGAGCTGGTGGGACAGTTTCTCCACAGTTAGTGCCCTGATACCTGTCCAGTCCGTCATCACCAGGTGTTGGTATAGTACACTGGTGCATACTACACTAACCTCTGCCACATGGCCCATTTGCAACGGACATTATCCAGATCTTTGGAGACCTAGTTGCTGCCTAGGTTGCTGTAGATCACCTCCACCACTACTAATTCCCTCAGATAATGGACACCTACCTTCTTTCATCAGTGGTGGTCCACTTGCATAAGTAATCTACAAGGCCACCCTCTGACTCTGAATCCAGTGATCCAAGTTCAAATCTCCATGGGACCTCCAGTAACCAACTAGTTGGAGATGGCACACATGGAAGTGCTCTGAGGCAGCAAATTCCTGGGTAGCAAGGTGCGTGGGGGAATCTGGGCAGATGCCTACAGAAGTTTTCAGCTCTGATGGCCTGAGAGTTCACATCTGAACCGGCACAGAATCCTGTTGAAACACCAGACCACTCGAAGGAAGGATGTCTTGCTTACACCAAAGACAGAGACTTTTGGTGTTGTGTTGGGGCCTGGCCTACACCAACCAGGCCTGTGTCCAACACCCTGAAAGGAGCAAAAGAATGGCTGGATCTAAGGACATACAAATGGATGCTGTGGCTAAACCAGAGACACAACAACCCTAACCATAACAGTCATTCCTGCAGCCCAGAGGGAACAGTGGAAGTGGAGGTTGACCTAGTCAGTGAAGGCTGAAGAAGCTTCTCTTGAGGTAAAGCAGGAAGAAGGCTCAAAAGAGGCAAGCCTGCTCTGCAGGACAGCCACAAGAAAAGGAGGGGGAAGTGCCAGATATCATAAGAGTCAGAAACCACCCAGACTCTGATTGACTATGTAGACAGAGTAGACAGTGTAGACATAGTCATCCATATTTCTGAGTGAGCTGTGACATATGCAGAAAGATTGCAGCTGCCAGCCAGGTAAGCTGATTGCTGCCTGGTTGCTCCGGTGCTGCAACACTGGGGCCAACGATCAGCAGTAAGAAAGTACATGAAAGCTTGATGAGATTTAAAGAAATGTCAGTTCATTTTTGTTGAATGTCATCTACCGTATGAAGCTAGAAGCAGCAACTCTGAAATACAGCAGGATGAATACATGGAAATCAGATTAATGGCGCTATTTTTAATTTTTTAGGAGTCTTCCTTGAAATTAACTGTTAGTTTTAGTTGATTTGCATCCTGGGTAGAAATTTTCTCATGTAAAAAAAGAGAGACAGAGAGAGAGAACCAATACTTTAAGTAAAATAACACACATCAATTAAGTAAAAAGTGTAAGAAAAATATTATACCTTCATATGTATCAGTCTACTGAATTTAAACTATTCCAGTAAAGACAAAACCAAGTTACATCAAACTTCTCATTTGAGACAACTAGGATTCTGCCTACAGAGAAATACAATTGGCCTTTTTAACACCTAGCACTGTATGAACTCCACAGGTCATGAAAATTTGGCTATAACCTTAATTTTTACAGTAATTTTCCAGGAAAATTAGGACTTCTTACTATATGGTAAGTCCAGTTAAAGCACATGAACCTATAAGGCAAGTGTTCTAGAGCTCTTATGTAAGATAAAGATATAACTGTTCTGTATTTTTTAAATAGTAGAAAGTTCTTTAAGGTAGAACAGGGTGAATAAAAGTAATTAAGTCAATTCTACATAAAGTAAAGTGAACTTCCAGTTAGAGAAGAAAGTATCCTTCCATATGTGGGCAAACTGGCTTTTCTACCATAGGAAGTTAATTCCATCTCCAAAAATTTACCTGCCAGCAGTCCTGTCTTACTAAGTGGCTAGCACCTTGTGCAAAAGCCCTTATTTCCAACCAAAGGGCCCTGCAGGAAATTAAATTCTCAAAAGGAACGCACCTCTTGAAATGTGCAGCATCTCACAGAAAAGGCCACCATACTGCTGCTCCTGCCCACTAAAACAATCAAAAAAATCTGCCTGGGGAATCTGACCTTAAGATCGTTCTCACATACTCTTGAGGAGTCAAGTGTAGACATAGTCAGTGTAGACAAACCACACTTCCCATCCTCCATATCCCTTCAACTTGCTATGTGAATTTTTGAGAATACAAGTAGTATCCTGAGGTAGGTGAGAAAATTGTCCACTAACACATTTAGTACTGTAGGTTAGTAAGAAGACAGTGAACTCTAAAAATGACAAATGCTTTTAAAACAAAAAATTGGCAGTACAGGGAGCAAAATAAACTAAACACAAGCTGTGAATATGGAGCTGGCACATGCAGCAAGTGATGATGGCATGCATAATCAGAGAAGTACTTCCTTCTGGACACAAATCTAGCCATGATTTCTCTTACAGCACAATAGTCACATGCCCAGTTACTAGAAAGTATCCATGAGAATGAGACTTGTCATTGATCAAGGTGCAGCTTTAAGTTCACTAACCATGTCTTTCATCAGAATCAATATGCATACAGAAAGGAGGAAGAAGGAGAGGCTGTCATACATTATTTAATTTCACTTACATTTGTCAACCCTCCTCCTCTGTGTTTAAGAACTAGAAAAGAGAGCAAATAGGGTTTATTTGGAGAAGGACTGAAGTCCAATCTAAAACATCCCTAAAGCTGACATGTAAAAAGAAAGGTAAAATAACTCAGCACCTGCTAGTTACAAGCTAGCAGAAAATTTATTTCCCTGAGTTCGTTTACTATTGAGAAGAGCAAGAAAATCTTTACATATATGAAACTTCATTTTATTTGCTCCATGCATTTTTATTTGCAACACTCTTAGTTTAGGTTTATCCCATCAACATACCTAATATCCTATTCTAGAAGGAGACATTATGTAGTAATTTAAAAAGTATTGTAGTAATAATTTTCTACATTTTCTCTAATAGAGAACATTCCTGAGGATCCAATCAGCAAATAAATAGGCAAATAACATTATTCAATATTATTCTTTGCTTTTGCTGCAAGGGAGACAGAATAGGTCTCCTAAGAACTGGGTCTTTTTGAAGGAAAAGGAAACTCCACTAAATGAGATAAGCATCAGTTTCTGTTACTAACATGCATCATTACAAACAAAAGCAGCAAGTCTCTTACCGTCTTCATATCACTTTGTACTGTTCTGACACAAACAGAGCTGAGATTTGAGAACCCCTCTGTATAGACAGAAGAAACTGTTCCACTTGTATGAAACCTGTTTAGCAACTCTTGCCATTTCTGGATACCACAGCTGCAAAAAACTTACTTGGGAACCTGTATTTGCATTGTGACAACCTTCATTTCCCATAATTACTTTGTATGACAATGGGAAACAGTGTAACTTTAGCAGCTCTAGCCTGGCAGGAGACTAAATCCATTAATAACAGTACTTAAGGCTACATCCACAAACTGATGTAGCTCTGAAAGAGACCAGTCCTCTACAAAATAGCCTTGTGCTTACAGCATTGCTTAGCATGACAGTTCTTAACCATCAGCCTACTGGCTCTTTTATGATGGGATGGTCTCCACATGTCCTGCTGAAGCTGTTCCGCCAAGCCAAGCAGAATTCATAAATCAATTCAGCCAAAGGGAAAGAAAGGGTGAAGGAGGCTTTGTAACACAGTGGTAAAGATGGGATGGATGGTTCTGGTCCCTGCACCAAAGGCATTGTTGCTCAGCATGCCTTTTGTTCCGTAGCTTAGACTCAGGATACAGAAAAAGCCCAGTGTACAATGTTCTATCTCCAACTGGAAGAATTAAACATACCATTATTATTTTTCTTTTTTGTCCCTACCTCCTATGTAAATTATCATCAGTACATTCTTCAATTTTTTGGAAAGGCAACACCCTTTCTGATTCACCTGTCTTCAGGCAATCCACTCTGCCAGAAGCAGGTCAGTTTTTCCAGGGTGGAGGAGCGAGAAGCAGCTAGAACCTGGCTGCAGGTAACAACATTGTGCAAGAACTAAGTTACTGGCAGCTGCTTCTTGCTCCCCTGTCTCAGGGGAACAGTGTTGCTGTTAATACTGTTGTACCTAACACTTCATCACTGCCTTTGAGCTTTGGCAGAAAGCATCCTTTGAAAAAGCCTGAAACAGCAACTAGAGTGATTACTCAGAAGAGTCTGAACTGTAGTGAACTAGAGCCTCCACATGGACACCCACCCTGCCCAGTCTGTGCAATGTGGAGGTGCTGGGGATGGTACAGCGAGAAGGGTCATCCTGCTGGCCTCTGTCTCTCAGGAAACATGGTGAGAGAATCCAAGGCACAGTTCACTTCTAGTCAGGTCCAGACACAGCACAGGCACTAAACACTGAAGGAGCTGCAACAGCCCTGTAAATCTACTGAAGCACAGACAAAATACTGGCAATAAAATGGACTTAGATATTCTAGGGCCTAGATGACAGGTTTATGAAATGAAATTTTACTCATCGTCATTGAAAAACATGCCAAAAATCAGAACAGTTTGTATTATCATTCAGGACTACTCTTTCAGACTAAAGGTACCCTTGACCACATCAGCTCTCACAAACAGATCAACAGCAGAATCCAAATGGAAGAATCCCAAGGGACACTTTGGTGGCTATATAGTATGTTCTCCCCATGCCAAAGTACTTGGCTGACACCACAGGATGGCATTAGATAAACACATACTGTGTAATAACTGTGCCTTGCTGATAAGATCAGTTTTGACTTACAAATACACAAAAAAATACCAGGAAATTAATAAAAATCAGATTTTCTAAATAAGATGTGATAGCAAACTTCGTGCTGATTTTTCACCAAAAATTCAACTGATTCAGCCAGGGGAATTGATTTCCATTAAAAATTTCCATCAGAAATGCTGAAGTGCATATTTTCATTCCGAACAGATGCATAATACCACTTTCTGGCTTAAAAAAAATTAAACTATTTTTCATTGAAAAGTTGATTCCACACTGCATTTTCAAGTCTATAAATTGTCTTCTAAGCATTCTCACAGGCAACAGTTATCAGTATGATTACATCAGTTACCAGGACAGGGTAGTATTGATGTTCAGTGTTACTAGGATACAATCATATGAAAATGCCTGGCATTAATACATTTCATAGGACTTGCTCAGGAACAAAACTTGCCGAAACAACAAAATTTTAAAATGGTACTGTTACAAAATCCACCTATTTAGTGAAATAAGCACCAAAAATATGATATGCAATTCTCATATTCAAATTAAATTTTTATTTTCTATTAAGAGATTGGGTCCCTTTAACATTTGAGAAACCTTCCAGCTTAAACATTCTGCCAAATGTTTTAGGTTTCTAACATTCTGCCAAAATGAACCATCCCATCACAGAAGGTATATATATATATTATAACAGTATAACAGTAACATAAAAATCCTCCCCAACTGTTCCACTGTTGACATTAGCCCATGTCAACTTTTTATGCAAGTCAGATTTTGAGGCATGTTGTGGAAGTGCAATCTTAATTGTACACTTTGGTGCCTCTCATGACACCTCACATCTGCTCTGACTCTTAGTGGCGGCACCAGAGATGAAAGGATGAATTATTACTGGCTATTGGACAAAAGCAAGCATAAGAAAATGATGCAAGTGCTTGTTCACATCAGGCTCTGTCACTTTGGCCAGTTCATTTTAGTAACCCTAACAGAAAATTTAGGTGCAATATTTTTAACTCAGCTTTGACGTTACACAGGTTTTTAGGAAATTAGGCTATAAATACTGGTTTTGTTTGTATAAAGCTCTGTTTGTATAAAGCTGTACATTAGATACTGAGGTGAATCAAATCACCTCTTATCTGGCAGGCTAATTTCCAAAAAGCTACTTCCTTTGATATCACAGAAAAGGGAGGCAATGAGGGCAAAGAAAGAGGTCAAACATACACTCAGTTAATAGGTAAAAGTGGAGTGGTACATGACTCATCAAATAGGCACTCCAGAGTTCTGTTTCCTCTCCCCACCCACTGCCCCCATCACATTTACTTCCTTTAAGAGCTTCTAGAGGTTTCTGCAGTATCCTGTCCTCACAGTTTCAGAAAGAAAATGGTATTGGGAAAAATAATGTATTTTTTCATCTCCAATTTTCATGAAGTGCTCAGTAAATGTAACAACGTGGCCCAAAGTTTGGTACCCAACAGACTGCGATGCAGACTGATGAGTGGCAGCTACTTTTCCACCTTCTGTCTGAGAAGGTAAAGCCTTGGAACTCCACCCTCCCTTCCAGGAAAGCTGATCCTGTCATCAGACGTACACACAGCCTCAGAAATCTTTAAAAGGGATTACACAAGCCTCTTACTGCTCACACCTACAAAGCAGAGCAACAGCCCAAACCGAAGGTTTCCTATTCCTTGAGCATGTGAAGGTGAAACAGTCACACAGGGCACCAGTCACTTCCCATTTCTCCCATCAGCATTAAACTGCTTTGTTCCCACAAGTCTGGAAACCTCCTCCAGCGCCACCAGTAGCAGGCTCAGCTATACTGGGAGTGAAAAGGATACAAGCAAAATAGAGGGCAACACCTTAGTCTTGAAAGTTGGACAGGACAGATTAGAAAAAACTAAAATGCCACAATATAAACACTGAATTGTATTTATGCAAAAAAATGCAAACAAAAGCAACAGACACTGGACTCCTGCTAAAAGTTAGGGCACTGATACCACCAATGAGATGACAGTGCTTTACTGTCAGTGGTACTACTATTTACAGGTATGCCATAAATCATCTATTTATTCATTGCAATTTGTAAAAGATTTCTACATGTCATCTCAGTGCTCCTTGCATAAATACACAGTGTAACCGTTTGGGTATTTATATTTGGATTAAGAATGTTCCTGTTTAACATGTAACTGAAATGATTAATGTTTAAACAGTACGTTTCTTCCAGTTGTCAAGTTATCATTAAAGGCAACTTATTAAAGGCAATTTGCAAATACCCCATGTAAAAATGACAATCGAAGAGCTGGTGCTCACAGATGACTAAAATTTCTTTTCAAGCATTTAGCATTTTAAACTTGCCTCTTTTCTTGTGGTTTTGTATTCTCTTGCACTTTATATTACTTTGAACTTCTTTCCTGGATTATGCAAAGACAATAGTGGTATCATTCATATTGTCCACATTAAAGTATGTAGCTAGATAGGAATCGAGGAACAAGCTAAACGGATTTTCCAAAGCTGGTATTTTAAAATACCAAGAGATAATCTCTAAAGTGAGATACATCCAATCTATAGCACTCTTTCTCCATATCACTGCTGTTATGCTACTTCTTATTCTCAGCAAAAGAGGAATTATCGGAGAAACCTAAGGAATGCAAGTGGAAGGTTTAGTGACACACAATGTCTGGGGCCTCTTTCCCTCTTTGGCCCTACCTGCAGTACTTAACACCTGCTCGGTACAAAATGGCTACACAAACAGAGGAGAACCAGAAGACTGTGTGACTGGAAGAAGCAAGAGTTGCATCTTTAACTCAGATCTAAGTGTTTCCTGTTGCTAACTTCCATTAGTCCAAGAAATGCCCTTATAATAAACTGGGAAGTAGTCAGATATGCCCTTTCTTGCAAACCTTCAGATGCACAAGATACAGAGCTACTTGGTTAAAGTAAACTACTTGGTTAAAGCTGAGCATGCCTTTAAGCACTACACATGTGCGTACACATTCTTAGCAGAATCAGGATTCTGGTCTTTATTAGACCTCACATGGTTAATAAAAACTAAATAAATTTTTGGTCATGTGAAAAGTTATTGCAAAAATAAATGATAAAACCAAAAGAAAAAGAATCTGAGGAGCCAACAAAAAGAAAGGCAGGAAAAGGAGGTACAGAAACATAAGCAAATAATGTGAAGTTAAGTAAATCCAGACTTATTAATGGAGTGCATCACTGCCTATGAGACACCAATTAGGTAATGGCTTACACTGCACAAAGATTTTGAGTGGTTAAGCAAAGGAGAAATCACAGAAATCATGGTAATCTTTAACTGAACATTTTATAAACTGTTGTTTTATGTAGGCACAAAATGCCAACCTGGTCATAAAAAAATTCTGAAACTTGTCCTCCGACACAATGATGACTACAATGAAGCACTTCCTTTTCACCTTTTGTCCCTACACAGGAGGCATAGCACTTTTCCAAGCTTTAGCCCTTTCCCAGTTATGTTCTTTGCAGATGCAAAATCAGGTCTTTCTGAAAGCTTACTACCCAAAGTTCTTCTGTTTTAACAGAGAAGCCCCCAAAACCAGGTATTTTTTACACAGGTGTACAGAGGAACTAGAAAGCTCTACGACTGTGCTCCTTCAAACACAGTCACACATGAGCAAAAGAAAGACATCTTTTCTTCCACTCCTCTCCCAAATCACACAATCTGATGGAAAAGGTGTGCTTCCAACTACAACATGAGGCCAGCAGAGGCATTTCATTCCTTATGACCCAATGTTAGAGGCATTCTCCATGAGCCATGGTCTGTCAGACAAATTTCTTTCTCACCCAGAAAAAGAAATCTGGTCACCTTACTTTAATGCCCTAAGATATTTTTAATCTACCCAGTCAGGCAGTGATTATAACATTATATAGCTGAAAGATATTTTTTAGTCTGTACAAAATAGATAGGTACAGTTTTTAAGGATGATGAAGAGTAAGACTGGTGCCATAGTTTAACTGAAGCACCTATATCACGTAAGAAATATAAGAACCAATTGAGTTAGTCACCTTAAAATCTCTGAAGGTCTTAGGGGCAATACCATTTACTACGGTTGATAAACTGGATCCCACCCAAGCTTGATTCATGTTTGTCTTTTTTGACAACACATACAATAGCAAAAGCTAGAAAGAAGATTATTCTCCTGCTTTAACTACATTTCTCTGAAAATAAAATCTTGGTTTAGTTTGGTTTAAAGCTTTTTATAGTTCTTTTTCAAGGCAGAGAGGAATTTTGATAAATGCGTGAGAAACCATTTGGCCATTTTTATAAAGGAAGGCATTACTGATACAGAAACAAGAAATCAGAGCCTCCAGTCATCTTTACATATGTATGAGCTAAAGATGGTGCAATGTGCCAGTGAAACAGTGAAAAGTTGCACTCATTGAAGTTCTGGCCCAGTGAATATGCAGAATGAGGACCAGCAATGCTTTCTTCTATATTTATTTCCTGAACAGAAGGTGTGAAAATTAATTATTTTAAGATGACATTGATAGAAAGCCCTAATACTCCATGAGTTTTGGTTGGATGCATCCTGTTCTCAATACCATTACGTGGGTAGTAGATAGACGCAAAAGTTGAAGCAAGCTGAAAGTCTCAAAGGACTGCTGCTATGCTTTTTACATATGGATAAAAGCTGATGAAAGCTGCATGCAGTTCCTCACATGATCTCATTAAGCATTTAGCTAGAAATGGCTAATAGACAAAGACTTTGTAAAATCTGGAAGAGAAACATTAGACATGTTCAGATGAACTTTTGACAAAAACATTATTTTAAAAACAGGAGCGCAATGGCACTTACCACATGGCAAAGAGTTATCCTCTTCTACTGTCTTATTATAGACCCAATCCTCCTTTCTCCAGCGTATAACACCACTATCTTCGCAGGTCAGAGATTGATTTATATCTGCTTTATCCCACATCCTGAACATGTATAGCTCCCCGGTCATACCAAGGTGAGGTGACATAGCTGTACCTGGTAGCTTTGAACAGCCAAGTAAGAATTTCCCTTTTCCAGGAAAATTAATTTTCCCAGTTACTTTTCTGTTTACTTTTTTTGTTCCATTTATGAATACCTTCATCTCCCCATCTTCACTTTTCCACAGGATACATATTTGGTTCAAAGTGTTTTCATGAAGTCTTGCTGCTGCATTTATTTGTTTTCCAAACAACCATATCCTCAATTTACCATGATCTCCTGTAAGTGCAAGATCATACTTATTTGCAGAGAGGTTGGTGTGAAGTGTTTCTTGATTGTATACATATGCTGTCCAGGGACTATGTGAGGAATATAGCTTGAGGTGCACACAAACAATGAATTCTTTCAAGGGACGCAGAGAAACTCTTGCTGACATAATCCAAGGATCTTCACATGCAGTCTTAAAGACAGCTTTATACTGTCCTAGGAAATCCTCCTGATCTAAATAAAGAAAAGGTGATTTGTAAAATTATTTCATTTTTTAAAAATCTTCTATATGAACATTATTCTTCCATACAGTACCATTCCTAGGCATTTACCTAGGTGTTTTCAAAACAACACATTAAGAAACAATCTTGTATCTTTCTCGTTTTGCTTTATTTTTGTGGTGGGAAAGCAGCAAATTGGGAGGCAATCAATAAATCATAGTTCCCCATGAAAGTTTTGAAGTAAAACTCATGTACAAGATGAAGGACAAACATGTAGCTCTTTAAGACAGCACTCAAATACCAAGTGGGAGGCAAAAAGAGAATCACACATCCTACTTCCTATGCCCAGGACTCTGCAGATATTTTGCATTTAATAGATACTAGATAAAATACAGAAAAAGAGTTAGAAGAAGGGACTATACCCTTACTGCCTTCTTGTGTCTCAGCATTGCATCCTCCTTTTCTGAGCAAGATCATGCTTCTCTATGTCACATTTAAAAACTAAAAAAAATAAGACCTACAGGCCAATCAGTCTCACCTCTGTGCCCAACAAGATCATAGAGCAGATTCCCCTGGAAACTATGCTAAGGCCCATGGAAAATAAGGATGTGATTCCTGGCAGCCAACATGACTTCACTAAGGGAAAATCATGCCTGACAGATTTGGTGGTCTTCTACTATGGGGTTAAATATCATTTACCTAGATTCATGCAAAATATTTCACATCGTCCCACCTAACATCCTTGTCTCTAAAATGGAGGGACATGGATTTGACGGATGGACAGCTTGGTGTATAAGGAAATGGCTAGGTGGTTGCACTCAAAGAGTTGCAGTCAACAGCTCAATGTCCAAGTGGAGACCAGTGATGAGTGGTGTTCCTCAGGAGTCCGTCCTGGGACCAGCACTGTTTAAACATCTTTGTTGGTGACACAG
>JAVJGJ010000014.1:90762863-90780170 GCA_035590215.1 Microhierax caerulescens | reverse complement strand
TAATAATAATAATAATAATAATAATAATAATAATAATAATAATAATAATAATAATAATAATAATAATAATAAAAGAAATAGGGTGGAACCATAAATACACCCTTGTGCCAGTTTAGCTTTTCTTGAAGGATTACTAGCACTCGCAAGTGATTTCTTAAAGACTAAATCCCTCTTTGCTTGCTTACTTGGAACCCTAGATGTAGATGCATTTTTCCTGGAAAAATTCTTGACATTCGCCCATCTGCTGAGCAGCCCTGTCCTTTTTACTACTGAAAGTACATCAGATTAAAACCTCACCATCTTAGTAAGAGGTTTATCACCCGAATCTCAAATTTTGTCTCAATAAGAGCTTCTTTCTATGAAAATTACTACATTTGGGGAATTAGAATCAGAATTAGTCTAGTCTGTAAACATATGAAATTTCATTGCTAGAACAATGTCGTTAAGCAGACATACTTACAAAGTACCTTTGAACTGTAAGAAACTCTGACCTTCTGGAGTAAATTAACACAGAATCATAGAATGGTTTGAGTTGTAAGGGACCTTAAAGATCATCTAGTTCCAAAGCCCTCACCATAGGCAGGGATACCTTCCACTAGACCAGGTTGCTCAAAGCCTCATCCAAGCTGGCCTTGAACACTTTCAGGGATGGGGCATCCATGACTTCTCTGGGCAAAACAGTTTCTAAAACTAGTCATTAAGTATGTGGCAAAAAAACACTTCTAACTTTTTAATATTCCATGCACATTCTAACATGATAAATGTATTACACGCTACTGATATAAGGAAGATTTATGAGTGACAAGCACTGTTACCTATATCGCTTGAGGTCCAGAGTAGCGACAAGCCTGTCTCTGCCAGCTTACAGAACAGCTATGAATAAACCACAAATTACTGATTCTACCATACCTCATACAAAAGCATCTCCATGTCAGTTAAAAAATTTGTACAATAACCTTATGAACTTATTTTTTATTTACTGTTATTTAAAGATCATAGGCTGTCAAATTCAAATGCATCATTCCTGTTACACATTTTGGACCTTACTACCTTTTCCTTGCCATATTGAGATACACAACAAAAAGCAATGCAGCAGATGTGCTATGCTCAAATGAGCACTAAGTACAGTGAAGCTCAAAGGACCTTGTGGTGTTTGTGTAAGAAGTGTAAAAGATTTAACAACACATTCTGAAAAAAGTAACACTTCCAGTTCAAAAAAACAGCAAGGAAGTTAATTTATCTTGTTATTACATATTGTGTTTATATTCTCTCCCCATCCATAGCTGAAAATAAGTTACTACGAATGATGTTTAATGAAAACAAATACTGTAAACATAGGGTTTATGTGCTAAGTTTAAGTGCTAAGCACCAACTGTTTAATTTCTTGTTAACGGCAGTTTTTCCTTTTGATTTCAAGAGGGCAGAAACCTGCCCGTTCTGAATATATTCAGCAGTTCTGTTCACCAAGACCAATGCTATTTATTTGGAAGACCAACACTAGATAAATCACGAAAAAATTGTCTTACCTTTGCCTGCTGTAGCCAGGAACAAATGAAGTAAAAGGACTGCTAGAACAAGCCTGAATCTCAAGAAAATGTCCTGTATTCTGCCAACACAGCAGTGCTGTTTTCCCCAGGCAACCATTCTAGGAGAAAAAATAAATAAATAAATCACAGTGACTAGAAAAAGTGCAGGTGTACAGATATTATGACAAATTATGCTCCCAACCCAACAGTGTAAATCTTTTCAACTGTATTATACTATTGGGTATATATTGTCCAGAAATGCACAAATACTCTGTGTATTATCACCAAGTCATGGATAAAGAGAAAGCTGTTTGCTGAAAGAAAAAAAAAAACACAAAAAAAAAAAACCAAAAAACCCTGACACTCAAGCTCTAATTCTCCAAGGATTCACAAATACATCAGAGCATGGCCATGATCCTTGCACAAATAAGGCTTTCAACATTTGAAAAACAAAACAACAACAAAAACTAAACCCCCAAAAAACCCAAACTACAAAAAAACCCAAACCAAAAGCAGCTAGCAAGTGAGCTTGAAGAGCTCATCCAAAAGCTTTGATAATCTCTTTAAGTATATAGAAAGTATCTCTTCAGTCCCCTACCCACAGGTTCCATCATCTGACATTTTAATAGCAACACTGTGAACTTCAACAGAAGAAGCAAGAGTTTGATTCCTGATCCTCATCTCATTCTCAAGACAAAAAACTACCGAAAAAAAAAAAAAGAGAAATGACACAAGTCATTGTGGGCTGCAGGTTCATGGGGAGTATCACAGAAACCTGGTTTGTCCACATTTCTTTCTAGCAATGTTTATCTATTGTGAGCAATAGGGCACAGTGGTAGAAAAAGAACTACTGTAAGAGGTAACATTTTATGTAATGATACACTTTTTGTAAAGAGATCTTTTCAAAAAAGGTACATCATCTGAATATTTTGCATGACAAAAGAAACATTAAGTGAAACATTAATTTGATTTTTGCATGCATTGTTTCTTAAATAAAAAGTCTTAGAGATACATAGTTACAAGTGATTCTATAACTGATTCTTGAACAAATGCAAAGCAGTAAACGTTATATATTGTTTATCTTTGATGTATCAGCTTTATGGCAGGCCAGAGCACGCTGCTTGACACCAGAAGTTTAACTTTACCATCGTAGGTTTGGTGCATGTGTGAGTGTATTGGTTAGTACTCATACTGCTTGCAAACTTTACTGTATTTTCATACCTGCTGTATCAGGCAGCAGTTAAGTTCCCTTCTTTTCAGGGACTGTAAACTGTGAACTCTTTCAGAAGCTGTAAATTCAATTAAGGTTAGGGCTAAGATGTATTTTTTACAAGCATTGACATTAATGTAAATATTTATGAGCATTAAATGGTTACTATGGGCCAAACCTTCCAAGAAAAGTGCTACAGAAATAAACTAAGAAACAGTGAAGTTGCTAGGTAATTGACATTTTGGAAACTGATTAAATGTACGTGCAAATAAAGTGTACACATATAATAATGTAAAATAGAAAAAATAAAGCAAAAGCTTTTTAAGAATTAGAGCACTGCAACACTGTTACCAGTGTTTTCAATAATTACACAGTATGTGATATTTCTAGCTGAAAAATAAGATCATACTGATTCCATTGAAACAGGCCAATCTGGATGATGACCCATACTGCTTCCACTTCGCAGATTCTGGAAGCTACACTTAAAATTGAAATACACTAAGGAAATAACAGTCAAATTGTGACAACACCATGGATGACATCTGCATGGATGCTGGAGATGTTAACCAGCAGAAAGAAAGGCTATTGATACAAGGAATACAAAATCAAGCATACTAAAGCTGAGAGAAAATAAACGGTCTGCTAAAACAGTGGACATAGCTAATACACAGAACCCCATGCAGGAACAGACAAAAAAACAAAGAAAGACAAGCAAAAATAAGCAAGACATATCAGTGGTGGGCTAGCTTTCCAAAGATTCACAGGAAACTTGTCTAAGTGTGTCCTTAGCTTGCTTCTCTTTAATGCCTAAAAATCATGTATTAATAAAGTAGTTCAGTCAGCAAACTAAGTAGCAGACTTACACTAGTTATACTAAGAACCTAATAATGAAAACTGCCAAGCTTAAATACATTTTACAACTTTAAGGATTGTGCATCTACAATATAATTTCTTAGGGTGAAAAGAGGTGCCCATCCAAAAGCTGTGTTTCCTTTCTTTGCCTACTCACGCTTCCCACTGTAGTCTGAAATTAGGTCACTTCCAAGCAGAATCAAGCTGCACATCTATTCCTCCATTTATGGGGAAATTTCTTCTTTTGTACAGTAAACCATCTATCCATTGTGGTGTATTTAGACAACAAATCAAACACTAATTCCAGCATCCCTTGCCTCTACTACATAGAGTTGAAATGTGAATAGGATGAAGCCCAAAAATACTCAGTGGCACCCAGAAGTTTAGCCATCGATGTTGGTAAGTACTGAAGCAAACTCCTTGCACATGTGTCACATATAGTACTGGTTCAGAATGCTCTTACATTTCCTGCATTTAGTTGCCTCCTTAAGCCTCAGTTCTGCAAGGAGATACACATGAAATGAGCTGACTAGGACAAAGGTTTACTCTTGTACTATCAAGCATGCCTTCTATTTAGTCTGGTAGACCTCATCAGACAATCACGTTAGTGCCCCATCCACCAGAAATAACAACTGAGAATGAGAGTCTAAATTTGAGGGCAGGAGCCTAGAAATTCCTGGTTCTGTCTCCAGCTCTGCCCGAGCACTAAGTAAGTAGCCCTGAGGAGTTCCAACAGACCTTCCTCTACCTCAGGCCTTCCAGAGTAAGCTTTGCCAATATCTGTCCAGTGTTTAAATGAAAAGTAATAAATTCTTCCAGCACATTTAGCTTTTGTCTCCTCTGGGTTTTTTTGACACTGTTCTCATTTCCTGAGGTGAGCCCGGCAAAGACAAGTGGGGACAGAGGCACAGCTTCTCATTTGCAAAATAGTCACAAGAGCTCTGAAACTATTCAGAGCTATGAATGCAGATTAATGGTCCCAGGGACAGCAATAAAATCCAGATAGCAGGAAAGTGAGGAAATGTATAAAGTGAAATCCTGACACAGCTCAGATGACTTTTTGCAAGACTCCAGATACTTGAATGCTAGCTCAAGATTTGTTCCAATGTGCAGATAAAAGATACATTTAAAAGAGTTACGAAAATAACATTAATGTTTCTTTCTTTTTGCAACAATGCTGTTTAGACACTACAAAAAAAAAAAAAAAGAAGAAAAAAAAAGATGATGCTGGCCTTGATGGATTTTTTTCCATCTTTTAAAGAAAAAGAGAGATGTACAATACAATTTCATCATATCTATTGAAATGAAGTTCATAGGATACATTCTAAAACATTTGGATATTATGTTTATCTTAAACTTATTTAAGCCCTTCTTTGTACTGGAATTCTAAAGCTCTGCTCCTAATAATGATCCTGAAAAGTAATGTAATTGTAAATATATAGTTGTGGCCATTATAAAATTAGGCATAAGTGATTTTTTTTCATTTGTCATTAATTTTGTTCAAATGAACATTTTTATTGTCCGTTATAATAGATGAATACAGCATGACTCACAAAGCCCAGCATGAATCTGCATAGTCTTTGCAGTAGGATGAAAAATTTTCGCTTGTAAATCAAGCAAATCTAATAAATTACAACAGCTACTAGGCACAACTACTGAGCCACCCAAGTGTGGGAAGGAATTCTATGCACAGGCTACAAGTAAAGATGTAACTGGCTGTCTTTACTTTCTCACTTACTATTCTCAAATAATGAAGTCACTTTTATTCACAAAGAGCAAACTCCCTGAAGTAGAAGAGAATATATTCAATTACTTTTCTTCATAGTCAGTGGATAAAATGAAAATTTAGAAAACAGAAAGTAAGGGCTCAGCCATAAATCTGTTCCCTCTTGTTAGCCCTCCACGAAGAATGGTCTATTTTGACCAGCAACGATCTTGTAGCATTGGTACCCAGTTTCACAACACTTCATACCATGTCATTAATTTGAAAGTAAAACTAGCATTGATAGAACTTTTTTTAAAAACAAATGAACAAACATACTTTGAAAAATCAAATGGTTGTGTTGTGTGTTGTTATACATGTTGCAGTTGTGCATTAGTATCCCATTCTCTGGAAATTGAAGAGGTTACAGGAAACAAAGACAGAAAGATGGTATAAAAAGGAGTGTGCATTCTTATCACTTGTATTAATTAGCTTATGTCATGCTATTTTACTAGTCTTTTGATGGAATCATCCTTCAGCACCAGGGGAGTTCTATCTGACTAAAGAATACGGTTTCTGCAGAATTTACTGAAATTTAACAGGTTGACCAAGACAAACACTGTGACAGGGAGCCTGCTGCTCAAGAATGGGCAGAATACAGGGCTGAAGGTCAGTAAGCCAATAGCAACTTACAAGAGCAGGCTAAGATGACTGTTAAAACCAAGGCCTTGTAAGGCTTTTACCACATTTACTCAGTTGTACCCAGCTTTGTACCTCTGAAAGATGAGTAACATTTGAAGCTGATGTTTTTAAAGCCCTTCAGCTAGCTGGTCAGTCACCAGCATCCACAGTGAAAGGACTTTGAAGTGCCCTAGGAAACGGCTTGTGTTACAAACGCAGCTGGAAGGCAGAGGAGAATGGGAGTCCGTGCCTCTGCAAGCAGCCTCAAGGGGGACTGCACGGTGCAGCTCCACTCCAAGTGCAGTATGAGAAACCGGACTGCTTTCCAAGTGTGCACCCACATACCAAGACACAGGGCTTACCTTAAGCTACTGCTTGCCTTGTATTACAGCAGATATATTTTCAATCGACTTCAAGCCAAAGAAAGTGCAAAATGTGAATGCAGCTGTTCTGTGCTGTAGTGTACTTTGTTAAATCACTTTTTGAGAAATACATCCAAATTTTACAATTCCTGTTGAATATATCTATTTACTGGCAGTCTTTAAAAAACTATTAGTTCTTTTATGTCAAGTTGTAGCCACAGCAGTTTCTCACTGCCAATGCATAAACTGGTAAAGGCAGAAAAGAGGAAGAGAAACATCGTACTGCCCAGGTATGAGAACTTCTTGATACCTTTAATTACTTTCAGAAATGTAAGACTGTAGACTTCTTCCATAAGCCCTTTATATTTTCCAGACTGGAACCAAAATGTAGTAAAATTTATATGTTATTTTTAAGTTTTGGCTGAAGCAAGTTACATGTAATAGGGAGGACACTTACGTTGGAAAGTCTTATGTCACTGTGAGTTTTGGCACATACAGTATTCACTGACAACAGCAGAAGTACCACCACTGACTTAAAAATGTTGTTCCATGGGGCTTATTTAAATAATTTTTTTTCAGAAGACAGTAATAGGGTTATTACTATCTGATAATAGTCTGGTTGTCATTCATGTTCTCCAGTTTTTATCAAAGGCTGTAAAAACTGGCATACTGTGTTCTACTTCCAGTCACTTCATGCAGAACACCAGCTTTTCCTAAGACTACAATGGTGATGTGTGAAGCTAGTTCGAGGACCTTCCAAACATGTCCTTCTGACATAAATCTTTTTCAAAGATAGTAAATATTTTAATTTTTAATAAGTTGGCTTACAGAGAGCAACAAGCCACTTAGCTGCAGACATCAGTCCTCTGCTAAACTCATAGCTCATTAGTTCAGTTCTTAAAAGAAATGAACAGGAGGAAAACCTACCAGAAATCCATTCTTTTGTACAGTCTTTCAACTGCTGCAGGATACTGGTATTAAAAAGATTTCTTTTTATTATATTTTACAAATACCAAGCTCTACAAGCCATGGTCTTCCCTCAGTTCAACTCATAGATCTCCCATTAGATTCATGTAAAAGTGTAAGCTTAATCATTAAGGTTTGTAAAAGTGGATTCATGAGTGTAATATGCTATTGGATGGTTCTCTGTTAGAGACCTCGGTGCCAAAAAGCCCTTTTGGTACTTAATTCTCTCTTACAGTAACTTGTGTCACTGTATATAGTGCAGGGGACAATTTCAAGCAAGTTTTTGTTCCCTCTTATCCAGTCACCTGGGAGATGTGCAAGAGGTGTCCTTCTAGCTCTTACAAATAAGTCCTACACTATCCAGGAAAACCTCTTCTGCGTTGTGTATTCTCTCAAGACAATAGTATTATCCACCACGCACTTATTATAACTTCTAGAGCAAACTAAAAAGCCCTTCAGTGACAATACCTGAGCAGGTTTCCACTTCAAAGAGTTTACAAATTACTGATGAAGCATAAGAAGCACAGATGTAATAAAGTATTTATGTTTGTCACAAGTCTGGTTACTTCAACTACAGGCAGGTTGTTTATATTTTCATTAATAAAACTTTGGAGTATAGAGGTATACAAGTTTCATGGGTGGAGGGGAATAACAAAAGAAGTGTTCTACAGAGTAGAAGACAACGTACAACAAAGACTATGTTTAAGCTGGCATAAAGAAAAAGACTAAAGGAATGCTAGACATGCACCTTGAGCCGTGTAAAAGGCATGAGGAAGAGTGTACAAAGGCAAGCATAGAAAAGCGGACAAATACCAAGTTTTGCAAAACCTTATATTCAGTTTGATGCAGAAAGGAAGATGGAAGGACAAACACTTCTCTAAAGCTGGAATAGTCAAACCAGTGAACAATGTAAGCAGGCTGTAAAAAATCAAGTGAGGGCCAGGCATAGCAGAATTAAGACTGTTCAGGTCATGCATGCAATTTTTCCGCTTTTCAAAAATGGGATCTGAAAGTTTATCTCATCTTACTGTATGCAGGACTGGGGGGAGGAAATAGTTCTTTCTGCTCAGTTTACACTTCATAAGCTTCACTTTGCAGACTGAAGGACTTAATAGGTCTTTTGGAGCTGTCAAAATTTCTCTGGAAGCTAAGAAGCACAATCCTTGGTGGGTTTTTTTTGTTTGTTTGTTTTAAACAATCTCTCAGATTATTTTAATCAACAGCCCAATGACCAAAATTAATAGTTTGTACCAAAGAAATAAAGCTCATCAGTTTTGAAAGACAAATGCACTGAAGAAAGCATCTTCCAGAGTCCCACTACGGCATCACTACCCTATACAGCCTAAGGAAATACAGTCACCTTGGCACCTCAGTCTTCACACAGGGTAAATAGTTAGGGCTTCTCTATTAAGACATTCTAGGCAACAAGGTTATGCCAGAACAGAATTCTGGGCCTCTTTGAGCACTGCTCCTCCTTAGGGTACAATGCAAGTCTATGTTGCATACAGAAAAGGAGATGGTACCATTGCCAGGACAAGCCCCATAATCAGTCGTTAGGGAAAGAAGGGGAGGCAAAGTTCCATCTGGAAACCATGTTAGACTAATACAACTACAACAAGTTTATCAATAGCAATCATTTTTAAATACTTGAAAGTTGTCACGCAAGAGAGTAGTGACTTCAAAGCAACTTCATAATAATTTATTTAAACCAGCACCATTTCTGTGTGCAGCTCCCATGAACGTATCAGCTCAGAAAATTCCCTTTGTACAACTACACTCCACATGGTTTATTTCACCATCACCACCCCTATAAAAAAAGTGATTAGCCTTCTTACAAATAAACCACCCTAACCACAATGCTGAATTGCTGAAACACTGATAAGGGTGAAAAAAAGGAAGCATTTTTTAGCTCAAGTTATATGAACACTTGGACTATGCTATGAATAAGTAATGATGGAACAAAGTCCCTCAGATCTCAAAACAGCAAGTGACAAATATTATCAGAAACCCATTCAGCCAGCTTATGTCCATAATTAATTTGGTGCAAAAGAAATAAACATATTAAAAGCCTGGTTGGGAACACGTAAAATAAATGTGCAATTTGGCGACATTCACAATCAGGCATGCTCAGATGTCTAATAAATCCAGGCAGAGCACCACAGTAATTTTTTCTCTGAAGAACATAAAAGGGATTTTTAAGAGAATATTTCAAACACCAAAAGCATCAGTAAAAAGACGTTGGGTTCTGTTACATATGCACAATAATGTTTCCATAACCAGCATACACAACATTACCCATTTTCTCGCTAATTCTACCATTTCTAAATGTGTCACATCTTGTCAAACATGACAACTTCCATCAAACCTACTGATGGATCTCTCAGGCCTTCGCTCCTCAATGAATACTTTAAGCAACACCATAAATTAGAACATATACAGTGTTTAATTTGTGAGAGATTGGGGTTTTTCTGGAAACTAAGGCATCAGCTGAGGTACTCATCTCATACAAATCTCAGAAAACAAGAGATAATGTAATATTTTCTAGTAATTTCCTCTATATGGTGTGGAAAAGTATTTTAAGCAGACTGGGGAACTTTGTAACCTGTTCCTTTTCGATACACCGTCTCATCTAGTATAACTAATTTGCCACAATTTTCTTCTAAAGCAAACAAAAATAAGTAAATCACGTTACAAACTACAGGTTTTGTCTGAGATTTAGGAACACTGTATTTCAGTAGCCAGCAGAAGAGGACCTAGAACAGAAGAACAAAATCACTGTTTTAATAAGGCACTAGCTGAAAAGCAGCTGTTATGTAAAAAAATAATTAGATTTCTAGGCTACAGCTCTCTGCAATGAAGGAAAAACAGAAAATGCTGAGGGTAGGACTTTAGCTACCAAATACACTTCTAAAATCTTGTATGAGTTCCACTGCACATTACCTGCAATAAAACTGTCCTGAAGCCAATGTAAAAAAGACTCAGGCTGAGCACCTGTAGTAACAAGATGTTCAGCTCACATGAACAGAGGCTCACAGAGTCAAATCCATGTGACTCATGCAGGGAGGAGTTTGAGATCCATTTTTTAGCCTTCAACCTAATGTCAACTACAATCCTTTTGTCCATGCTGACCAACAATAAATTTTAAAGATATTTTGGCACAAAAGGAATGCAAGGCTCCCAAATAACTGAGTCCTATTAATAACCATATAGTTACACAAGCCTGTCTTCTCATAGAACAAGTACAGATCCTCTCCAAATTGTAATTACACCAGAAATTTATGACTGGAAAGAGTAAGATACTCATAATCAGGAGCACCTATCTAATAAACATGAAATTGTGAACATCTTGTTCAAAAGCAGAGCAGCACGCACCAGTGTCCTGCAAAAAATAATATTCTTTAAATCCATGCACCTCAGAAAAAAAAAAAAAAAAAAAAAAAGCAAAGCTTTTAAGTGAACCTAGATGTAATAATACCACTAAACTTACCATTTATCAGAAAGCTAATATTTCAGGCCAAATAGTGTGCCTTATACATGCCAATTTTTGTGTTGAAGTCAACAAGATAAAATTTTAAGAGCTACCCTGATTTTGGCCTTCAAGTAATCTAATCTATTTCCACTGAAAACACAAAATTCCAAACTTTGTAAGTGTAGTGATCAGTTTTACAGCTATACTGTGTTTGCCAAGGCCACTGATTATGTTACATATTAAGAACTAAAACTTGCCCAAATTTAACAACAGTTATTCTTTCATGAAGTCCAAAATTTTCTCAGTCTGCCAACATTTTACAGTTATTAGTGAAAGACCTGACTAAAAGTATTCACAGCACAAAAATTGTATAAACTGAGCAATTAACTTGAGAATGGGAATTTGGTCCTTTACCCCTCTCCAGCTGGCTCTAATCTGAGCCAATTTCTGTTAATGTATTAGAAACAGAAATTTAACATTAAAATTGGAAGGCACTGAAAACTCCATCTGACCTACAGAATTACCTTGATTATAAAATAATATTAATAAAGATACTAATAACATTAGTTCACTTGGTGTCTGAGTGCCACTGCAGAAGTGATACTAGCTTGCAGTGTAAGTAGAAACTTTTGTGGCCCCGATTCATACCCGAGAGAATTTTGTTTATATGCAATTTCTTTCCTGCACCTTCTTTCAAAGCATTTAACTTCAAGAGATTGCCTTTAGCACTAAGTTGTCAGTGTGCTTCCTTTGAGAAGACGAGCACTTGGAGACAGTCCTAACTAAAGACATGCTTTCTGTTCATCAGTTTAATTAAACACATTTCCAGTCAACCAGCAGAGGACCAAATCCTGCTTGTTCCCCTCATGCAAACAGTTACAGAAAGTATACTTTCCAGCTTAGGAAGGAAGGGCTTAAATCTTAAGAACAGGAATATCAACTTGCACAACTCTCTTCTAATGATGATGTATACTGTTAGCCTACGCAAGGAAAAGGAAGAAATATGTTTTGAGACACATGATGCCAGCTTTACCTTTTCAGCACAAGTGACAGAGCTGAAGCCCCTGAACAACACTCAGATCTGCACACCTGAGGTTGTGAATTCTATTTTGGCTCATGTTGAAGCTCATTCTACCACGTCTTCAGCATTGCTACAACTGATTTCATATAAGTCAAAACCAGCTCAGGCTGATACATCCACGTTTAATTTGCTGAGCAGGCACATCTTTAGAAGGCTAGTGAATTAGTTTACAAACATTTCTTCAACATTTCCACCAAAGTCAACACAAGACAAACACAGAGTAAAAGCAAGAGTTCAGTACCGTTCTAAGTACTACCCATGAACAAGAAAATCTATATATTTTCAAAGCAAAGCAAAAATAAACACAGCCAGGGAAGAAGGGTTCCAGTACATCCAGCCTGTGTAAAGGGTCAAGACAAAAAACAGGCAAAACCCTCTGCAAAACAATTATTCTGTGCAACAGGTGACTCTGAAGACATTTCACTTCCAGCAACACAGGTTATCTTGCAGAACATACGAGGAAAAAAAAACGCAAAAACTTTTGAGCTGAACATATTCTCAGCAGCCATTCCCACAGGCCACGTGTGTGAGAGCAAAACCTGAGCCAGCCTGGAGATCCAGTCCCAGCAGGACGCCACCCGACCTCCTCATGGCAAACCACATCCAGACCCTACTGACGCGTCACGCAAAATCATTCACTTTTTTAGGCCCATTTAAATACGTTACCGAGTTTTCATCACTGTTAATTACGCACTTTACGACTGGAAACCAGGAAGGCCCCTTTCCTCCAGCAGTACCGAGAAATGTACCTGGTAAGAAGAGGGTCCCCCTCCAAGGCGAACTGAGACGCGCGTCCCCCGCCGCCTCACACCCGCCAGCGGCCCCGGGGCCCGCCCCCGCCGCGCTCCCGCAGCGCGCTCTGCCCTCGCAAGGCGGGATCTCCCCTCAGCGTCCCCCGCCCGCGCTTCCCTCGGCCAGGCGACACCCGCAAGTGCCGCTCAAGGGGAGGGAGGGGTCGGTGAAGGGGACGTGACTAAGCGGGAGCGTCAGGGCTCGGCTACGGAGCTCGAAGCTCTCCGACCTGCCCTCCTCCGCCCGCCACCACCAGCCTCGCAGACAGCTTCCCGCGGGACCCGCCTGCCCTCACCCCGATCGTCCCTCCGGGAGGGTCGCCGGGAAAGCCAGTCGCCGGGAAAGCCCGGCCCCGGAGCGCCGCGCACCTCCGCCGCCCAGCCCCCGAGCGCCGCTCACCTCACCTCAGCTCCGCAGCGCAGGGCGACTCCCGCCTTCGCAGCCCGCTGCGCTGCCCGTCCCTCCTCGCCCTCGAGAGCCCGCCGCCTCCGGCCGCCCCTGCCCCCGCCACCCGAGCAGACGCTCACCTGGCCCCGGGGCACCGCCCGTCCCGTCCCGTCCCGTCCCGCGCCGCCCCCCCTGCCCGCTCGGCGATCGGCGCAGGAGAGGCCGCCGCTGGCTCCCGCAGCTGGGGCAGCCGCTGGACGCGGCCGGAGGGCGGAGGCAGGCGGGGGAGGTGCGGCGAGGAGCCGAGAGGGAGCCCAGCGCGGCGGCCGGCGGGGCCTCTCCCCTCGCCAAAGCGGGCGCCTCCCCGCCCGGCGGCCCCGCGGCTCGGGCGTCGTCCCGGCTGCTGTGGGGAGCGCGGGCCTGGCGGGGCAGTTCCCCAGGCGTGCGGCTGGCCGGGGCGGGGGGAGGCAGCGAGCAGCACCGGCCGGGGTGGGAGGAACCGCGGGGACACTGCGCCCCTGGCTGCAACAAGCTCGCGGGAAGGGAAATCCCGCTCTGGTTAAACCGTTTTAAATTCCTTGGTGGGCAACGTGTTCAGCGTCAAAACGGCCCTTTTTCTTGTACAGCTTTAAACAGGCTTAACTGCATTAGGCCCTAATGCCAGTGTAGTTTTTCAGAATTAGTATCCTCCATTCAGTCCCATTTGATGTTCGTACCTGCGGTCAGCCCGGATTATCGGCAGGGTAAAGGAGCACCACTTAGCCATCAGGCTGGCCCGCCATGACCTGCAGTGGTGGCCCCCCTCTTCCCTCTTTTTAACTGCTTGGGATGAAGCTGTTCTGAAAATACAGCATTTATTCGATTATATTATTATTATTATTGTTGTTATTATTATTATTGTTGTTATTATTATTATTACCAAAATGTTTAGGAACTGCTTTCTGCATGTGGGCTGGAGCTTTGGTCAGTGGGCACTGCTGAGAAGTGCCTGGCACCAGGGCCTGGCTGGGCGAAGCCGCTCACACTGCACATCTTGAGGGAAAGGCTGGAGCTTTAGGAACAACTCTTCTCGGTGTTACTGAAGATAAGATAGGGGCAAATTCTACAAACCCCCCCAGACAGCAGGTGTTCCTGCTGATACAGAGTGTGATGAGTCTACCTGATGTGCAGAGTTTCATAGAGAAATACTTGTAAAGAGCTGGGGTTAGATGAATAAGCTTGTTTCATGTTTATTAGATTAATGGTGTCTTTGGATACTTTGGAGCTAGCATCTAGTGGAATGCAAGGCCAGTGCTTTTGCAGTTCCTCACACAGGAAAAGACAGGAGGCATTTACTTTCTCTGCCTTGCTTAATGGAATATCTTCCTCAAATGTTTAAGTATCACAAATGGCGTTCTCTTCCTACCTTATGCAGCCTGTGAGAACTGTCTCCTTATTTGCTCCTGATCTGGGTGTTTGAGGTCAATAAGGAAGAAGAGTAACATTGTCCTGAAGTTAATGCTGGGGATCCGACTTATGAGAGTATTGTTCATCTATGAAAAGACTTGTCTAGCAGTTCTACATCAGTGCTCTTTTGACACATCCACCAACAGTAGGCTTTACCAATGTGGCTTAGTGGTATCTCAGCAGAAAGGCTCAAACATTCAATGAGGTTGGAAACTGAAACCCAGCTCACCCCTGGGCATCTTACTCATTGGCAGCATAGGGTTAGTAAGTTTACTGTGATGCTTCTTGCCAGCATACAGACAAATGGAAGTCTTCTTTGTCCTCCCAATGCGTCTGACAAATGATAATGCTCTTTTGTATAAAAATCAGTTGTTGATTTTCAAGCACTGAACTATAACTGCAGGCAAGGGAATTACCTCAAAATACCTATTCCCTTTCCACTCAAACCAACTTCATTTACTAGAAGAAAATACTGTGTAATTCACAAAAGGAAAACAACTTATATCAATAATTGTTTATTTATACTGTGTGTTACCTACAACTGAGTACTATCCAGTAACATACAGAGAAGCTAAACAGAATTGATTGGTAATGACCTAAAACCCAGGACTAAGTAAAGAACTTAGTTCCCAAAGTGCATTTTTGTAGCTGTTGTTAACTGGAAAAGTCCCTGAAATCTATGCAGATTCACTCTGATACCAGCTGTATGCCAGCTATACAGTTCTAGGACTACACTGGATCTGGCTAATGTTGCATGGAAGCCAAAGACCTTTGTGCTTCTCAAGAAAACATAGACTATAGCAGGTCTGAGGAACAAGCATGGATAGCTGAACAATAAAGAACTTTTCAGTCCCATGGGTTTTGTCATGTTTCTGAGAAAATGCCAAAAAAAAGGGTTGTCTTAACTCAGATTGCTCAATGCTTCCTTTGTTGTACACTTCTGCAATACTGAACACTGGTTTTGTAGGAATGGCGGGTGACATATGCAGGTTTTAAGAGAATGATACTCCCTTGGAAACAAGGAGGCAAGTCTCTCCCCAGGAAAAATGATCATATTAATAACATCTTGAAAAAAGCTAATAGTTCCTGGAGTGGGAAGTTTCCAGAAATGTGGTGACCAAAAGGCGACTAACTTGAAAATGAGAGCATGGATACCGTAAACTGGTGTTGATACAAGTTTGGCCATGCATCCTGCTAGTGGAGACATACTGGATTTCAAGGGTTTGGCAATTCAAGCATTTTATTTTCAACTGTGTTCAAGAAGCTTGAATATAGAAACCCCAACAATGACTCCAGCAAAGCCAGTGCCTAAATTCCCATTAACTTCACTTTAAGCAGAATTTTGTATTATGCTTTCTAATTGGTTTGGGATTTATTATGATTCTGTTTTCTTTAAACTCTTTCTCTCTTTATTTATGTGTATGTGTATATGTGTTTCCTAGGGAGGTGAGACATTACTGCAACATAATCCAGTATTCATTTCATGTTTATTTATCCAAATGGGACTTGTTCTAATGTTGTAATTCATGTCTCAGTAGAAAAAAAACTTAAGTAATTGACCATGAAAGGGGAGAGGAGAGTTGGTGGGAGAGGTGAGGTCTGGTTTTGTTTTCATTTATGCTGTGAATTTATGATACTGTTGTTTCATAAAGGTGCTTGGCAGAGCATACTTGCCCTGTGCTTGCTTCTCCTTGCTCCTTCCCTATTCCTAGTGCACAGGACTGGACGTTGCTTTGCCCAGTGGTATGTGTATGTATGGTCAATCCCGGAGATTTTAAGTAGATTATTCTTTTAAAAAGAACTAAGCATGAAGTTAGGGGAATGACTGTTTCAATGAATCACATTAACGTTAACACCATTTACATCAAATCTACTCAATTTAAAAACAAAGCAAATAGACCTAATAATTTCCATGGCTCTGTATTTTGTGGGGATTTGTCATCATCTTTTGCCACATTACAGGTTTCTGTGAACACCAGAAACTGACTGGAGGTACAAAGCAGCAGTTAAAATGGTTACACTTCTCTGTTTAATATATATAGTGCCCCCCCCCCAATCACACATATTCAGTTCCCTAATCTCGTGTACTAGTTAGAAGTCATGTAAATTACAGATTATTAGGTAAAAGATAGGTTGTGTGGGGTTTTTAAACTGATGGTAACACTGATGTATGTGTCAATTGATTTTCTGCTTTCAGCATTGAAAAGATGTAAACAACAAGTAAGCAATTTTAGGATAAGGAAATGATACAGACTAGCTGTGATGCTAAAAGGAGTTAAACATAGCAAGGGAAAGGGCTCTTAAATCTAATCTTAAAACTGCACATATTTAACACAAAGTTGAGAGCTCAGTTTGTGAAGAAGAGCCTGCCTCTGTTCAAAATTTGTGCCTGACCAACAAATCTATATCTTACAAGAGAGTCCTTGGAGTAGATATATCTATCAGCATTCTAATGGAATAACTACTTATTAACATTCTTTTATCAGAAAGTAGCATATAGGTGTGGATACCATGAGCACAGTATTTGCTGAATGTTAACTGAACCAATATGTAAAAGAAATCGCCTAGATATGTAATCATTAAATAAGGACGTTTAGTCTATTCATGTGTGATTTTACACCTGTTGTGAAATACTAAGTACAACGCCCAGGGTAAGATTTTCTTTTGACTCTTACAGTTTCTTCATAAAAAAAGAAATAAGTAATATCTTCTCGACTGAAGGTTGAAGGTCCAGGAAGAATGGTGCTGGTAGTAGTAGTAGTAGTAGTAGTAGTAGTAGTAGTAGTAGTAGTAGTAGTAGTAGTAGTAATAATAATAATAATAATAATAATAA
>JAVJGJ010000014.1:90730392-90758827 GCA_035590215.1 Microhierax caerulescens | reverse complement strand
CCCTACAGTATGCAATAAGTGTTCAGGATTTTACAAGCATTATTTACACAAACACTTTAAAAACAAATGTTTTTTTTATATAAAAGCCTCTAGGAGCAAAACAACACTTCACCTTTCACAGTGGGCAGAAGGAAGGTAGATCAAAGAACTAGTTTCACAACCTATAGCAGCAGGCAGATCACCATAGTGAGCTTCTTTGCTTTTCAGGATCTGTTTTTTGTTTTGTTTTGTTTGGTTTTTTTAACAAGTTCTCACAGCTGTCCATACATTAGCAGAAGAAAAAGATCCTCCTAAAGAGCAATATCACCCACAAAAATAGAACAAAGATTCAGAACTCAGGAACCACAGCTGCTGTTTCTATGCAGTCAGACTGGACTTGCACAGAAAACTAGAGATAGCTAGAGCTTCTTAAATCACAACTTCTGCCACTTACCAGAATACCTACAGCAGATTTATTTTCCCATTCTTTCCCCTTCTCTGTCCCAAAAGGGACCAGCCATGTGCTGCTCTGCTGCATTGTTTCATGCCTCAGCACTTGTCCAGATGCCCTTACAACATTTACGAAATCATCATGGTTTGCCATGGATAAGGAGAGGTAGATAGCTATTACAAATCAAATCTACAGCATGCACAAAGCGCGAATTGTCCAAACCAGGGCACACTGGCCTCCCACAGAAGCCTCACAAAGTCAGAGTAACTCAAGGCCCAAGTTATACATATGTGCATGGACTCATTTGCCATCTGGTGTCAGCACTAACTCACAAGACTGGTTAGAAAACGCCTAACCTCATTTAGGTGATATGGCCTGGGACCAGCATTGTTGTTCTGCCTTTGTATGGGTGCAGGCTGTATGAGCCTTTTATCTTTGGTCCGCAATTATGGAACTGGATGTTTTGAGGTGCAAACAGTTGTTTTTGATTTAAAGAGTGTAAGCAGCAGGCCTGGGAAATTACTGTAACACAGCAGTAATACCCTACATTAATCTGTTTTAAATCCTGTTCACTCCAATACCAGTTCACTCTATAATTCCATCTCTGCATTCCTCAGACAAAAATACTACAATATGACTCAGTTGCCCAAATTACACAAATATTTGGAAATACATGAAATATTTTTTCTTTCTTCTTTTTTTAAACTTTGAGACACGAGCCCAAAGAGAATTGTTTTCAGATGTAATAACATGTAACTTGTTCTTGAAGTCAAACATTCACACTGGTACACCCTAATATGGAACTACTAACATTAAAGCAATGGGTAGCTCTCCAGGTTTACACCCTAGAAGTGCAGCAGTTATCTTCTGACAAACTGTAATGTTATTTTGGTGATAATAAAAAAAACAACAAACCCCAAAACCCAACAATCACAAACTACACACACAGCTAACACTCCCCTCAAGTTGCCCTATCCTACAGTGCCAAACCTGTAATACAGAACCAGCAGATGTAGTTTACTACTAGAAAGTACAAATATCTCCTCAAATCTTTTGGTTGTTTCTCACACTTCAAGTATTAACCTGGCAAAGGGCCACAAAAGGCCTCAACTCTTTAAGTACAAGAGTTACCAAACTACATAGGATTGTTTCTATTGGTACAAATATTTCCTGAAGTACTCAAATTCAGCTGCTCTAGAAAATAGTACCGCCAACCTTGCTGGGTAGTTTGGTATCACAAAAATACCAAGTGATCACCCAGTTGTAACTGGGGAGCATTAACCACTGGGGCACAGACAGACATGCTAAACTTCACCAGAACTGCTGTACACTTGCATGTTCAGTTTGGTAAAACTGTATTGTGTTAAAGTCCCCTCTTCTCAGTCTTGCATATCTCCTTGTCACTTTCATTTAGTGTTCGTTATTGAACAAGACAAAGGAGAATTCAAAGATGATCACCTTTTATGAGCAGATGCCAAAACTTGCATAGAAAAAGAACAAAGTACGATAAATACATGTAGGGCACACGACAGCTTAGCAGAACCAGAACAACAGAAATATATCATGTATCACAAATGCTTTTTGATCTGCTCTTAGGAACACTGAACATTTGTCTTTCTGAAGAGAAAGAGAATCAATACATTTATTGAAAGCCTGATGTGATCACTGTAGACTGTGAATGCTAGAATAGTGTTCCCAAGTTCATTGTCTGCACCTCAGAAGAGGTACTACAGCAGAAGAATGTCCCAAACATAGTAACTTGAAGTCTAGAAAGGAGGTCTAAAAGCAAGCGTGCAAGAAACTTCTCTGTAATTATGCTTCTTGTATGACACACTAACACTGCAGCTGAGCAGGGCTAGCACCTGCACTTTCTGTCTCTGTTGAACAGCAAAAGGATGCTAGAACTGGACCAGCTCAGTACAGAAATCAGGCCAGTTTACACTGGTGTAGAAAGACTCAATAGCTTATTATCCTCAGTTTAAGGTATAACCACTATTTCCCTTCTAAAAAGGGGCTAGACATTGGGGCTTCAGGTAGGAATCCATGGGTAAAAGCCTACTGGTGAGTAACAGGTTTTGCACTCTGAGCAAAAGCTAGCTGAGCCCAGCTCTGAGTACAAGCCTGGAATTTTTAAAACTTTACAATACTGCAAGATGCACAAGAAGTTCAGGGTTGATTTTTCAAAGACCATGCTCAACAGGATGTCTCCTAAAGACAACGGTTTCCAACAACTTCTCTTTTACATTTATTGGTTTCCTCACTTTAAACATCTAGTGATTACCACCTAAAATCACACACAGAAGTAAAAACGCTGAGTACCTTCTTATTCTTCTTTAAGAAATGGTATCCCAGAGAAAGCTGCTTGTAGGCCTCTCCATATTTCTCATGCCAGTCCTGCACTGACTTAATGGCTGCTTTCCTCAGTTTCTGTGCCACCTGTTTGGGCGGGGGAAGAGGCTGCTCATGGTCTATCCCCACCGTGAGCTCCAAGAACTCTTGGAAGTTGGAAATAATTAGCGTCCGGAATTGATGGGATCGGGCAAACAACTCCTGCACGATCTGGAAGGCAGAGAAGCGCACCTCGGCGTGCTCCTCGTTGAGGCGCGTCACCAGCAGGTGATAGGCGTGGCTGATATGTTCCTCTGAAGACCTGAGGAAGAAGAAACGAAAAAAAAAAAAAAAAAAAAGGGGAGTTATTTAAAAAGAGGTGTAGCACGTAAACCACACAGCTTTTAAAAAATTTAGTCGAAATTTTGAACTAGCAGCTTCCGCGCTGATCGCAAGCCGCATCCAGCTCGGAGCAGGCCACAAAGGGCCCTGGGGAGCCCCCGCCGCCATCCCGCCCAGGGACAGCACCGCTCCGGCGGAGGCGGCGGGGCTCGGCCCCCTCGGCCAACGCGCCCCGGGGGCTCCGGGCGGCCGTACCTACAGATCTTCTTCAGCTCCTTCATCCTGCCCGGCTCCAGCTGCGGCTCCCCCGAGGTGGTCAGTTCCTCCACCAGCTCGGCGAGGCGCCGGTCCATCCCTGCCGGCAGCGAGACGCCGAGCTGCGGGGACAGCCGCCCCGCCGAGCCCCCCAGGCCCGGGAGCCCTGGGAGGGAAGCAGCAGCCCGGGCCCGGTCGGGCCTCCGCGGCGCCCTTGTCCCGCCCCTAAGGGGAAGCCCCGCCCTGTGGGCCGCTCCCCCCACCCCACAGCAAGTGTCTTTTTAAACCTAGAGAAACAACTTCATGTCAAGCCATGTCTCTCCAGTTTCATTAGGCTCTCTACTATTTTTCTTACTCTTGACTTTGCCTCTTTCTAGGGAGGAAAAAAAATCCGATATTTTTCAGTCAGTCCAAAGTAACTCCCTTTTTTATTGGAAAACTTCAGGAAAAAAAGTAATGGTTTTCTCTCCCAGAAGCAAATGATCTCTTACTCAGTGAGTTCTACTCGAGAGACCTGCATGTACTACTGAGTCAGTGAAAAAATATGGGGAGGCATGCAGAACCTGGATGTTGGATATGGAAAATTCAGAAGAGGGGAACTGAGCAATTCTGTCGGTGACCACTTACTGATCCCAGGTGTGCACTGACAGTTGCTTCTAACAGCCAATAAATAATTTCTCCCCATTTTCTTTGTCCTTCTTATTTATTAGATTTATAGGGCTTCAAAACTCAATACTCAGTGGTCAGTCCAAGGACTGGGGAAGAGACAGGAAAGCAAAGAGATTGCTTTGCATCACAGCACTGAGGCAGTTGTGTAGTAGTGAGAAATCCTGTTGCTACAGTTCAAGTGCTCTAGGGTGAGAACCAGCCCAGAGATTGTGATCTTTACAGTAGTCAGTGGGAAAGGACTTTGGTTGGGAGCAGCCTGTTTTCAGCTGTGGCTGGAGGAGTATGTACTGGTGATTTGGCAAAGAAATGAGTGACTGTTCTAATTTGACTTGGTGGCCTCATGTTTGATGTGTGCCTTGTTAAATATATTAGAAACTTAATGCCTTTGTAGCTGTCTCACAGGCATATCAACTGACCATATATCGCAGGTAGCATTTATAATTGGGAATGAATGAAGGCATCAAATCTGGTGATTCTAATGAAGAGATTAATAACTTGAAGACATTTCCAATAAAATATGCCAAGAAAAATATTTGAGAATCCATACTAGCAGAACTTTTTTGGGGATTTCCATGTTTAGTGACAGAGATCAGCTGTGGAGGAAGCCCAGTGGATCTCCTTTTATGTTAGCGAGGAGTTTGATGTGTTGCCTGAGCTAATAATTTTACAGCACTCCACCTAATAATGCTTTCTTTCTGTAGGCAGGTTATAATAATCTTGACACTGAATATGGAGACACATGAAGTGCAAAATAACGTCCTTTTCCTAAAATAGTTAGGTATTAAAGGTTAGTCTGTGTAGAAGAGTAGCAGTGTCCCTTTAAGTCAGATCAGATGCTTGGATAGAGATGTGAATCACAGCTACAGTGGTAGATTATTGTTCTGTCTCTGTAGGTTTGGAAGAAGAGTTTGAAGCCATCAGGCACAAGGGAAGAGTTTTCTCTCATCAGTTCCAACAGAATTAGTAATAATGCTTGTACTTTTCATTATAATTGGATTTGAGTAAACAATCTCTTTGGTGTGTTCTGCCTCTCAGCTCTGGTAATTAGCAGGCTGAGAAGGAAGTACCCTGATTTTTCTGACCAGAGGTGGGCAGGTAGCCAGCACACACCAGTATGTAAACTGGGTCACCAGTATAATCTTAATTATAAGTGATCATTAATATTAAGTATGGTATGAGCATGAATGGAGAAAAAGAGGAATCTATATGTAAATTTAGGGTAGGAATGTTTTGATCTTTTATTGATAAATTTCAGGTTTGACATTTTTTCTCTGAATAAAATTGATTGGGTTTGCTTTTGAAGCTTATCTGGCATTGTAGTTACTAAGGGCAGAGACAAAGACAAAACATAATGTTTGTTTCTATTGGTTTGCCACTTTTTAATTGGGAAATAAAACACTTGCCTTGAGTCTTCATCTTGACTGTGACCACTGGGCATTATTCCTAATCCAAAAAAAGGAGAGAGATATGGACCAGCTTGTCACAATGGACTAGGTAGAGAGCATTTATCTTTGTGAAAAGCACTCACAGAAGGTAGCACCACTCACATGTTGGAAAATGATAAGGCGTATAAGAGAACTCCATGGTGTTGCCAGGTCCTTAGGTAATATCATGAGTCACATTTTAAGTCCCAGCTTCTGGAATCACTTGCTTGGAAATTTCAGCTGTCAGTTTAAAGACAGAAATTTTCTAATTGTGGCTGAAGGGAAAGCCTGAAAATGTGACTTGACAGCAAACAGAGGAATGCATGTTCTGTTTTTAAAAAGTGGATGTTTTAGAAGAGGGGTCTGACTCACATTATGTAAACATAAGTTGACAGTTACTGGGGATTGTTTATCAGTTCTGAAAGAACATTGCTTAATTGTAGTTAAAGTAGCTAAAATTACTTTTTTCTTCATTAATTGTAGTGAGGGTCATGTTTTCTGATATTTCTTTTCTTGTTTTCCTGACTTTGACTTCAGTAATTAGTTTGTCATTTCTATTTTCAGGCCATAAGTGGAAGCAAGGGATGTGGTCAAAGGAAGAAATTGACATTTTGATGAGTAACATTGAACGTTATTTAAAGGTATGTGTTAGCATATGTTATCTGCTAGTTGGTGTGGTGATGCAGCTCCTGTTAGAAACCAGCTTCCCTTAGTACTTCCCAGAATATGCAATAAATGATTCTGATCAGTTCCTAGTAGAAATGGTCATTGCTCATTTGAAATACATAAGAAAATTGTATCCATATACAGGATTTAAGACTACTTACTGAATATAACATTTTATATTTCTTATATATATATATATAAACATTTTAAAATTTTATATCAGGATGTTTGAGTGGCTTAATCTGTTTCTCTGAATATACATCACTTATGAAACCTTTGGTGGAGACAGAGGAAAAAATTTTAGTAGTAGAGATAATTTTCCTTACAAAGCATTGAGTACAACTTCCAGACTTCTTTGATGCCTTATCTGTATTTGTTTACTACAGTGCAAGGATGCCTGTATCTGCTGTCTATATTGGTGTCAGAGTGCAGCGTAAAAATAGGCATGCAGTTAAGCTGACAGTGATAATTGCCCATAAGTCATATTTGTGGTAGGCTTACCGCTGAGGATATTTGAGCTGAGCCCTTACAGCTGAAAATTTATAGCTTGGATATTACAGGATCACCATCCTTCATTTGTGGATCAAAAAAAGCCCTGAATTTAGACTTCATTGGTGTAAAAATTCTCAGTATTAGTTGTAGGAAGTGTGCCTGCTTTTACATGTATTAGAATTTCTGCCACAAAATCATTAAAATAGGTAATAATATTTTTTAAATCTAGAGAAGCTTTTTTAAGCTAGCTAAATATCTTTTTTTAGTTACTGGTAACTCACTTGATTAATTATTTTCTCATCTATCTGCTTTCTTGTACTGCTTCAAATAATTGAAATATAAAGACACTTAGTTTAAGCTGAAGTTAAACTAAAGCTTTTCTTTTATGCTTAACTCCAGTGTTTTTGTATGGAATTTACTTTGAGTTTCCATTGGAACAAGATGAATAGTTTAACTGAAAAATTGCTTTCAGATAAGGAATATCCAAAATTATGTAATAAATTGATACAGCACTGTTTGACAACCTTCCCTTGTATGACCCCAGGCTAATTCCACCACAGTGTATTTTCCGTGATGTTCAAAATGATGGTTCAATTTTTGATCTTAAAATACACATTGGAGAGATTATTTTTATTTTAATGTGGATGAAAGTTAGAGCTTTGATGTCTACCTGGACTCCAGTGTAAAAAAACCAATCTACCACCAAAACTTAAAAACACCAAAATAAAACCACCACTAGTATTCAAGGGTTTGTATTTGAGGTAGCTAATTTATAAATACTCCATTTAACTTTTGGACAGTAGTATTTGTGATACATAGAAGGTTACATAATAGCATGCAATACTTCATGTGCTGCTTTTTGATTTCTGGGAGACTTTATCTAAGGTGTTTTGTTTGTTGTTTGTTGTTGGTGTTTTTTTAAATGCTTTCTTCTAGGCCCGTGGAATAAAAGATGCCACTGAAATTATATTTGAAATGTCAAAAGATGAAAGAAAAGACTTTTACAGGACAATAGCTTGGGGTCTGAATCGACCGCTCTTTGCTGTCTATAGAAGAGTTCTTCGCATGTATGATGACAGAAACCATGTTGGAAAGTATGAAAACCTCTAATGCTGCATGGTTTTATTGGTTTAAGTAGGGTAATGTATTTAATGTTTGACATGTTATATGTGAGTCAGAAGATTCTAACCAAACAGACCTAGCTCTTACTAATCATAAATCACCTCTGCTGAATTCTGGTAGATCAACCATGACAATAGAGTTGTGTTAATTCGATGATATCCACGATTGAAAACAAAAAAAAAAACCCACCAAAGAAAACCAAAATAAGGATGCAGAGAGGATTCTGATATGATTGGAAGACTGACACAAGCATGGATCTGCTGAGGTGTGGTTTCCTTCTAGAGCTGTGACCTTGAGCTAATGGATCTTCATCCCTGTGCCCTTAGTTTTGCCCATTGGTAAAGCAATGGGTAAGGTGCCATCCAGAAGTGCTGGAAAGGATGTTAAATTTTAGTTTTTAAAGGTAGTTGAAAATACCATCTTATGCTGATTGTTGTGGTTTTTAATCTAAAATCAGCTTTTCTGAACAGAGACAGGAAGGAAAAAATAGCTGTTTAGTTGAGAGACTAATACACAAAATTCTAATTCTATTCTTAGTAGTCAGATCTCTGAGAATGAGGAATTTTGCTGGCAAATGAGAGGAACATTAGACCAGATAACCCTAAGAATGCACCAAGGTGGAACATGGCATTTGTTCTTCAAGTTCTTGAAGCATTCAGTCAGATTGTTTCTTACATCTCAAATTCCTTAATCTCTTGTTGCAACTAAATGTGTACTGTGTGGTTAGTAAAACAAAAGTATTTATGCTGTATGCTTTGTTTAAAATAATGTCTTTTTATTTACCTGTTACTTAGGTATACTCCTGAGGAAATTGAAAAACTTAAAGAGTAAGTCTTTTTTATTAACAAGATCACACTACTTTGTTTATATCTAGTAGCTTGAGAGTTTTAACAGGTTTTGTTTCATGAAATCACTACAATGTTACAAGTAAATTTGACTGCTCCAACTGTCAGAAAACTGGTCACCAAATTAATCTGGAGAGAAATGAAACTACATTTGGATTATTTTTTTGTATTTTCTAATGTGTATTCAGGACATAAGCAATATGCAATAAAGTTATAAAGCAAGGCTTCTGTTTAAACTAGTAATGTTTTGGATTTTTGCAGGCAGTCAGCATTTGTTTGTGAAAAACAGAAATTCCCTTTCTTTAGGAAATCTGAGCAAAGGTTGTTTCTAAAGAAAGTGGGAGGTCAAGGATAGAATCTCTCTTGTGAAGGTATTAGAAAGGTACATGGATTGTCAGTAAGGCTTTTTGATTTTTGTCCATGAACTGGTTAGATCAAAGAAGAGGGGCTGCAGACTTTATCTCCTCTTGCAGCTTTCCAGGTTGATCAGTTTGAAGAAACCAAGTTGGGCTGAAGGAAAGAAGGGAGTATATTTCATTGTGTTGATGGATATATTTGGATCAGTTTAGCTGGTTTGTGTCATTCACAAGGTGCCTGTGGCTCCAGATGTGTCAGAAGTAGTCATGGCTGAACATGTTAAGCAACCTGTTGTCATGTGTGGGAAAAAAATAATAGTTAAAATTATAAACATGATTTTGTAGTGTTTGCTTCATTTCAGTTGTAGGATGTGTGGGTTTTTGTCAGGCCTTATTTAGATTTCTCAAATGATCTCTATACCACCTGAAAACCCTTGAGGAACTTGTGTAGAATGGATGTTGGCTGTTCATCTAAACATTCATACTGTATTTAACACAGTAATTACACTCACAACCTTCCTGCAAGACAGTTAGATATTAAGCATTTTATAAGTGAGTATCCTGTGGATTAGCTGGCCCAAAAGCTAATAGCTTCTAGAAATACATAGAAAAACTGTCAGTGATGATAGAAAATATTAATATTGTAATATCAAAGTCGGTCCCCATTCTGTTTTCAAGCCTGTAAACTGCATGTGTGTCCTGTTTTTATTAGAGCATATTTGATATTTTGGTAATCTTGTAACTGGATATAGTGCTAATGAGCATGTTTCTGTTTAGGCTGAGAACAAAGCACGGTAACGATTGGGCCACAATAGGAGCTGCACTGGGGAGAAGTGCTTCATCTGTAAAAGATAGATGTCGATTGATGAAGGATACCTGCAACACAGGTGAGGTAAATGCTGGTGTTGGTAATGGCTGTTGTACTTAAAACTTTGTCATCTTTGCCTTTGTCAGTGGTGTTTTCAGAGGTGTGTAACTCTGAACCCAGGAACTTAAAACCTGAAATCTGGGACCATTTTTAGAACATCTTTGGTAAGGGTTTCTGCAGTTTCACTTCTGAAAGATCAGAACATATGTTTATGCCACAAGAGCATATTTTGTTAAGGTGGATTAAAACGTACTTTTCCTTGTGTTTAATGTTTATAAACATACATTGTATATTTGGTATCAGTTAAGAGACAGACGCGCTTTAGGAATAAAGTATTGTTTACTTTGTAGTCCATATATTCAAATGGAAGGAAAATGTAGTCACACCTCATGTGATTACTGTATACTAAATTGTTGCATGGTTAATTTACTTCAACTCATACAATTCAGGTAGCTTGGACCAGTTTGCTTTGCTCAGTATTTTGGTAAGTTCTGTGTGGCTTCATTCATCTGTGTGAGAGGAAGAGAAGAGAAAGAAACTTGGTAGCAAAACAATGGAATTACGCATTTGTTACTCAGGAATGGCTGTAATATAAATTTTTACTAAGTAGGAACAGTTAATATTTTCTTCACAGGCCAATAGTTACATCTGGAATAAGGTGTTAGGCACTGAAGATAAATGTCTGGTGACATGTTATGGATCAGAACAGAGGGCATCTTCTTTTAGTTAAGTTGGAGGGCTTTTCTTTCTTTCAGGGAAGTGGACAGAGAAAGAAGAAAAAAGACTAGCAGAAGTAGTACATGAGCTAACTAGCACAGAACCAGGTGACATTGTCACCCAAGGTGTATCGTGGGCTGCTGTGGCAGAACGGGTCGGGACGCGCTCTGAAAAGCAATGCCGCTCTAAATGGCTCAACTATCTCAACTGGAAACAGAGTGGGGGCACTGAGTGGACCAAGGAAGATGAAATAAATCTGATCTTGAGGTTTGTTACTTTAGTTACTTTTAAAGGTTTGTAATACGTGACTCTAGCAGGATTCCATTGGGGTCCATTTTGCTGATTTCTGAGACACTTAAAAACTCTAGAACCCTCCAAAAATCACTACTGTGTTTACAGTTCCCAGAGATTTATTATTGAACGTATTTTTTGTTTTTTGTTTTTTTAGTGAATATTAGTGTTCGTGAAAGGTGTCAGATTGAAAACCCTGGAGACTGAAGTCTTCTTTATTCCACAGAAAAGGTACAGCACAGGCAGCGACCGTGCAAGCTTCCCACACGTTGCCCCACCAATGCGCTTTAACCCTTCACTGGAGGGTAGTTCAGTCTCCCTGCCCGTTCAGTCCTTGGCCTCTCTGCAGAGATGACCAACAAGGGTCAAGTGTGGTGGTGGTTTCTGTGATGTGGACATCTTGTCTACAAAGAACTAAACCGAGACTGCAAATTAATTTCATGTAGGCCACCAAACACTGATTGGATATCAGCATCTTTGACTGCATCTGAACTGGCAACCTGGTAGTAACTTTGGAAATCTTTCACTCTCTCCAGTCCTCCTCCCATTTTGAATGCCTTTACCTCAGGCTTTTTAGCCAGTGGATTTTTATGATTGATAGTTTTGAGTGAGAATAAAAAGCCTAGGCACCCAGGGAATATGAGCGTTATTTACAAAGCAATATTCACTACTAATGTACTGAAGCTTTTTGACATGAACTCAAAATGAGTAACCTGATTCCACATTGCAGAATGTGCTCGTTATAATTCTTCGTATTTCTGCACAAATGGTATCTGTTTTGTTCTGTCCAGATATTCTTAACTCATCCTGCAGGGCTGGTTTTGGTAGGTTTTTTCTTTTTCTTTTTTTTTTTTTCCCCGTTTATTTAGCTAGCAAGGATGTTCAGTGCTATTGCTTGGTTTGTGAAGAGAACTGCTCTTAACTTCCACAAAAATCTTTTCCCCTCTCACTCCCCTCCTGTCTCATATACTCCGTGTATAGATGAGCTGGAGGCAAATCAAAACTATTTATAGTTTTCAAAACAGATTCTGGTAGAATCCAGTGTGTGTGTAACATCTGTGAAAATTATGTGAATGCTGTCCCTTACCTGGAGAGGCTTATGGGACTGATTTATGAGGAACTGCTTAATATTGTGGTTAACTTGATCTACTTTGGCTAAGAAGCATCTGAGAGGAGGCAAAATTCTGTTAAGGACGGATGAGTGTTATTTAGGAGAAAACAAGTAAATATAACATGAAATTAATTAAGTGAAGGTTCAGAGTGAATCTTGGGAAGTATTTCCTGCCTTGGAGATGTGTTTGGGGAATGGTTTTCCAAAGAGAAAAGATGCGAGTACCATCATTTGGAATGCTTCACAATAATCTGATCAAAGTCCTAATGTATATGTAAATAAGGAGAATAATCCTGCATGGCAAGGAGATGGACTGGATCATCTAACAAGTCTAGTCCATCTTCTGTTGTTTATGATTCTGCTTGACCTCTGGCAGCGTGGAGCCTTGGAAGCCTGTGTCAGTTCATGAGCTCTGGTAGGCTATTCATTAGCATGCCGTTTTGCCGCTGTTAATGTGTGACAAGACCAGAGATGTGCAACACCACTTCCAGTCTGGAGGGTAGTTTCTAACAGGTAAATATTTTCTGTTCCTGCCAGGATAGCGGAACTTGAAGTTTCTGATGAAAATGACATCAATTGGGATTTACTAGCTGAAGGATGGAGTAGCGTACGCTCGCCACAGTGGCTCCGGAGTAAATGGTGGACCATTAAAAGACAGATTGCAAACCACAAAGATGTTTCATTCCCTGGTAAAGTACTACTTGCACACTTGTCTTCTAAAAGCTCCTTTCACAAATGTCAAAGGAATAAGGCTGCATTTTGTTCTATACTTAAAGCACTGGTTACCAAAGAGCACATTGCTCCATTGCTGAAAGTTACTGGCCCCTTGGATCTGCTGGCTGAATTGCTCCTACAAGCAATCTTTAAGTCTTAAGTAAGGATTAATCCTCAATCCTTTTTTGGTCAAAAAAAGCCAAGCTGATATATGCAACTAAACAGGAGTAGATTTTGCCAACTCCCCTCACTTTGGCTAAAGTGAGAGCAGGTATATAAGCAGCTCAGCTGGCAGATCTCAACGATGATGATCTTTGGCATGGAGGGCAGTGACCTCTTCAGGGGGAAGAGTGTATGTATCACTCTGTATGCAGCCTAACTGTCACCTCAGGTTAGATCTGTTACCTTTACAATGTTAAAATGGAATCTGTGTTGAGGTGCTGAACCTTAGCTCTAGACAGAAGGTAGATCTACTGCTAGCTGCACAATGAGGGGGAGGGAAGGCATCAGGAGTATAAAGCTCCCCAGATAAGTCTCTCATAGCATTTTCTCTTTCTTGGCTGGAGAAACTAGTGCCTGAGCCAAAAGGTATTTCAGACACCGTGACCTTCAGTCCTCCTTTTCTCTGTTTTGGGGAGAGGAAAAAAAATGGAGAGATTAGTCATGATGACTAATGAATGTCGTAATGAAAGGTGTAATTTAATGAACACTTGCTGTGGTCATCTGTGTGGTTATATATTAGTCATGCCTGGAGGCTGCAGTTGAGAGGATAGCCTTCTTACACTTACCATACATTAATAGGCATTTGTTGCATCAAATAATTCATATTATAAACACGGTACTGAATCAACAGGCTCCACTCTCTTTCCACAAGACAAAATGTCATGCTCTCAAGAGTGGGAAATGTTTAAGCAGTTTGCTATACTGAATGCTAGAAAAGCAGAGGCCTCAGCTTTTGTCACCTTATGGTGGGACCAAAGTGATCATAGGGAAGAAAGGTGGGTGGGTTTGTTGGCACAATAGGCCACTTCATGCACAGACTGAGAATTGTAGTGTAGCCACTGCGAGATTCTCTCTTGCTCCGTATTTCCAGTGACACTTCTGTCAACCTTTTGAACAAGTCCACTTCCATGTTTTGTAAAATTATGTAAAATTAGGGGGTTTATTTCTGATAATAGCATTACACAACTAGAGATACCAGCACTTGATTGTAGTTTGGGGATATAACATACCTGGTTGTAGAGAGGTCCAAAATTTTATGAGCTTTGCTTTTTTTTTTTTTTTTTTTTTTTTCCAAAGTTCTGCTTACATTTCTGTGCATTATATCGAGTTCTTGCCCAGCCTGGTAGCTTTGAGACCAGGCAACCGAAACTTGGAGTAGTGGCACTGGACTTGCAGGGCAAAAAAGTAAAATGGAAACCACCCTAACTGATCTGTAAATATGATATGCTAACTATCTCCTATAAATTTTGTTTTGATAAGATTCTCTTTTTGTAGTCCCTAAACTTGTTCGGGGGTTTCAGGCAGGTCTTTTGTTTTGTTTTCTTGTTTTGTTGTGTTGGGGTTTTTTTTCCTATGAGTTATCTTTTTATCACTTGCAAACTTAGCCTGGCTCTGACATAAATTTGGAAGTCATATAATCTTCTGAAATGTATTACCTCCAAGTTTATATTAAAATTTATCAAGGTTCTTGTCCTGAATCTTATTATTATTCTGAGTGAACAAATCCAACGTAACAGCATATGTATTTCAAATATAATTCATTCCTATTCAAAAGGCCAGGAGAAAGTTTACACATAGTTTGTGGAGTTAAATGTCTGTTTTGAGAACTTAGGTATTACTTAAGTGATTACTAGGTCTTATGCAAATTTTCTGAATGTAGGTGAAATTAATTCTTTGTATTTGCATTTCAGATGTAGAATTGGATCTACTCCTGTCTTTTGGAAAGGAGGTACACATTGCTGAGGATAGTATTTTATGGCTACCTTGGGTACTTTTCATATTCGATGGCATCTGAGTCTGACTTTTAACCTGAGATACATGTCAAAACTGAAGAACTATGTGATTATTCTTCATGAACAAATACGAGATTTCCACAAAAAAACAACTTTAACATGACTTTTTTTAGGACCTTTTCTGTATGATAAGTTATTTTCTCTAAATTATCTCATTCTTTGGTTACTGTACTGATGATAGATTAATTTTGCAATGATGTAAAATACCCCTCACTAACCTTGACAGAACTTTGTTCTGCCTTTCAGGAAAGACCCAGTGGTTTTCCCTTGTATCTCCAGCAAACTATTGAACAGAAACTTCTTTATGCCACTTGGTATTAGTATCTTTGGTTTGTCAAAGTATCACCAAGGTCTTAAGAGGAGTTTTGGTTAGTCCTCTTTATTCAGAAAGGTCTATTCAAATGGAAATGAGCCTGGAAAGGTAGTTGATTGTGCTAGGTTCCTGGGTCAGAAAAATTTCCATACCTGTGGCCAAAAAAGCAAATAAATAAATAAAAGGGACAAAATATGTGTTACATGCCTGAAAATAATATTGCCAAACAGAGTTAATGTCTAGCTGAGATCATCACGTCAGCTGACACCTGGAACATGCTTCCAAAAGATACAGTTTTGCTGGGCTTGACGTAAGGGTAGTTAATTGGAGCACACCAGAATGGATATAACAATGGCCTTCCATTTTCCAAGAATACTGTAGAATAAAAGAACAATGTAATGAAAAAAGCAAGAGTATGGATGCTTGTACTCTGACAGTAGAATCTATTTTTTTTTCTCAGTAGTTTTGTTTGGCCTTACATTCCTAACTATTATTAAATTCATTGCACACTGAGATGCGTATATGATCTTATGATCATATATGACATCTCATGAGATCTGGTCTTGTCAGATGTTTTCTACCCATAATATAAGGGCTAACCTTATACCTTCTGGTAACTTCAGGAAAACCATATTTGCAACATCTTCTGGCAAGTCTTGGGTGCCTTACATCTTTTTTACCTGATAAGTTTTTACTTAACCACATATTATCTGTGTTTCTTTGTTTGCTGTTAAGTACATTTTAATTCTATTCAGTGGTTTAGTAAATTAAAATATTTCCCCACAGAAATATTTTAATTTCAGAATAGTCATATTGAGTTAACAATTGATTCTTTACAATATTAACTTAGTTTTATGATATCTTCAAATAAATGTCTTCAAGATTTGTCTTTCATGATATTAAAATATTTGAAGCTGAATAATTGGATTTCAAATGTGTGACATTCCTGAGGTAATTTCTGGGGTCTCTTGGTTCCAGAGACTGTATCAGGCATTATAACTGTAAGAAACTAAGGTCACTAAGGGCAATATAAGCTAAAAATGATAGTGAGCAACTGCTATGTGTTTCTTCTGCTGTGTCTACACAGTTCTCGAGTTCCATATTTTGCAGCACTGTGAAGTGAGAATGTGGTCTGAGCTGCACTAAAAACACTTAAGAAGTGGCAGCATATTGTGAAAAAAAAAACAGATATTGCTTATAAAAGGTAACAGAAACTATCATAGAGCATGTGGCAGGTCGGATTTCTCCAGCTGTCAGGCACCCACCCAGCCACTCTCTCATTCCCCCTGCTTGGCAGGATGGAGGAGAAAATATGATGAAAAAACCCACGGTCAAGATAAAGGCAAGGACATCAGTTACCAATTACCATCAGAGGCAAAACAGACCTGACTTGACTTGGGGAAAGTTTGTTTATTGCCAAGTAACCAAGCTGGATGGTGAGAAACAAAGGAAAAAACTAAAACACCTTCCTCCCACTCCCTGTTTTTCCCAGGCTCAAATTCGCTTCTTCATTCCCAGCTCTTCTCCCTCCTCCCTGGAAGCAGTACAGGGGGATGGGGCATGGAGCTTGTGGTCAGTTCAGGACAGTTCTCTGCTGCTCTGTGCTCCTCACACCTTTCCCTGCTCCAGAGTGGGTCCTCTCCAGAGCCTACAGTCCTTCATGATAAACCTGCTTTGACAAGGGTCTGCCATGGGACGCAGTTCCTGTCAGGAAAGTCTGCTCCAGTGTGGGCTCTCCATGGGCTGCCTTGCCTTCAGGCTATACCTGCCTCCACAGGCAGCAGTGTGGATATCTGTTCCACCAAGACCCTTTCCATGGGCTGCAGGGAAACATCTGTTCTACTGGGATCTCCTCCAGGGTCTGGGGGGGAGTCCCTGCCCTGGCACCTGGAGCACCTCCTCCCCTCCTTCTTCACAGGCCTTGATGTCTGCAAGGGCTCTATGTGGCATTTTGTGCTTTCTTAAACACCTTTTCCCAGAGGTGCCACCATCTTTGCTGTGGTGCCCAGCCGTGCCCTGCCGTGGGTCCCTTGGAACTGGCTGAAACCAGCTGTGTCTGGCACAGGGTAGCCCCAGCCGCTTCTCACAAATGGCATCCACAGCTCCTCTGCTGCCAAAACCTCAGCACCGACACCCAAGACGTTGCATTATCAGTATTGCTATTCAGGCAACGGTCAATCAGAGTTAGTTTTCTGAGCTCCGTGGAGTTATGTCCGTTTAAGAACAGCTCTGAATGAGAAGAGGATGGACCCCCAGACATCCCCTAGTGAGGGACTGACACTTTGGGGTACAGACCATCACCCTAATGCCACAAGGTGTTGCCAAAACAACAGATTTGTTATGGTTCATGTGGCAGTTGTACACTGCTACGGCAATAAAATTCTACCATGGATTAATGGAGTATTTTCACAAATTACCTAAGTTGGAAAGCATGATTTGCACATCCTAGGTTGACCATTTTGCCAAGAAAACATTTCAGAGTCAATTATATTTTTGCATGAAAAAAATGGCCCTTTGTTTTTCATGAAGCCTGAAAGAATGGCTAGTTTTCTGCAAAACTAATAAAAGTGTATTTCTTTCAATTTAGTTGACTATCTCTAACGCCATTTAATTTAAATTTGCTGATACTTCAGATTTCTTTTATGGGTACTGGCTCCACAGTTCCATTGAAAATATAATTGTAGTTTAAAACATGCAGCTATTGGAATATAAAGATGTTATGAGATTAAAGATAATGTAGATTCTTTAGGCCCTGGTAACTCATCTAGTCCTGGTAGCAGATGTTTCAGCTCAGTCTTCAAGCTATTGTGATGTGACCAAGGGGACAAAAAGAGACGTCAAGCATTCCTGCATGACTGGAATTTATTTTCACCATTGACAGCTGGAAACCAAAAATCTTGAAAGTGCTTATCTCAAGATACTATAAACCTAGCAACAGAAAAGTAATTTACTAGGAAAACCAGAACTTGCTGCCTGGGTTATTCTGACTCTTTTTGTGCTATTGTAGTTCTTGACTTGCAAATACCTCTTGACATTTAATGTATAATTTATATAATATGTAATTAATATGTGATAAAATAATAATACGTGTCTATCAGCCTGCAGTATAAACCCTTAATGCCTGATTCTCCTCTCAGTTTGCTTTTGTAAAAATGTAAATTTAGCCTGAGTTACAACCATGAAACATGTATCACTCCTTGTGTGAGGTATATACCATATTTAATATCCATGTTAATTTATTGTTATATTTTAGGTATGTGTATATATGAATAATAAAGGATAATCATCAATGTGATTAAAAGGTCTGATTTGGCTTTAATAATTTATCATCCTAAAACCAGAAAATCATCAACTTTTTCTGAAATGCAAAAAAAAAGTGTGTTTGATTATGTACATATGTGACTACACGTATTCAACAAACTTGAATTGAGAAGTACCTTTGAGTGGCTGTTCTCAGCAAGTAGTTTATCTGAAAACATTTACTTTTCTCTGAAAATTACTTTTTAATTTGTTTTTGAATTACTTTCAATTATTAGGTCACTATTATTCATGAGAAGTAAAAGAGAGTATCTGTTGAGTAATGGTATTCAGTTTCTTTGGAGAAATTCATTTCGCTGCAGTAATCTGAAGTATAGTGGTGAAAGAAGGAAGCAAGTTCATCTGCGTGTTACCGTTGCGTGGGCTACACACCCAAGTCTTCTGGCATAGATCCATTGAACTTGTATATCTCTACTGACTTCATTGTCAGTGTAAACTGGATTATCATTCCAAATACTTAGATGCATTGATAGCTTCAAGTATGCTATTTACAGACAATAGCCAGAATGGAGAAGTGAAAATTGAATCTTGGCTTACTGGCCTCAGGAAAGTATTGAACTGTTCATCGTTCGTTTTGCTTGCAGGTAAAACAGGTATATAATGCTCGGGCCATTGGTGAGCAAACCAGGGCCTGATTCTGTCCTAATACGGAAGCAAATGTGGCATGATGCTTGGCTAGATGTTATGCTCACCTCTCTTCATCCTCTTCTACTGAAAGACAAGCTAAAGGTTTGGAATTCGCTGTCAGACATGACCGTTTGAGTGAAAGCTTTTTCACAGAGGTTGGTTTGTCCCAGGCTCCTTATATTTTCCCGATACCCTTTTTCCTGAAGAAAAAGGCGATGGCTACTGTAGGCTGTTTGTAACACAGATTATAGCACAGATACATTAAGTGATTTTATCAGCATTCTCAGAATTAGCCTGCTCAAACATTTTTAATCTGAAAGTTGCTCATGCTCCCTTATTATCTTACATATCCAGGGTATTTTACTGTATCATGGAACAAGTAAACCACTCCTTTTCTGTTGGCAGACACATGGATTACCCACTACCATTTGAGCTTCAACTGCTCTACACCTTATCCAGGAGCCATGATTTTTGACTGACTTCTGTTTGGACAAGAGGAGGAAGAATTTCCTGGAGATGCATAAATATCTCTTTGACGCACATGGTTTTCAAAAATTTCATCGGAGTTTGAAGAACAGCAGTGTAGTTGCAAGCAAGTGGGTGGATCTGGGACAGGAATAAAGATGACCCGTTTTCTTTCTAGTGACCTGCCAACAGTAGACGAATGCATCTTGGCATCATTCAAAGAGCAGGAGAGAAAATCTCTTTCCGGTTCTGGCAAGTTCAGACAAGATCTTGCAACAGAGTCATGAGAGAGTGAAAAGCTGAATGAGAAGCTGCCCAAGTACTCTGTGAATATGCACTGGAGAGATGTGGGCAACCCAGTATCCACAGGTTTTGTTTTGACTTGATAACAACAAACTGTGAACTCTTTTAAGTTTGGGAGGAGAAAAGGATGTAAAATGTGTCCCAATCTCAAGGCATCAGAGCAAACAGGGGAAGGACAAATCTCAGTCCATAGACAATGAGCTACAAGGAAGCATGATTAACAGTAAATGTGCAGGGGAAACAAAGGGATCATTTGTCCCTCCTGCCCCCCAGTCCTGTGCTTGGGTGTAAGAGCATTCTTCTTCCATTATAAATGGAAGAAACATTCCATTTATAATGGGTGTTTCTGAGTGAACCAACTGTATTTTGTCAAAAAAAAAAAAATTTACTTATTTGCTCCTTATTGATTAAAAATCTGCCACCATTCTATGCCAAAAATTGAATCAGAAACTTGGCAGCCTTCACTGATCTGTCCCCTTGAATATTTTCCCATCATTTAATTATTTGAGCAGTAATGAAAGAGAGCTGGGGCCTACTACTGCTACTTCCAACTACTACTTTGACCAAGAACAACAGATAATGACATTTTTACAGATGAATTAATGAAGATTAATAGAGACATAGCTGTGATGATTAAATAATCTAGAAGATCAAGTGGATGGAGAAACTCTCATGAACGTGCTGCAAAAATGTAATAAGCATTTGAAAGAACAGTTGTCAAAGATAAAGCATTTTTTTACTGTTTAGTAATAAGTTTTATGTTTAGTTTCAGGAATATTAAAAATGTATGTGATTTATTCCATATACACAACTTAGATACTGTTGTCCCCCACAGGAGCAACTGATAAGTATAAATGGCAAGTCCTCACAAAGTTTTCTACAGGGAAAAGTAAGCAGTGAAAGGCTGTTACAATTAAGGACTGATTAGAAAGTTTCTGTGGGTAAATTCATTAAGAAAGGCAAGTGTAAATTCCCAAGACATACCCCTCTCTATTCATGGATTTTCAGGCTGGTCAGTCAACTTGCTGCAGAGTGCAGGATCAAGAGATCTGCTGATACCCTTTGAATTATTGTTCTTCATGAAATGACACTAAACACAAAGTGCAGGATTTTCAGTTAGGAAATTGTGGTTTGATTTTTACTAATGTTATTGTTCCATAATAAATAACTGTGAAGTTGCCAAATACACCTAAGCTTCCTCAGCATTAGATAGAGACACCTGATTATAAAGAAGGCAATTATAAAGAAATTCAGTCCCTGAGCATGCGTGAAGCAGAAGTCAATGTTTGTTGCCGTAGTTTCTTGCGACATCTAAGACAGGCTAAGCCAGTGCACCACATGCTCTGCTTTTTTCCAGTTGCCCATCTCTGTGGCTCCTTCTCCCCTTTTCACATCATGTCCAGCTTTGTACCAGCACAGCTACTCATGTGCCCACCCAGTGAACTGGGGTTGCTTTCACCTGGGTTTGTGCCTCAACCCAGGGGATGAGGGACCACATGGGATGCTTTCACATGAAGAGCAGAGGATGGCTCTGGGCAGGAGCAGGGAGCAGCAGGGGTGGGGGTGAGGCAGGGCCACTTTTTTCAGTGGCAGTCTCAGCCTGAAGCGCTTATGGGACTGCTGTGTCAGTTAATACAATCATTTCCTGTTCTATATTTAGTGAAAATGATAATGCCAGAAACAGCTGTGTAGTAACTGCTAGAAAATTCCTCCCTTTTGACATAACAAGCACCAAATGTGCAGCCAGTTAGACATTTGTTGTTATATATTCAAGTTACGTTGGGGGCTCAGTCACAGAAGCAAGTGTGTTCTTAACAAGTCCATGGCATTTATTTTCATTTCATTTTTGGTGATGAAACTGTGTTAACGTCTTTCTTAGGACACTGTCCTTATGTCCCAGTATTGAGTGGGCAGGCTTTCTGTGTGGAGATTCACTTTGAAGGTACCTTCAAAAAAGGTATACAAATAAACCCCTGCATGCAGGTAATGTGTGCATGAGTGATTGGAACATGACTGAGTTCCAAGTCTCATCTATATGCCACATATATACATCCCAAAGACACGGAGCCTAAATTACAAACCCTATAAAACACTCTTGAGTGCTGAGAAACTATGTGGTCTGCATGGGAGGAGAAGTCAAGCAGGACCTAAAGCCTGAATGGAACAAGTTTACTAATTTCTAGACATCCAAAAAATCAGAAAAGTGTATTTTTTCTGTAAGACACTGTGGTCTAGGTCACAGGTGGTAGAAAAAAAAACACCCTTACAATATCACAGGTTTTACTGCTTCTCTTTCCACTTAACGTATTTTTTTTCTGTGAAAGGGTGGCATTTGAGAGTGTTTTCATTCATTTGACTTCAGCTAAAAAAAAGTGGAAGGAGAAAACAGATGTTGTTCCAGGCTTCCTGCCTGAAGACGTCTGAGCCTTCATTTAATTGCTTAAGTCAGTGGTTACCAAAGCGAGGGTACAAATCAGTGAAGGCTTACCAGGCCATAATAAGAGGTTGGAAAATATGTCTTGCTACATTAATAGGCTGAATAGATAGATTTAAAAATTAAAATATTTGTGATAAAAGCATGTGAATATTAATGATAATCTGAGCCTGTCTTTCAGTTTATGGACACAGACATAAGAAAAATGCTTAAAAGAGATGATAATTTCTTAGGCAGCTATTGCAAATGTTTTGATTAATTCATGGTAAAATCACCTCACTGTATATAGACTATATGTTCCAGGGGTTTCTCTTCTTTTCTTTAAGTGTCAGAGTGCCTGAACAATGACTGAGAACTTTTTCATCCTTTACCAGGTAGAGACTGTTTCCAGGAGCTTATGGTGTGTGGTGAAGACCCAAGTCCTGCTGATTCTGGTCTGTACCCAAAAAACTCTACCCCACTGTATTAGATTGCAATTCTGTGTGAATCTGCTTCTTGCTAGAGTAAGAAGTGATTTGTTGGGAAGCTTATGTAAAACCTATTTCTATATATATTTGAATCATCACGTGCTCATGGGAAGGTAAAGAGCAACTTCAGTAATGTATTTTCTCATGCCCAGCCCTACCCATGCAGTATGTACACAAGAAATGAAAATCAGAAATCATTAAAGACAAGGAGCCACTGGGATAAGAAAAACAGGTTAGGGCAAATCAGAGGCAAGGAGACTATCTTAGATAAGAAGGGTTTGGAAGAAACTTCCCCTTTACTCCCATGTTTGTAGCCCACAAAGCACTGAATGTTGTGTGGGGAGAGAAGCTACTGCAACCTACTGGTTTTCCCCATAGATATCTACTGGTTGTTGAAGTAGAAACAGAATTGGGAGCCAGTCAGTCCCCTCTGAGAACAGGCACACTTCCCAGATGAGGGAGTCAAGTGTACAGGTTGATGCCAGACACCAGAAGCCAGATTGTACTTCTTCAGACAGGTGAAAAGGTGTATGCTGAGATATACTCAAGCTCACAAAGTTTAAGACCGTGGTCTTAGTGTGGCAGGCCTGAACACAGTAGTCCAACAGGTACCCAGTAAGGGAAGCTTTACCACAAGACTGGAACTGTTACCAAAGTTTCACGAAACTTGCTTCAAATGTCAGCATAAAGCTGTGTAAATGTTTAGAATGCCTACACAGAAGATCTACAGTCAGTATAAACTAACCTGTTTTTTTTCTTAAATAATGGGATTTTCTTAAATAATATTTTGATTACCTCCTTGTCTCCTAAATTAGAGATTTTAACAAGTGGATTTTGCAGGCTTTCTTCTAAATAACTGATGAAAATTCCAAGGAGTATTGTGAAATCAAGTTGGGATCTGCAGAAAATACAAGTTAGTTTATTTCCAGTGTATCCCAATTATGACACCCTCTTGGCTCAGTGATATCTAATGGTGCCAAGATAGCGTCTAACATATTTTGAATAATTGGATGATTTCACAAAAGTATCTAAACTAATCTGATTTTTCTTGGACAGCTTCCCAAGATTTTTCAAGTGACAGAATAATGACCTAACTGCAGATGTAATGCATGTTGCCTGCTTAGAAAATGTATTCAAAACCTTGCTAAACCCCACCATCTTGAATTAGTAATGGAGTTTTTAGGGAACTGGGGAAATTGTGTTACATAGAGGATGAGTTCCCCCCCTTAGTAGAATTAATTTCTCCAGCAGAGATAAATCCCCAGGTATTTCTATGATCACTCATGCCTCATAGTCAAGGAAAAGGACCATCAACCTGATCCAAAGATGAAGCAGAACTGATTGTCAGTGTTAAGAACTACATATTAAACAAGTCAAGTTCTTTCAGTATTTCCTCCTAGTAAATCATTCACTCTATCTTCTAAAATAAAACATGCAAGGTATTCACCATGGCAATTTTTGCAGAGGCAACTAACGTACTCTGCTGCACACTGATCTGACTTGGCAGCTCTGCATGCCTGGTGTTGGGCATCTGCACAAAGGTGGATCTCTGAAATGGCAGATGCCCACTCTTGTCATTGACCTTCTCCCATGAAAAAAAAAAAGGCTGTTGGACCTAGACATCTAAATCCAAATGTGGAAGCCCAAACCTATTCTGTTTTAGGAACATTACTTTGAAAAGTATGGCCTCAGCCTGCAAAGCACTTTAAGATTTATTTTTTTTTAATTTTAAGGTTTTCAGGATTTAGGGCTGAGAGGGGTTAAACTATCCAGCCCACAGAAGGACACTTCAGTTCCATCAGCTCATCAGGTACACATAAAAAGGAGATAACAAATCATGTGAACTATTTAAAGCTGGCAATAAATAATGGTGAAACAGATAGATATTTTAAGGCCTCTATTTAATGTGAACAATTTAAAGAAAGCCTTAGGAAAAAAAAAAAGAAACTTTTATTTTTCCTCTTTTAATTAATAGAATAGTAAAGGGTGGTAAGATCAGACCTACCATTTCTGTAAGATGTGGTGCTCTGAAATAATTTTTTCAGTTACCTAACTACATGTATACATTGTTTAATAAATCATTCATCTTAAAATTCAAAGCATATTTTCATAAGCTTGCTTCTAATTTGTTTTGCTATTTCAAAAAATTCACCCAATGATCAAGATGTTTTTAGGCACATTAATTGTATTTCAATTTGTCTAAATTCATCTTCACATTATTCATTAACAAAAATACCAACTAGTGCAGAAGAAACATGTCATACAAGATTTGCAGTAGTTTCTTTTTTGTGCATCACCAGCAGTTTTGACTGCAGAGGGGTCTACTAAGGCTAGGGGTGTTTCAGAACAGGGGATTATTTTGCAAAGCTTTAAACAACATCTTTGCTTCCTCTAATCTAGAGAAAATTGTAAGAATTTTCCATAATTCACATTTTGGTAAACTGAGAAGATTGTATAATTTTTTTATAAAACATTACTTGTACAGCGTCTTTGTTGATCTCTCCCAAAGTTCTCAAGAACATCCAAGGAGGAAAAGTGTTTCATGGCTTATTATGAACACATCGGTGAAGTATTAGGGAAAGTGGTTGTCTGATTTGGAAATGAAAAATTCTGTGCGACTTAACCTAGGGCTCAACACTCCAGAATGCTGGAATTCTGAGGGCTGTAGCTTTCTACTAAATAAAACAGTAGTTGCCAAAATGCTCTGTGTTTTGAACTATCTCTTCCTAGCTGTTTATTTCCTAGCAAGTTACCAGCAGCATCCATTATGTACAGTAAAAAGTTTATAAAAACAACTTTCTATTTCTAAAACTAAACAAATTAGGGTTGTAATATGATTAAGTTAAAGAAGTAAATAATCTCATAATTACTGAAGAAAAATATTTTCAGAGATTTTGTAGTGTTTTCTGGTTACATCAGAATATGTAAATAAAAGCCATGAGCCAACATAAAAATATTGAAACAAAAATGTTGCAATATGAAGGAAAAACTATTACATGAGATCACAGACACTATAATTATCAAATTGTATTTACAATTTGAATGTGCCAACTTCAGTTCTTGTTTCTCTAAAGCTATTAAAATTTCTGTGTCACAGGCACAGCTGCAAATCTCCAGCCTTTCATTGATTTCAGGAGAGTGAGATTTTGCCTGCTCTGTTAAATTGGATATTTTACTCCAAAACTTTGGAAATCATATATATAGTCAATGTTCAACTTTAATAATCTTGATGGGCCCACTTCGTTTGGAAAGATATGCACAAGGAAAGTGGTATAAGAGCAGACCCTCCAGCATTTTTAGTGTTGGTGTGCCAGTCTTTCCATTCTAAATCCTTACTTTGAGGTGTTTCATAGCATACTGTAACATTTGGCAGAGAAGCTTTAAGCACCAGGAAGATTTTTATTTTTTAAAAAATAAATACATATAAAACTAATATGGCTGTTCTATGTTACAAAGCATGGAAGAAGTTGTTACACCTGTGGTTCCTACCTCCCTCAAGCTGATTGCCTTAAAAAGAGCCCTGTTTTCAATATGTTATAAATCTCTCAGGCCTCACATGTGAACTAAATATTTATGAGTTGGAGACAACAGAAAAGGATAAATGGCAAGAATAAAAGCTAATTGCTTTTCTAATAAGTAGTGAATTCATGTATTTGTAATGAATAAGTGAATTAATTTATTCAACATGTATCCATGATTTGAAGTGAATCACCATTTGATAGGGGCCCAGAATCAATGCACCATATGTGGGTTAGGAACAGGTTTTGGAAAGCCTCGGGAGCTGTGGCGGTCTCTGGGATGCATTAGGGAGTGGCAGAGCAGAGCTTGCGACTGGACCCAGCAGCTGCATCTCATTCTGTTTTCCTTGGACTGCACAGCTGCTGCCTTTGCAAAAGCGAGCCCTAGGGTGTGGTGTCCCAGACCCTGGAAACTGTGGCCAGCCCACGCGCTTCCCAACCAAACGAGGCCTTTTCAACACCTACTTAGCATCAGCTGGAGGCCTCCCTGGTGGCCTCATGGCGGGGATCCAGTGTGCTTATCTCTGGGTCTGGGCTTGGCTTCTGGTTCGGGACATCTCAAGAAGATGTACCAGCCGGCATCCAGCCACAAGGCAAGATGAACCAACTCGTGAACAGAGTTGAAAATGAGCCCATAAAAAAGTAGGTAGCTGTCAGAAGAGTGGCTCCATGTGCTGCTGAATGATTGCTGCTGCCAGCACGGGTGTTACGGTAGGAAATCGTAGCTGGGGCAAAGGGGAAGGAAGGAACTGTCCCCATCTGCCGCAGCATGACCGCAGGTGGCTGGCTGAGTGATGAAACTCAGCTGAGGGGGGTCCTCATCCGAGTGCTCCTAGCCTCACACAGACAACCCCAGGGAAGAAACTCAGTGTACTTTTGTCAGCATTAACTGCAAAAATCAATTTTTAAAAGTCCACTGAAATGAGCAAGTACAAATCAACAGTATTTGGTTGAAGAAACCCAAAGACAAGATTTTTTGCTTTTAAACCTTTTTAACGGTTACATCCAAGATATTGTATGACATAGTATGGTTAGCAGCTTGGAATAAACATATAAACAATGAGAAAACCTGTAGCTAAATGCACAGCAACAATGAAATGCTGTAATAAAAAATTACTTTTAATAAAATAATAAAAAATAAGGTCCAAGCTCACCATGGTCAAAGGAATTTCAAACATATTGTGGATCAGAAACTGAGTGCTGGGAAACATGTTCAAAAGTAAACAGTTTGAGGCAAGACAGCTGAGGGAAAGTTCTCTCTACAGATTTATTTTTTCTCCTTACCTGATCAGCCAAATATGGAACATGATGGCCCACGAAAATGTTGTATAAACAAGTTCTTGCAGTGTTTCTTCAACACTGTACATAAATGTGACAGTTCAGGGAGAAATATTGTAGGGAACTCAATCCTCCAGTCTAAAAATACTCCAAGGCTACAGCACTTTTATTCCATTAAGACGTACATTCAACTAACAATCTGAAAATAATCACCTCTTCTCTATTTAGGCCACCACAAGGAAACAAAAAGCTAACATGCTGTAATGGAGTTGGGGATATCTGAAGTTAAATACCAGTCTGGTTTCAGGACAACCCAAACACCATTCAGGCCTATGTACTCTTTAGGACTGGCAGATCTATTTTCAAAAACTCTCTGAAAAGGGGGTGGGAAATCTTTTCACCTTGGGCAGGCCACCCAGTAACACATGTATAGCTTTGTGCTATCACTGGGCTTATCATATGACCTTAGCCAGTATCTGTTCTGGTCTTTGCCAGTTTTGCTTACCTTTCATGCTTTCTTATCTCCAAATTACAGCTCAAGTGTTTCCCTGGGGCGGTTCTCATTTACTGGACAGTATCTCTAACTCTTGTTAAGCACTACTTAAGCTGAAGGTAGGTGGCCATCAGCTGATACTTGAGCTGGTGTTTGAACTGGGGGATGCTGCTTAGTCCAGCAGATTTTAGGCAACTGGGGATGCTGCTTAGTCCAGCAGATTTTAGGCAGATCACCCGCACTCCCAGTCAGATCAGGATGCAGCTCTCTCCCTGGCTGGGATTGCTCAGATTCCCACTAAGCTAATTCAAGTGAATTGAGGTAAGTGCTGGATACCCAGGACACTGCTTTTACTGTCAGTTCCAGCTAGGAGGTTCTTGTGCTTGTTGAGCTTATGAGGCTGGGTTTCTTGCAAAAAGTCTTCTTCCTACCTGTGAATAATTCACCAGTTCACCATCATCCCTGTAAACACGTTTTGCTATCCTTAAGCTTCTGCCAAAGAACTTAGGAAAAAAATATCAGTTTGGGTTTTGTTTGGGTTTTTTTTGGTTTGTTTTGGTGTCGTCCCCCCCCC
>JAVJGJ010000014.1:90717171-90730292 GCA_035590215.1 Microhierax caerulescens | reverse complement strand
TAAGGTGTATGTAGCCACCAACAAAAAATAACACAGAATCCAAAACTAGCAAAATACTCACAAATATCTTGAGTTGAGTGAGAGTGAGATAAAGGACCATTGCATAGACAAGAACAAGGACAGCTCAAACTTTTTGAGTTACTGTCCTCTGGGGAAAAAAACCTTTTTGTTTAGAACAGGAGGAAAAGGAAGGTTATTATCAAATACTGAATAATCATCAAAAGTACATTCTTGAAAGAGTTTCTTATTGCTGTATATTACAGTATATTAGAACATGTACTCTTTAAAACAAGACACTGTACACTAAAATATATGTAAAGTTACATTCCACTGTAAAGGGAGTTTAAGTTACAGCTGAAGTTACTTATGTCAATATTTTCATCTTTTTACTCTAGGTAAGAATTGGATTGTGTATGTTTTATAACACTCCAATATCCATGCTCTTTGTCTTTCCATCTGAGCGTGCACAGCTAGTTTGGGTGTTCCCAATTTTGACTCAATGACTTGCTCATGTTGATTATATAATGACACATATTTCCAAAGCTGTGGTTGGGTGCAGGTGCTAAGATCAACTTCTTGGTGTTTTGATTCCCAGGAGGATCTTCAGAAAATGAAGCATCTGTGGTTACATTTATAATTATAAATCATGCAATGAGATCATTGTAAGTCTCTGTTTTCATAATAACAGCATGTAACATTTTAAAGCACATAGATTGTATACTGGAAAAAGCATTTAGCAGGAAACGTCCCAAGATAAAGTGCCTTGAACATTTCTGAAGCATTAATTTTTATATACTTTGAGGTAGTTTTAAAGTCCTCTTGCCTCTTTTTCTAAGGCAACTCCTTCACAGTTTGTTTCCAACACTTTTCAAAGTATACAAACTGTAGTGCAAACAAAGGCAATACCTAAGCTATGCACTAGTGGAATAATCTTAATTTAATAAATGAAGTTAAAGCATGAAAAATCTGTAAATGCTTTAATATTCTGTAATGAAAATAACATTTTATTGGCATTACTAACTTTTTGTTCTTATTAAGGAAGTAGCAGTTTGTACACAGTGCTGTTTGCACTACATGATACCAATGGAAAGAATAAGCTAGTGGGTAAATATTTACTTATTACATTCTTCCCCTATATGCTATTCACCAAGTCATGTGACTTGCAGTTTTACATAGGAAGATGATCAATGATTAACCACAGGTTACATCAAATTCCCTGGACAATCCTATAGAGATTTCTGCAAAAAGGCTAATGTTTATTAGAGGTGGGCACACATACAAAGATTACGTCCTCTTTTTCAGGTGAATTCCTTCTGTGTCCAGTATATTGTTTTCTGCCATATTTTTTCTGTTCTATAATATTTGGTAGATACTAGAAGATAAAATTGGTAGTCCTTGTGTCAAAACACCAAAAACATTCACAAGATCTTTTTAAAAGTAGAAATACTTTATAATAAACCCCAAGTACTTTCAGTCAAAATAATTGGTTAGGCTTGCAGTGTCCTGAAAAATTGCTCATTTTCTTAAGGGTGGCAAATGTTTCCCACAAGATGCTTTGCTCATCCATACTATTTCTATGAAGCTGTGAACTGTGCCACTGGGAGGCTTGGTGATGGTGAGGGCAACGGGGAAATGACAGAAACGTGTCTTGGGATAACTTGGAGAGAAATGGGAGTCCAGCACATGCAGGTGACAGTGTTGCACAGAACTGAGCAGGGATTTACTCCTCTGCATCGTATGCCAGCTGGCTTCACTGTGCCACTTGGGTGGAAAAACTGAATGTGCTCCACTTCATGAGGCAGGCAAATGGCGTCTGCTGAGCGGGACGGGAGTATACAGATCTAGTCTCACCAAAAAATGTCAGCCCTTCAGAGCTTCTTGAGGAACTTGGCACATTTTTCCCTGGGTACATTCTCTCAGGGACTTCATTTGCCATTAAGGATGTGCAGTCCAAGAACTTGTCACTGTGCATCTCTCAGCTACCTGAGCACAGTGACATACACTTCATGGTCTGTTGACCACTTTCCCTTGGTGAATCTAGGAACATCACCTTTTTGATGGAGTGATCTGTGGGAAAGCTGAAACTTAATTTGCTTCATCTCCCGGTCTGCAGCCATGCTTCACCGACTGATGCATGTGTAACTCTTTATACTGCTGTACCATACCATATGTCCACAGAACATTTCTTCTGAAACCCAGCTAACCCCTTATTCTCTTGATTTGGGCCTCATTTAAAAGTCAAGGCAAAGTATACAGGGGCAGGAACAGGTTTACATACTTTTATCATATGAAAATAAAATGCCTTTCATACACCTCTGTACATGCACACACATTTTACTATACCACACTAAAGCAGCTATAATCTTCTTCCTAAAGAGATTGTTCCACATCTACTTTCATCACAGCAGTGTCTGTGCCACAACTGCAAATAAACCAGTGATGGCAAAGGTGAGGTTGAAGTGCTTCCTCGCTGATTTCTACATTATTTATTCTTATATCACTCCCAGCAGAGTAAGAATGCTAAAACCACCTGGAGTTAAAAATAATAAGTGACAAATATAAATTCAAATTATTTTAGAGGCTACAGGAGGAAAGCAGGAAGTTACAGACTGTTATGTAGAGTTCTAGATATTTATCTGAGATATGCATTGAGTCATGGAGTTAATGGATTTAAAAGATAGCTCGTCGCTTCCACGTCACTGCTAGTGTGGAATTATTTCCTATATTACTTTCTCCAGTGGTTTAATACACTACTATATTAATATTTTCTATTTATACTGATTTTCCTTAAGTGCTTTACATTTATTTTGCATTTCAGAATACCACAAAGGCTTTTGTTGTCATCAAGGTATAAAATAAGCATGAAAAAAAATCCCCATAGTCCCAAGTTGAAAGGTTAAAGCCACAAAATGCTATGCAGAATTCTAGCTATTTACCTGAGACATTCACTGAGTCATACAGTTATTAACACATTAAGGCACCCGTTAGCTTCATGTGTGTGTGTAGTCCCCCTGAATATAATGAGAATGCTTACCTTGGTTCTAGAAAGTGTTAATGTCTAAATACTGCTTTATGTTCTTTGCCATATGTCTAACCTCTCTTGTTCAGCAGCATCCTAAAATGGGAAATATGTACAGTTGAGCAGTCAAGACATGATGCTTTAAGAAAGCTTCAATAATGCACTATAAATGTTAAAAAAACAACAACAACACCCCCAAAAAAAACCCCCAACAAAACAAAAAACCCAAAAACAACAAAAAACCCACACCAGAAAGAAAGTTCCTTCTCCCATATACAGAGAAATTAACCGTCAGCAGAAAGCTAGCACAAGATTTGTGCACTGCTTGAACTCAATTTGCATAAATGGGGCCATTACTTACATGGAATGTAATATTTGGGGATTTTACTTCTAAGGCAAACAATATGCAGGTTTTTCTATTCTTTCATGTAACAGTATAGATTATCTCATTTAACTGGACTCTGAAATCAAACAAAACATCCCCCCTTCTGGCAATCAGTATCTACGGTCTCCTGTGAAACAGCTGTATTTTCAGATTCTGAAACTGCTGCCATGAATTCACTAGTAAGCTCCAACTCCAACAACTGAATTTCTCTTATCAGCAGCATTCTTCCATGTTGTTTCTAGTTTAGTTATCAAGAATAATAAGGATATGCACTATACGTGATGTTTTAACTGTTTGCATTGGATGATTCCTAAAACAGTTTACAGATTGCTTAGCACAAACATAAATGTTAGGCTTAAAAGATGACTCTGTTTGTAACCACAACTGATTAGTAAGACTCTGGAGAGAGACAGACGATCGTAGGAAAATACCTGTGTGTCTGCTCTGAAATTTTCCACTTGGAACATCCTGAATTTTAACAGTATTTTGCAAAATGGCTCTTAAAATGCTCCTAAAGCTTCCTGTTGACAGTCCTCATGAAGGCATGTTCTATTCTAAATAGAAACCATTGTAGTTTTTAAAGAGTAAACTTTTCATTATAATTCACTTTAAATCTGTATCTCTTTGTTTGACTAAAAGCATCAGGTTGGTAACCTCACAGTGACTAGCTGAACATCTGAGCTGATTTCCTGCAACATCTAACTTAGTATAACTACTCAACTTACTTGAAGCTGATGCACAGTACACCAGATCTTGCCAATGAAGAACGGGATTGACACTTTGCTGGAGTTTGGTTAGTCTATAATTTCCACTGGTGTTTTAGCGTCCTCAAGTATAAAATTAGATTTTCCTTAGTTCTTACATATCTGTGCAAAAAATTAATCCCCACAGAAATCACTGAATTCGTGCCTTCCCATAATGAGCAAGAGGCTCAGTCTATCAGAAAGGTGACTTTCACTTCGTCATTCATTTTGTAACTACCCAGAGAAGAGGCACAAGACTGAAGGACAAGCATGCAGTGTGCTTATCCAGGGAATAAGTGCACCTTTGAATGTCTTACTCTCTAAGTAAAATTTGTGCTTGGAAAGATTATGCCATCTTCTAATGATGTGCAAGTGTCCCTGGCATATGTATCTGTTGTATGACCTGGCAGTAAAATCATGCAGGTGTGCATTTCTGCTGGAAACATGTAAGTTATTTGGGAATGGAGCAGAGGAAGATGAGTAAAGAGGTAAGTTGAGGGTCTTCTGCCTTTGTTATTTCCCCTTTCTGCAGTCCAAGCCCCTGTGAACAATGAAAGGGAGATCTCATTTTCTTGGGAGGACTTTGCGTCTCCTGTGGCTTGTCTTCCTGGAGAAATCTCCAGTGTTTGTCAAAGGTATGTATACTTGCAGCTCACAGATGCACATCTTTGCACCTAGGATATATTTATGCATTGACGCCTCTTCTTGGGAAGTGGAATATAAAAATTTGTCCCTAGAATAGCGTGTATTATTTGCTCCCTTACCTACATATACCTAGACACAGAAACATAAATTAGTGTGTGTAATGATTTGTGAACAGGTTGGAATGTTCATCCTCTTATTTTACTCTGGTTTTAAAATGTAGATTAAAAAGAAATGCAAAACATAACAGTAAGTAGCATCTATAAGACAACTGGGAAAATCTGGTAAATGCTAATAGGTTGGTGGACACATTGTCAGAGAAGTACAGTCTGCTGTTTGGTCATTAGCTACTGCTGCTTAGTTTTAGCAATACCACCTTTAAATCAATAGCTCCTTTTTAATATTTAATGTCCTCATACCATTAGCCTGTTCTTGTGTCCCTTTTTTATTGCTAATCAAAGCTATTGGCAATGACCTTGACATTTTTCTGGGGTTTTAGTGGCTCAGGTTTCACTTAAATTAGCAAGCACAAGACCAGCTTTTTTGTTGATTTAAAATTAACCTACATTTTAAGAACTTTGGTTGCACATTGTTGTTTCACCAGCAAGAAATTCTATCATTTTTAAATGAAATACAAGGCCTAAATTAAAATGCTTTGGACTTTTCTGTTTTTACTGTACATAGTGGCCAGAGACAATCAAAGTGATTTCTTACATATATCTGTGTTATGACTGCAAGATACCAAAAAAGAATTTCAATCTTCCACTGTAATTATCCAGAGAAGCCATTGTCATTTTTGTTCCCAGTTTGGATTTGCAGTTCATTTCAAAGGATATTTGGTACATTTTCTTATTTCATAGTTACTCTGTAGCTGTGGTGGAAGGTATTCAAATTTGATGATAAGTTTTTCTGTGTTTTATTAAGTGTGGAAATTACTTTTAACTGAAAAATTCTTAGTTTTAGTAATGGAGTTACTGCATAGTTACCTGCATCTCAAGCAGTGCCTTGTACATTGAGGACAGAACACAATAGTTCTCTGTGACAAAGAAAAGCACACAGCATCTCATTATTTAAATTAGGCAGGTAAGAATAAGGATCAAGGTTCCAGAAGTGAAATCACACAGCAATTAAATAAGCATCGATCCAACACTGCTTTTCATGCAGACTGCTTTCCTGTTAATGGCGTTTTAGCAATTATCTTATCAGTTGCTACTAGCCCAACAACGATTTACATAATTCTGCCCATGTAGTTAGCCTGGTGTTAGATTATATCCATTGAAATGAACACAGTAGTTGTATTAAATAACTCATTTACTTTTCAATGAGTCACAGGAAACACTTAAACCAGTTTACCTTTTATTAGCAAAAGCTTGTACTAAAAGTTAAAAAAAAAAAAGATGTAGGATCTGATCCAAAGCTTATTGAAGTCATTCAAATCTTTCCACTAACTGCAATCACCCTTTTATGTACATGCATAATATTTTAAAAAGTGTTGGTCTCCTTCTGTAATTTCTCCTGCCTACAACAACTGCATTTTTTAGCATGTATCTCTTGCTGAAGTTAATCAGATCCCAACAGAGAGCATGGCTGAGAGCTCGGGTGAGCATGTTGTTATCTTCCTCTATGCTCAGGGCTGCACCCATGCAAGCGAAGTCCAGAGGGGTCTTCCAAAGTAGGCTTGGCTGGAGGCACACTTGGCAGATTTCCTAGCGTTATGCAGTGCTTTAGCAAGGCACTGAACAGATTAATGGGAAATGGTAGAGCAGAATTGCACGTGTTCTGTGGGAAGGCATCCAAGAAGCATGGAAGTTGAATGCTAAAGTCATGACTTTGTCCTGTGAACTGCTGTTTATTTGAGCCAGCCTTACACACGTGACTCCACTGAGGAAGGTGTATGCATTGCTCGAAGACATACAGAAGCCTTGTTAGCAACACTTCTTATGTACCAGGGCCAAATACAAAGCTGCCCACAAAAGTTAATGAAAATTTTGACAAGGAAGCAATTGTGGAACAAATTCCATTCTGTATACTGGGATAAACATGGTATTATATGCATCTGAACAACTTTTTTCACACGGAGATCTCAAGATACTTCCCACACATAGATAAATATTTTCTTTCTCTGTGTGCAGGTGCAAAAATTAGTTGCAAAGTAGTGGCTTCCCACAAGTGACAGTGAGGATGTGTGGTAGACCTAAACAAAATTATGTTGAACTAGCTTTCAAGAAACCCTTACTGCAAACTGAATGCTATTTATTTCTGTTACTTCTTCCATTATTGCTTTTTTCCAGAAGTACACCTAACCCCTTTTCACACTGATCAACACTAACAAGCATAGTAGCTTCATTGAAGTTACTTATGCAAGAAAATACCAGCAAGAGACCTGCCTTTTAACAAGATTATTTCTGTGTCTCCATTTTTATCTCCTGCAAAAGCAAGCTTCTTCTGTTATGAAGCCTGTATGAATTCTAAAATCAGTGGCCCCCCACAAATGCTGTCTAATGAATCCTGTGAGTTAACTTTAAACTAGTAAAAGAATTGATATTTTGGCATCATGGGTCATGGTCTGTACCACTACAATCTGGCTATTAACATCACTATCATAATATTAAAAATTCTAACAAATTTCAGGGGTTTATTATATGACAATCTAGTTATTAACATAACTATCATAATGTTAAAAGTGCTAAGAAATTTCATGGGTTTATTATATGAATCAAGTGCCCAACACAAGAAATATCAGAAGGGCCTAATTACTGTGTGCTCACCATTTCTCTTGGACATTGAGGCTTTGTTTAGGTGTCTCACTCTCAAAATAAAGTATTGCAGATCATAACTCAGCCTCGAAAATAATGGTAGATCTTTGTAGATGCACTGGTCCATGGCTCAGTTAAGTGCAGATAGTTTTAAGGCTAAGTTACCTTACTGTTGAAATGAGCAAATCTGTGCTGAAGGCTCAATTTCTGCTGACTATTAGCATGCTAATGATGTTCAAAGGATCAAATGTATTTGCAAGGCCTGTTGCTGGTGTCCCAATTGCTTAGTAATTTTCAAAAATAACAGAATATAGAGACAATGGCGATGCTGGGCCAGGTTTGAAAAATTGGAGCTGTTCTTAGATATGCACTTTCATTTATATACTTAGAACCAAGATACATTATACTCTGCTGAGTATGATTTTAACCTAGGACTTCCATGTTCAGATAATGAGGCATTTTGGTTATATTTTATATTAATATATATATATTAACATCCATTTTATAGCAAAGGCAGGATAAGTAATAGATTCAGCAGTCATATGTTCTAGATTGTTACAAGCACCATACCGGAGGATATATGAGTTTTACATACTACGAAAATAAACAACATGATTATCTGTTGAACACTTACAACACGTTGTAATAAATCTGTAATTTTTTTTGCCATTTATTAGTTTTATATACACAATCCTTTACAGGGAGTGGCACTAGATTCACACTGAAGGAATGTTAATAACACAGCAAACGTGCTCCTAAAATATTCGTATTCTTCTCATGCCTCAGTGTCTTCAGAAGCTGTCACAAGGTATCCATGTCAGAGGCAGTTTTAGCAGTGCACCAGCACAGCAATTCTATCGTATCCCGTGCTACAGTGTGAACAAGGGACTGGAACGGGGCAGAGCGCTCAGACAGCAGTGCAAGTCATCTGTATAGCTAGGGTACGTCATCCGTATAGCTAGGGTACGTCAGTCATCCGTATAGCTAGGGTACAGGAGAAAAAGCAGCTTTTGAGGGCTCCACTACTTAAACTGCATCACAGTAAAAAACAGGCTAACACAGCCAAACAGCAACTCAGCTTCTCTGTGTGTTGCTGAAGAGCACAGGGCGATAGGCTCGTCTTCTCAGAATGTAACTCAATTTCCTAGAAACAGCCCAGCAAGGAGCAGAAAGGATGTGCTATTTCTATTACAAAATTGCCTCGTGCTCCTGGGACACTTTGTTCTAAGTATGGGCCAGTCCTAAGAAAGAGGCCAAAGATAGAAATGTTAATTATCCTAATTAAGATACGGCAGTGGAATCAAATTTATACCTTCAGCTCTTCTGTTGAATTTCAATACCAGTATGCACCCCTCTCTGACGTTGTCAGTGGAGTTTTATTTTGACTCTTGAAGTTGTCTTTCACTTTGGATGTGCTGGGGGTATTTCTGACAATACTTATTTAGAAATCATGCATCTGAGCTACCTCAGATTTCAGCTACATTTGGATCCATATCAGGATCATGTAACTTGTATTCATCTTTGCTATTAATTAAGTCCTCAGAGGAATACTGAAAAAGCAAGTATTTAAGCTGCACTGAGTACAACAGGTTACGGTAGGTTATATAATCTTTGCCTGGCTTTCTTATGGGAAGGCATTGTGAGTATATATTTAACTACATGCTCTCAGCTTCCTAAAAGTAGGTCTTCCATGTAAAATTTTATAGCATTTTTCACAGCGAGTGCCTCACAAATATTAATTTGTTTTTAAAGTGCTCTTTTGTGGTATATATGTGCTATTATAGTCACTTCAGGTTTATACCGATGAGTACCCAAAAAAGAAACCCCAGTTCATCGGGATACTCAAGAATGAAGTTGAGCTGCCCTGGTATTTTGTAGCATAGCAGTTTCAAAGTCCTGATATTTCCTGGTATAGTAGCTGACTAGTACTGGTATGCAGTGTGTTCATTCTGCAGCCATACCAGAGAAGTGATGATACACGCCGTTTTAAGCGCCAGAATGACATCATGGGCTGACAGCTATATGCAGGCATATAGGCCCACACGCGTTCTGCCCACTGTAGTATCGGAAGGCCTCAAATCACCAGCTTTTTCAGCACCACACGGGAACTCCATGTAAGTGTATGAAGTTTATGTGGGTTCAAGAGGGACAAACCAAGTACCTGGAAAATGCATCCAACCTGGGAGTTACTAAATAAGCTACAAAAGCTCAGAAAATCACCTGAGATGCAAACGAAGGCTAGGAGAGTACTGGGCCAGGAGAAAAAAGGGAGTTTGCTTTGTGTTATTCTTCAGAAGGGTCTACTTCTGGCTCTTGAGGGAGATACAAAACTGAGCCATGGGGCCCATGGATTGAAACAGTATCTCCACTCTTATGGAAGCTGCCATATGGCATCTACTTTCAGTATGAAACATGTCTCCTGCTCCTGCAATTCCCTGCCTCAAAGCATAGTCTCCTTCCTATCAGAGCTCATCTGTTTCACTTCCATTGGGAAATGGGTGGAAGGATAAATAGGGTAGTGTCTGACCAGGTGCAGCTATTGTAACCCAAAAGTTACAAGGGCTAAAAAGATTACAGAGCAGAAGAAGTGCCTGGACACTTGGGGAGACCCCGTTGTTTCCAAGGGCAGCAGCATCATGAGGCAGCAGTTTTTTGCCTGCCTGTGGTGTCCTGCATGTCAGACTGAGGAGACCCTGAAGAAGATGATGGAAAAGTCTTCTGGATCTTTGGCAGCTGCAATACAGATGTGCAATACAGGGTCTGTTCCTTAGTAATTAGACTGGTGGCAACCCAGAAATTCCCACTGAGTGTGGTCAGACTGCCTAACTGATGCCCTCCCTCAGCATGGGTGCTGAGGCAGGTGTGAGCTGCTCAGCTCGTTTAGCTATCCCGTACTTCAAACAGGTGAAGCACACTCTTTCTTTTCTTCACCTTTGTCTTTTGTAAGCCTTTTAAGCTGCATGTCTGCTTGGTTTCAGTGAATGAATGCTTTATTTGCACCTTTGGTTAACTAGGCATGCATTAAGAGTGATTTCAAGATGACTGAATAACAACAAAGCATTCCCCACCCAAATATGTGATGAATATATAAACTGCAGTACCTTAACAGCACCATAATAGGCACCTCCTGAGTATCAAACAACAACAGGGGCCAGAACAGCCTAGTGATCATTAGATAACAGGGAAGGTCTCTGCCAGGCAGCAAGACACTGGAAGCCATGGCTGATTCCAGAAAGCAATCAACCAATCTCTTTCAGTGGCACAAACACAGGATTTGCGCTGTTTCTAATAAATGGAAACCAGGATTTATCCTTGACATCATCAATAAAAGTTAGTGTTATAAAGACGCCTTTTTTCACAGAGGGCAGGGATGAGGAGTGGGTTTTGTTTGTTTGGGTATTTTTTTTTAACTTGGGGGTTACAAATTAGGGAATGAGGGACAAGACATTTCAAGCAAGAGTGTTTTAGGAGGCTGGGATGCAATTTCATACAGAAATTGGTGTAGAAACCACTGATTGTATGGCTGGGGGTGGGTGGGTGTGTGTGTGGATGGAACAGTCTTTCTCTGGTGAAGGACTTTGATCTGTTTCTATTTGCATTTGATGACCAGTGTATATGTGGGTGTTTAGAACTTCCAGGCAGACCTTCAAGAAATGTGAAACTATGTTAATTCAATATTCTTAGGATCAGACAGATAGAGCAAGGTTATTCCCAGAAGGTCAGCCTTGTTCTGGGAAAACCAGGAGTACTCTTGAAGCTGAAGTATAGCTCTTTGCTGACACAAATGGAAAAGATGCTGAAGAAGAAGGGAGCTAGATGAAAAGAAAAAGCAACCTGAAGCCCTGCAGAGAATTGAAGGAAGAGGGACTTCATGGCCATGATATGAAAGTTTAGTGACCCAGAGACCCAAAGGGTCATTTGACTTCGAAAGACTCTGTGTCTAGGCTTCTATAAGGAAGGATTGTGTTGAGGCACACAGTCTGAGCAGCCTGAGACCCTTCAAAGAGGGATGTCACAAAAGCTCTACTGTATTGATATTATTGTTGATGTTGAAAATATGCTTGGATACTACAACACTGGGCTTTACAGAGCATACTCCAGAAAAAGAAAGAAACTAAATATTTGCACATGCTGGAGAGAGAGTGAGTCAACAATTGAGTGGGAACATTAATCAAAACTTAACAATGAGCAACATTGTGATGGGTCTTGCTTCAAGCACGGGATTCACTAGAGTTTTCTTCTAAAATTAAGTTTAAAGGAATGGGCTTAGCTGGAAATTCTTTTGCACAAAAGAAGTGCAAGAAGAGGTGGTATGAAATTATTATTATTTTAAACTGTGGGTATATTCAAAAGACTGGGAAAGAAACAACTCCACATTCACTCCTGAGACGTCATTTGTCTGTATGTCAGCTATGGAAAGAGGTTAATTGGCTAAAAAGACTCTTGGGCCCTGTAATAACTCCTGCCTGGAAAACTGCTGCTGCCCAGACAAAAGGAAAGAAGGCAGTGAATGGAATCAGAGAGGCACAAGCCAGGAGAAATATTTTTTAAGCCATTCCCAGAGTTTAGAATAGTCAAATAACTCAGTTTTCCCATTTGTCTTGGTTATCCAGATAGTAATTTTGATACCCTGCCACATTACATATGCAAGCTAATAAAATTAATACCTCCTGTTCATAAAATAAAGCCATCAGTCACACAGTTCTGTCTCTAAAAAACAGATAAACAGCATTGTTCAAAAATTAGCCAGTGTCAGAAATTATGCAGCCTTCTGTATCAATAGCATTCTGGAAGAAGTCCAGACCTGTCAACACCAGAACACATAATATGATTTAATAGCTATAGCAAAAAATGTTTGGGTCCAACCCATCCTTAATGAAGATGGAAAACTGTTGTTGTTCCCACACAGACTATAGCATGTTTAGTTTGCATGTGATTTTATCCTGAAAACATGAATTGTTATTGTGAAATCTGTTAGCAAATGTTTGCTGAAGAGGGAGAACCTTGTTCAAGTTTTTTACTGTGTATTCGCTGAAGATTTCTGGACCATGTTCATGCCTGACTCACCTGATCTCCTTCTATGACAAGGTGACCTGCTTAGTGGGTGAGGGAAAGGCTGTGGATGTTGTCTGCGTAGACTGTAGTGAAGCCTTTGATACCATTCCCCACAGCATTCTTCTGGAGAAACCGCCTGCTCGTGGCTTGGACGGGTGTACTCCTCACTAGGTAAAAAACTGTCTGGATGGCCAAGCCTGAAGAGTGGTGGTGAATGGAGTTAAATGCAGTTGGTGACTGGTCACACATGGTGTTCTCCAGGGCTCAGTATTGGAACCAGTTCTGTTTAATATCAGTATCAATGGTCCGGACGACGGGATCGAATGCACCCTCAGTAAGTTTGCAGATAAGTTGGATGGGAGTGTTGATTTGCTTGAGGATAGGGAAGCCTCTACAGAGGGATCTAGGACAGTCTGGATCAGTGGGCCAAGGCCAGTTGCATGAGGTTCAACGAGGAGAAGTGCCAGGTCCTGCACTTGGGTCACAACAACCCCACACAACGCTACCGCCTTGGGGAAGAC
>JAVJGJ010000014.1:90679457-90707906 GCA_035590215.1 Microhierax caerulescens | reverse complement strand
TTCTGCCATATATTATTAAGTGCTTTGTCCGGTCTGGTTTTAAATTATTCAGGCAATTTGATTTCCATTATTTCCTTTGGGAGAATACTCTACAATTCAGTTCAGAGGTATGTTTATTTATTCCTTGCTCTTTAAATAAAATCTTCTTTGCCTACCTTTACTACTTCAAAAACTAATTTCCAAATTGTTTTTTAAAAATTATTTCATTTTATGACTCTTGGAGCTGAGATGTAAAATGGGGGATGGAAAGGACTTTGGATGAAACAAAGTGATGAAGTTCTCTTGGGAAAGTAAATAAAGGGAATGTGGCTTTGGGGTGGGGGGGTTTTGTTGTTTCTGTTTTGGTTTGTTGGTTTTTTTTAAATCTCACACCATATCTTTATATACCTCACAAACCAGAGCCAAATATAATAGCAGCCTTTACACACTCACTGAATAATCATTCTGCCAGTAACCATCCTGTGACCATAAGCATCCCAAGCAACAGCAGGGGAGATAGCTTGGGGTCTGTACCCTGGGGGAGGCAAGGAGACAGGGGAGTAAGGAGGGATGACCACCCAGCACCCTGCCGAGAGAGCACACTGCCTGTGGACTGCCTCGGTGGCAGCGGCTTCCTGCAGGGCCACCCAGATGGTGGGACAGGCTGGATTCAAACGCAGCAGGGGTTCCTAACGCTCCAGGCTGCTGGGATGGTAAGGTCAGCTCAGGAACACCCTGCATGCTTCACAGCCTCGCTGGGTCCCGCACATCGCTGCGCAGGCTGTCACAAGGGGAACCACCAAGCAATAAATGTGCAGGACAGAAGAAAACACAGGTAAATGATTACAAGGAATGATTAAGAGGCACACGCATGGCATGGAAGGAGAAATAGTAGACATTCTTAATCCCAGCTGTTCAGCTGTACCTTGTCAAGTGTTTCAGCAAGCTCGTCCCCAGCCCTACGCTCCGGTACACTTTACAAGAAGTTTTCAGGTAATGGGAGTTTAAAAATTAACCAGTGCACCCTGTGCTGTACGCTCACAAGAGAGGGCCTTTTGAAGTGGGCAGAAAAATCCCCACCGATTTCAAAGGGCTTTGAAGCAGGCCCTGAGCACATGGAGACAGTATTTAATTTTACACTGGGACACAAAGACACCCCACAAGCGAGTGGCATCGCGTCTGGGACAGCGTTCCCAGTGGGAACAGCTGCTGGGGAGGTGATGGGGTGCAAAGCCAGAGTGCGGCCACCCTGCACAAAATGGCAGCCAGCCAGCACCCACCTCTTGTTAGCTAGATTAAGGCAATGCAGAAGGACATGGAAAAAGAAACAATCTACCTTTCCTCTAAAAGAGTACAAATGTTCAGTCTTGGGAAGACCAGCAACTGCAAAGTAACCCACTGGGAAACCACCTTTGCTTGGCAATGGGAATAGAGAGGAAGATAAGCTTAGTACAGGATAGCTGAAAATACAATGAATGCTAAGACACACACTAAAGGGTAAAACAGTCAGGGTCTTGGAGTAAACAAGGCACAATGTGGCAGCAGACTGCTGCTTTTCATACAACACAAAAAAAAAAAAAAAAAAAAAAAAAAAGAAAGGTCCCCTTTGAACAATCATGCAGAAAACTCTAGGATTAGGTGGCAGCCAACAGCAGTAGCTCCTTTATTTAGGTCTCCTTTTCCTATCTTCTGTTGGAGAAGAAGGTGTCACCCCATGCTTGGTGGAACAAAAGTAAAAAATCTTGCTCCTCAGCATCTAGAGGTCACCTCAGAGGATGAGGGCAGTTTCCCAGCCAGCCCAAGGCGCGGGCACAGCTAGCTGTCACCTAACTTGGCCACCAGCATACCCCATCCTGCTGTCAGACCAGGTCCTGACCCCTGCAGCAGCCTTTGCTGGAGACAAGCCGATGTGGGGTCCCCCGAATTCTGAGATACCCTGCTCTCCACCCCGTGCCTCTCAGGGAGCAGGGCAGCAAGGGCTTCTTCCACAGAGGACCATTTGGGCCTCCCTCCCCACATTGCTGCGTCATGGCCCCAGCCCCGTGTCCTTGGGGCAGCCTCACTCCATCCCAGTGGCACCACTGAGATGCACAACACCAGCTCTGAGGTGCCGGTAAGGGACTAACCAAAGCCAGGGAGTAATACCCAAGCATCACCATATGGATATCATACTTGGACTCCATCTTCCGACAGGATTCCTTGTGAATTTGTTCTGGTTCCCCTTGCCTGATGATATGGCCACCTCAGCGTCCAGGCACACCCATCTTGAGACTAAAGGCTTTTTGGAAGCTGTTTTCCTTTCTTATTGATCGCTTTCAGTGTTTTAAAAAGGCCATTTGAATTATGCTGTGTTGTTGCTAGTGTCCTGATTGTACTGCTTAGAACAGTTTTAGAAAAAAAAAAAAGTAAAAAATAACATCTTAAAAGTAATAATTCATAGTATAAAATACAAAGATGCATAAAGCATTTCAACAGAAATCTTCAAAATATTGGTATGTGTTACAAGTTCCCTGTTTGTGTGAAACCACAGATGTTTCTAAGGAAATCATTGATCTTTCCAATTCTTATGAATGTGCTTGAGCACATTAATAAAATTGGTGGGTTTTATTCAAACAAGGTCTTCTTCTTCTAACTCTGAAAGCTCTTTAACATTATCCATCTGGATCTACACAATTTGGTGTGAGATCCCACAAGGACAGCCACCATTTCTGGCATGCCACAGGAACAGCTGCATTTAAGCAATCCAGCTTGGGATTCAGGCAATTAAAATTCTTCTGAGGAAGGCTTTGCCCACTGCAGCACCTGAGTTGAACACTAATAAGCACTTCAGGTTGTTCTAACTATAGTCATTACTTGCTTCCTTGGCAACTCTGTTTTAATTCCATTTCTGCGAAAACCACAGAGAATAGTATGAACTCATGGAAAAAAATATTTGGTGAACTAAGAATGGGACTGGAAATAGGAAGTACATAGGAAGCCCACACATGGCATATAAAAATTTCCATTATTAACAAATGTGTTCACAGTAGCCCCTTAGAAATAGGTTAAGAATAATTGACCCTGTCCTGAGAGAGGAGGTGGACTACCATGGTGCCTTCTAGCCTTGGTCTTTCTACAGGGCACAGAAGCTGACAGCAGAAGTGAGGGAGAGTTCAGTGGTTGATAGTCTTAGCAAAAGGAGTAGAATGCTTTGTGAAAGCTGTTTATTTCTGCTTGATCATTAGACTTCTCTACTCAAATATTTTTTGCTCTATTCAAATATGTTTAGCCATTTCATCGTAAGAATTACATGAAATTCAGTCCTGGATTGGTTTGTGACTCTATATTGCTGACAGGCTATCCATAACTTGTTTTGTGTTTTAAATGTGTCAAGTAGGTACCCCTTAGATGATATAAAAGACATTTTCCGCTACCAGTTGAAAAAAAGGTCATATTCGAAGTACTCTATTTAAAAAGAAGAGAACTTCTACTTCCCAAATATTGAAGAATTTGTGATTTTGGATAAATATTTTTTTGTCATTAAAGACTTACCTCACAGTGTCATTGTTAAGACTCTGTGTAACACCTTTATAGCAGCTTCAGTTATTTCCTGTGCCATATGTGAGAAGTCGTCACCACCGATGGTGGTCTGTTCTTAAGCTAGGCGACCAGTTGAAGAAAAATGTTTTAACTGTAGTCATTCATTATATTAATATTAGGACTATGAAAGCTGAAAATACAGTTTGTTTTGAACTTGATGTCTAATTCTTCAAGCTAAGAATTTTCCTAGACTACTTATGGTTACACTGCCCTAGTCAGACAGACCAATATGGAGACTTCAGCCAGCTCCTGTACAAGATGGAAGCCACTTGCACTCTTCCTTGATTTCTTTGTTGGGAACAAAAACCAAGACTAGGGTCTGCCATGACACTAACACCTTGCCTCTGGCATGAACACTTTTTTGTGGAGTAACATTTGATATAGTTGTTACAAAATCCAGCTCTGAGATTGAGGGAATGAAGGGATACAAATAACTTGGCCCATTACTTCACGTCATCACTGCACATCACCACACACTCTTTGGGAATGAAGGGTAATGTCTACTCTGTGCCATATAGCATGGAGCAAAAACCTCTAAACTAGCGCCCAGCACTTCTAACGTAGCCATGTGGCATCACGTGCTCTATAGAGCTCTGTAGATTGCAACACTGGTCCTAAGCTATTATTAGCCATGCTCCATTATAGAGTTATAGAATCATGGAATCATGTAGGTTGGAAGAGACCTTTAAGATCATCAACTCCAACCTTTAACCCAGGACTGCCAGGTCCACCTCTAAACTATGACCCTAAGCACCATATCTGCACGTTTTTTAAATGCTTCCAGGGATGGTGATTCTTCCACCCAATGCTTGACCACCTTTTCAGTGAAGAAATTTTTCCTAATATCCAATCTAAACCTCCCCTGGTGCAACCTGAGGCCATTTCCTCTCGTCCTATCGCTTGCTATCTGGGAGAAGAGACCTACCCCCACCTCTCTACAACCTCCTCTCAGGTTAGTTGTAGAAGCGAGGTGGTCTCCCCTCAGCCTCCTTTTTTCCAAGCTAAACAACCTCAGTTCCCTCAGCCACTCCTCATAAGACTTGTGCTCCAGACCCTTCACCAGCCTCATTGCCCTTCTCTGGACATATAGTTTATATGGACTTGTACGTGGATGTTTTCAAATGTTGTGAATATTTCAGTTCAGTGCCAGCATGACTGAGCCAGCAGGTTGGGAGGTGGAGTCAGGAGGCTCCCATCAGGCCAGGGGCAGCTGTAAGCTGGGATACCAGGTGGCGGCAAATATTTTGCAATGCTATATCCAGCCACAAGAGAAATAATGTTTTTTTCTGCAAATGAATTTCTTTTCACCTGGTCAAATGTCTTTGCGGAGAGTAAACCAACTCACATGTATTGGCCAATCTCTCTCCCGCAGCACTGCACTTATACCAGGGGACTTTCTATCAGGGTTATGGGACTACGGGAGCTGCTGCCCAAGCAGGAGTGCCTGGCCACCAGGTGGGAGCTGAGTGCCACCTTCAGACTAACACATTTCTTCCCCTTCCACTAGCGCTCCTGTGTGGGGCAGCTGTCCCAGGGTATCCAGAAGCCATGGTCTAGGTAAGGCAAACCCATCCCGGTGGCTTCCTTGTGTACTTTAAGGCCAAGCTCATCAAGCTAAGTTGCACATACGTATGTAAGAATACAGCTAAAGAAAATATACATACTTTGTCCCTGGAAAAGAGGTGCAAATATTTTTAAATAGAAAACATGAACTGGTAAATTCCACTGAAGAAAGAGGATTTTCAGTAACAGAAAAGTTTCCAATTAAATTTATTTCCAACCTCTTCTGTTTATTAAACAACGTGTCCAGTGATTTTACAGGGATGATTTATGTTCTAAAGTATCTTGCTCTCCTTTAGCCTCCATTGTAGTTAAATTTGAGACATCAGATATTGCTATAGCAACAGTTTGCTTTCAGAAAAACAACATTTGTTGGGGAATGTTTCACTTCCCTACAGAATTAAGGAGCTGGTAAAGAATAAACCAGAAACATCTGAAATCACAGGTTAGGGAATATAGAAGCATGATATACTACAAACTTCTTATTCCGGAGTGTTGCCAACTTCCACAATAATTTAATATCTGAAAGCCCCAATGCTTGGCATCCTTTTATTTGATTTTTTTAAAATTTTAAAATAAAATCAGAAAGCAGTTTGAAGAGAAGATAAATAGAATATCTTTTGTAATGGAATTTGCTGATATAAGGAAATCTTTGCCTAGTTAAACTACCTGAACAAGCAGCTTGGAAGTGCTAGTATGCCACAATGACTACTAAGTGAAGGACAAATATACTAAAAATGTGTTTGAGAAACTGAAAGCCTCCCTAAAGTTGATAGATTATATGACAGAAACTGCAGTAATGAATTCTAGTAGTTTATACAAGAACACACAACTTGAAACATAATGCATCCATATAAAAAGTTTTATATGTTACTTATAAAAGTCTAGCGAGTACCATGCGGATACAATGCATGCCACAGGGTTGAATACCTCAACTTAATGCATCTTTGTCCCCCAACAAATAAACACACTTTCTCCGGATCCCACAGTCACAGGTTTTCATTGTTTTGTTTTGGGGTTTTTTTCAATTATAAATGTCTGTAAACTGAGCATAGTATTAGTGCTGGAAAACTGGAATTTATAGAAACACCTTTCAGCATTGGTAAACCTAGAATAAAGCACATTTTGAAGCTTGACTATATGACAACTCGTAATCAGTTTTAAACAGCCAGCAATGAAGAAAACCTTTGCCTGAGGAAATGTTATAGACTGTGAGTACCAGAGCTACTGCTGAGGATGAGACAGTAGCGAGTGACACAGCACATTAGAGCCACAGGAAGCTAACACAGTATCGTCACAGACCCCTGTCAGACAGAGAAGGAACAGTCACTGGTAGCTGGAGTCCTATTTAAATGCACCATGGTGGTGATGATGCAATGCTGCAATATTACAATATCCACAGCTGTGTTTTAGGGAAAAAACCCCATAGCTAAGAACAGCCATATGTGTACATATATATTTACATCCATATATCTGTATGTTAGGTTTCATACAAGCAGTGATATGGTGAACAGCTTCTAGCATGCCAAAAAAAAGAAGTGATCTGGTAAAGGAACTCAGGACACTAATGCATATTTAGCACTATTAAACGATAAAATGACACCAAGAAAGCATATGTTGTCACCTTTAGAAAAATAGTTCAACTGAGAACTGAAAATCAAAATGGTGTATGGCCCTGACAGGGCATACTTCATATAACCTATCTAATTGATAAAATAACTTGTAATTGATAAAATAACCTCTGAACCCACAGGTTACAGAGATGCTCTGTGCATTTTTAGAAAAAAAACTAAAGAAAAGTCAATTTGTTTGTTGAACTCTATAAACAGAGCACAATCAGAGGCTGATGTCTTAGACTGCCTGCTGTTTAGAAGGTGGATAAAACACAACAAACGCCCTCTGACTGAAAAATGATTGCAAACAGCATTTGCACCATGGCATGTAGCTACACATAAGCTATGGAGTTGTAGGCATCTTCTTCACGTCCCAGAAGTGTGGGAGATAACAAGCACAGAGCTGCTGCTGCTCCTGAAGTTTACGAGGGAGAACAACTACCGCAGGCTGAGCTGGCAGGTGATACAATCAGACGAACAGATATATCAACATCAGGAACACAGGTATCTTTGGGGAGACTCGCTGATCTGACAACAGTTCTGAATTGCACTGGTTGAAACAGAGATTAATTGAATGTAAATTGCCTATCTGTATTCAAAATTTTGCTTACATAAGCATGGCTAATTAATTTCATAATTGGCTTGGAATGGGAAAAAGCATGTAACTGAGCTTACTTAGGAGGCAACTGCTGTGCTAAACAGGGCTGGTAACTGAGTGGTCATCAGTTCCTGCTCAGATACTGAGTGAAGCAAACCTCTGCCAGGTAGAGTTATGTGTAGACAGCACATTGGAGAGGACCCTTGCATTCTGCTTTCCAGGAAAGCAGAGACAAGATGCCACCTACCCCTGTGTCTACCAAGAAACTGAATCAGTCAATAAAACCCAGTATTTTTAATACTCTTTAAGTTTCAAGTATTGGAGTGCTGTATTCAGAATCTAAACAGAAGTATTCCTTTCTATTCTGTACATACTTCTGATTTCTCAGAATACCCCTGGAAAAGGGTACCAAGCTTGTTTTTTGCAGAGTAGGCTAGACTGTCAGAAGAATCATCTTTTGGATACCCTCATTATTACAGTGGGGAATTGCCTGGGGAACTTAAATTCAAAAGCAGAAAGAAAAGATTCTTAAGCCTTACTTAGACCTGTAGGAAATGTTAAGCAGAGTTTTAGCTGACTTCACCATGTATTTAACATTAACTTATCTGTCCCTTAACTGTACTAAATCTTTTAGTAGCACTTTTTCAGGATTGGAGCACTCCAGGAAAATTCCAGACTTCATTTTAGCTAGAAAAGCCAAGAAGAAAAACAATCTGGAAAGCAGAAGTATGTTAGCAGGCAAAACCTGAGGTGTTCAGATGCCAGGGAAGGTTAGATTGATTTTCTCAGAGAACAGGGCAAAGGACAGCTCTACATGGGTGCATCTGGCCAGCGTCTGTCTGAAGATTATACTGGCTATTTTCACTTTTTAGGTTTACTTACTTTTTTCATTTGGACAGCATCCAAGGATGATCAAAGACCATACTACTTTTCTAGAGCACTTACAAGAGGAAAATATTGAACAAGAACAAAATGAACTTGTTCTAGTTATGGATAACGTAAAGTATTATAAACATACCTTTTGCTGAATGTTTAACCTTTTGTAAGGTAGGGGGAAAGACCTATTATCTCATCACTGAACAATAAAACTATTTTCTCAGAGTTGCTCTTAAGAACCAAAACTTTTATTTCTAGTCCCCCAAGGAGTCTTCACTTTCACAGTTGATGATGTTACATGAAAAGTGCTCCATGGAGATAGCTGGTCTCGTAATAACCCTCATAGACACCTTTACAAAGGTAGGTATAGTTATTGTTTGCCATTATGAATATAATACCTCCAATCAACCAGATTATATTTTGCCTTCTAGAATCTGCAGACATCTGGAAACAATTCCTCTGAAAAAAATGTACCTGTACAAATAAGACGACCACATGAGAAATAGTTAGTGGAAGCTTTTATCCATGTTATTATTCCAGGCTCCCAAAATGTACCAAATTTAGCAAATCTTGGAGAATTTAATGCCTTTGATGAAGACTTTGGGTACAGTTTACCCCAGTATACATAGGCATTGTGAATAATTCTGAATTTAGTTGCATTTGTAAATTGCTTAGTGGCTTTGTTTCGGATTACACGCATTCTGTGGTTTGCTGACATGACAATGTAGTCTCTAACTTCAAAATCAAGTCCAGAAAAAACAGATAATTTTAAGCCTCATACTCAGGCTGTCAAACAGCCTCCAAACTACAATTCACTGTCTTTTCTAATAAGGCCAGGCGAAAGACTTTTCATAATCTGGGTCATGCTGAAGTTTTATCTTTTTGGGAAAAGTATTTCTAGCTTTCCGAACAAAATGCATCTTTCAGCTTTGTAACAATACAGCATACATAAACCAGATAACCATATCCAAGCTCTGCACTTCTGTTTCATTTTCTCCTGTGTTTCTTCTCATTAGTTATCACTCCTTTAGTTTATGTTTTCTATATCAAAAGATCTGAAGAATAAAACTTTGGTATGTAGTCATCTAAATTCCCTCTCTTCCTGGTTTTGACTACATTCTTTTCTCTTTGGGAAGAGATAAAGATCAGTGGATCTCTAAAGCCAAGCAACACTTATTTTTCCTTCATTGTCCTCACATCTTAAGATATGTAATCAATCAGTGGAGGAAGGTATAGCACTTAGAATAACAGGCAAGGCCCACCTGCCTGTGATGATAGCAGAAGGTATGGGGTGGAAGCAACAGGACATTGCTAAAAAAACTGTCAGTGTACAGGTACAGAGCCAGGCTGTGACACAGCAAAGATTAAAGCCCCCCATAATGTGGTGTGGTACCTTCCAAGCTGGGATGGACAGTGAAAGGAGAGAGATGAAGCCGGTGCCTTCACTCCAGAAAGAAGGGAAGGGATGGCAATCGCATGGAACAGGTCTTGCTGGAAATGTGTGGGGCTTTTCTAGGGTTTGTCTGTAAGTTTGATTAAACTGTTCTGTGTAAACACCTCCTGCACAGCCCCAGGGAGGAGGGACTAGTAAGTCTGAACCACCAGTGAACATTTTGACAAAGTAATTTGTTGGAGAATCAGACCAGTTTCACTCAGCTTAATCTTCACAAGTATGGAAATTTTTGAAAACCTCTTTATCTTCTGACATATTCTTTTTCCATCTCACATTCTTTTGGACTTGCTTACTCCATCACATCCTTCCTCTTCTGTCCGAACTGCCCTTTTATCCTCTGTTCCTCTTTTCTCCTGACTTCTTCTCATGACAATCTTCTGACTTATCTGGGCTTCTTTCACAAATCTCAGATCCTCTTTGCAGAAGACACTTTCTTGTAAATGACATGGAAGATGTGAGGGAAGAAAAATGAAGACATAATTTTGGAAAGAGAGCTGTCAGCACCTTCTTCCATTAATTCTCTTTTTTTCAGCAATTATGACAGGAAGGTGCAGCAGGATGTTTTGTCTTGTGGTTTAGTGGGAACTCAAACAAGATTTTTATCATAATGGTCCTCTCTGACCTAGAATCTATGCAGCCCTGGCTCTTCCCTGGATTATGTTCCCCACACAGAGATATCCTAAGTTCTTGCTTTTTCCTTTTTCTGTCTGCTGTTCAAAGAGTGGGTTTACCTTCTCTTCTTTTCAAAATAGTGCAGGATTTCCATAGTACCAGATTAACTGATGTGATTTTTTTTTCATTTGCAATGACAGTCCTAGAGACTTAACATTTCTGGTTTAATTTCAAACCACAACATTAAATCAGCTTTGATATTAGGCAGGGAGAGTCTGCCCAGCCAACAGTAAATGCATGTAAAATACTTACACTTATTCCATTACAGCACACATTGGTTATTACATTAAATCCTTAATAAAGTTACATTAAAAGGCTTGTAAGAGTGAGACGGAAACTTCCCACAGAAGGGAAATATTGAGTAAGTATTTCTGCTGTGTCTTTAATTCCTTTTGTCTAGACATCACAACAGCCATTAGACTTATCCTGCCAATGTTAATGAAGTCTCTTGAGGATACATAGTAAATTAACAAATATAGCAATAGAAGTAATGGGATGAGAATTACCTAACTATAATAATAACACAGCATATATTAAATAAATATACAGACACACACATGCATACAAATATATGTACTTACAGGCACATATATGCATATGCATAACTTCTGATCCAAAATCTCCAACTCACATCATACCATAGCAAACCTGTTTTTTCCACATAGATTTGTATATGCATAGTTCTTTATGGCAGATGGATCTGATGGTTAGGCCATGATAACATCTCTGTATGAGAATAACAACATGTATGCACAATGCCAGATCTACGCATAAGCATAAACGTGCCTGCACACACTGCCACAGCCACCCTCCTCTGAGGTGAGTGAGCCCAGGCACCCTCTAAGTCTCAGTGGGTACCTGTGTGGTGGTGGTACCTCGTGTTTCTGGTTTTGCATGTTGTCTGACCCCCAGCTGAGCTCAGATGGCCCACTAATCCCAGATGTCCTCCTTGCAGATAGAGCTCAAAACTGAATAAGGGGCTTGTAAAACATTTTTTCCTCTTTAAAATGAGAAATCTCCACATTTTCATAGACTGCATCCCACACTATGCCTTTCTTGAAATTGTTAATAAGTTAGAAAATGAAAACTATAATGAAGATAGTTATGACCTTTATTTTTTGTGAGTTTTCAGGCAGTTTGTGCCTCTCTCTTAATACAGTGCAATGTATCAAACCTTATTTTCCAAACACCCGCATTAAATGTTATAGTTGATTGCAGGTTTTAAAGGTGTTGTCAGCACTAGAGGAACACTACCTGCACCAACAAGCTTAGATTCTGTCTTCACTTACCCCTCTAAAAGACAGTGGGGTTTCACCAAGTTTAACTGTGTTTCATGTTGTTATTAGGGAGATAAACTCCATATTTGCTTGAAATAATTACTACAGGTTGCAGTCTCTGTAGCTGCAAAAATTTTTGAGATGTGTGAAACAGTATCTCAGCAGGAACCCTAAGATGAGGCCTAAATGGCCTTAGGACAGTATTACTTGTTGAGTCTCCCTTTAAAAGAGACAAAACAAAAACTTCTGAAAGTTTTAAGCTTGGATGCTGTCATTAAATGGCCCTGACCAGTCCTAAAAGAGCTCATGATTTTTTTCTGTTTGTTGGTCACTGTCACCCCAGCAACTAACTGGTTCTACATGAAGTTACAGTGCAAGCCAGCAAAGCTGTAATGGAATACATTCCTTAGTGTGAGTCAATGCCTGCACTGAAGAGGAAGCACACTATTTTGGAAATAGGCTCTAAAATGGGGTGTTCTGTTCAGAGACTGGAAATAAGAAATTGTCTGGAATCAGACTTCTCCCTCTTCCATGTATTTTTAATTATAAGTACTTTAGTTATGCTTTGTGATGGATCAAGAGTCCTGCTCTTACAGTGTGATGGCAGCAATGGAAATGAGGGAGCTGAAGCTGAGGTTGCTTTGTGCCCTGCAGAACAGAGAGGGAGAGATTTCTACCAGTCACAGTGTACACTGGCAATTATTTCCTCTAAGAGTAGCCTTTGGTGTGTTTTTTTTCGCAGTTTCCCACAGACCCCTGGGATTTGTTGACTGCTTCTGAAAGGTCTTCAAAATGGGACTATAAAACTCAGGAGTACTGGTATTATAATTTAAATTCACTATCCAGGGATCTGTATTTCCCTTGGAAAACTATGAAAGGTCAAAAACTCATAAAAAGTTGAAAATCGCTGATATGCAGAATGGAATAATACCTACTGTGTAAAGTGTTTATACTTTATAAAACAGCATCAGTCTGGAGAAATTCTGATTGTACTGAGAATTACGCTGGTGTAGATGTAGAAGGCAAAAACTTTTCACTGGCCAAACTGCTCCAGCTCATGTTGTCTGAAAACATCAGACATTGATTAGTAAAGAAACATTAGTAAACAAATACATTTTGTCATGCAGTTTTGGGGGGAGAGTTATAGCTCAGTTTTAAGTCATTTTAAAGGCAAATTTGAGGAAAAACAAAATCAAATTGTATTCCAAACAGCAAATCACGGTAAGGATTAAAATCAAGTGAATTATTAACACAGTGCATTTAATGAGATGCATTTGAGGCTACTAGCCTGTGGAAGGAGTTGCAAGGATTTTAGATTTCTGTTTTAAAGCAACATTGCAATGTCCAATTTTGTAAATCAGCAAACAGCTGAAACCTTAGGGTAGATTATTTTTACACCTGAGAAATTCCCTGCGAGATTATTTTTACACCTGAGTAATTCCCTGCGCAGTCACAGCTACTTTGGATGTTTTTTTCTGAGAATAGAATGAGAACTCACTTTGCATCACAGATGTTATGTCATCAGCTTAAAAAAAATAAATCTACAACTCTAACCACAGGCTGTTAACCTCAAATTAAACCTGCCATATTCATCTTAATAAATACAAACCATTAATAATCAGAATTTTAATAATGACATTGTCTTGGAATGGCTGTTTGGAATATGATTTACTGCTACTTTCCCTCAAACTTTCCTTGAAGATATTATAAATGTCTTAAAATTGAGCTGCAGTTTCCTCAAAATAAAACCAGATGACAAAATAAATTTGCTCCTTTAACAGTCAAACTTAGGGAAGGCTTAATGAAAGCCTTATGTGAGGTATCAGAGTTAGAAATAAATGGGTCAGTAGATACATTATTTTTGTTCTCAGTTTAAAGTAACTGCTTGATCTTGTTTTCTGACACCCCCCCAAATTACATTTTCACAAATGACTCTATAAATCTTGACAGCTGTGAGGCTTATTTTAATCCTAACACTAATGGGCAAATTGCAACCACAGTAATCTCGTGAATATTTTCAAGCAGACTTGCAGGGGCCACCGTAACAAACTATGATTCATGGACACTCTTGGGTAGAATACTTCCTTAGAAAACAAAATTAAATAATGACGTTGCCTTCTTTGTTGCAACACATGGAGACAACACATAAGGCTAAATAGCAAAAAGTAATTTGCAATTTACCCCTGTCGCTTTCATAAATATTAATAATAGTATTGAAATCTGCAAGAAAGTCCACAGGAATGGCAGAGTTTAGCCAACAAAATCTTGTAGATTCATAGATTAGTAAAGTTAGCACCACCAGCCTAAATTCCTGCATAATGTCATGCATGGAATTGCATCCAGTGTTTCATATATTGAGTCTAATAACTTGTGTTCAGCTCTGGAAAGCATTTCAAACAATTTCAGTAGAGGATGGAGAACCTCACACTCCTATTGGTAACTTGTTTGGTTGTCATTATCACCACTATTAAACATACATGGTTTTATTCTAGCAGCTCAAATTTTCTGGCCATTGGCTCTTGTTATGTTTTTCACTAATACATTGTCCATGGTAAAAGTATCAAGGGTCATATTTTATATATGAAAAGCTTATTTTGTGTATATAAACAGGTTGTGCTCTTTACATTTATCACTGTAAAGCATTGTAACAATTTTCAGTTACTTGTCTTTCAGAAATTTTCCTCTCTCTGCGTAGGGGTATCAGAACAGTACACAGCATTCCAGTGTCAGCACTATAAACAAAGATAAAATAATTTTCCTGATTCTTCACACTACTTCCCATTTTATACAAGTATGGATTATAATAAGTATTTCTTAATACTCATCTGTATTTCCACAGTGATGAATGAAACCTTTCCCAAGCCTTCAAGGCTACTGCCCCAAAGCTCAAAATTTGCAAGAGTAACAATCTTCTTACATAACACTACCAGCACTTCTGAATCTTGGCATTAATTTTCCATATTTCTTTGCTTCTAGGAAGTGGTTAAAAAGTCTGACCTCAAAGCTTTTGTTGAACTACCAAATGCTAGACATTCCCACAGTTCTGCTCAAAGTGACCCAAGGTGCTGCTCAAGTTCATTCTGCACCTGTTTCTTGATTTTCTCTTAGAAAAAGCAGGACATTCCCTCCTCAGAAGGACAGTTGGCTCTTCTGTACATCAGCTGTGTCCTGAAAGGGAACAATAAATCATAATTAGATGTGAGCTCTCCAGCTGTATGTAATTTCTTATTTTTTTCAGATAAGAAAGCCAAAGGTCAAGGGTTCCTTAGAGAATGTTAACTTGTACCAATTCATATATGTAGAAGAAAGAGGGATCTTGTAGGTGTTGATAAAATTAATCCTGTTGCAAATTAGACCATATGGTAGATGAAAGGTCCCTTCAAATCTATTTGTAGATTACAGGAGGAAGGGGACTGAACCAATTTAGGATTTGCTTTCATCCTGCCTCTCTCCTTCCCTACAACTGTGCAATCACTAGACATATGTTTGATTTTACTAAAATGAGCAAACCCATAATGGAATCTGCTTCCCTGGATGTAAAGTTAAGCCTCTGCAAAAGCATTCGCAGGACTGGTGCTAATTTGGCTGGCAAGCTAGAGAACTTCACTCTGATTTCCACTATACTTATTTTAATATTCCAATAGACTTATTCCACAGGCTGGAAATGTAAAGTTTTTTAGAAATGGTGTAATCCTCAGTTAAAAAATGCTAGTAGTAGTGTTTTGTCAGATTGGAAAGCTATGAATTGGACATATCCTTACTTGTTGTTTACCTGCCCTCTGTCACTGGAATGACTTTATTTCACAAAGTACTAGCCTAAGGAATTCTAGCCTAAGTACTAGCCTAAGGAACCAGGTCCAGATTCCAAAAAGGAGAGTTAATACAATAACAGTAGTATAATGTATTTATTTCGAAGAGGGAAACCTGCATGTTATAAAATGCACTTCAAGATTCTCTCTGCTGCAATGTGCAAAATAAAAGTAACAGTTCAGAGGTAGATGTAGACTCCTGCCCTTGACTACATGGAGAAGAGACTGTTTCAAAAGCAATGTACAGTAAGTCCAAGGAACCAAGATTACCTTAGCTCAGCCTTCCCATAGATCTATTTTCCATTATTGGCTGGATATGGAGGATAGTTGCAGAAATATTTTTAATAATAATAGGGAATGAACAAGATTTCCATATGTCTAGAGACTAAGCTGAAGTCCGGTGCAAATTTCAGTATGTTCAATATGAACAAATGCTGTGTAGCATTTGGCAGGGTCAGAGCATGAGGAGATGGCAAAATTCCCCTTCCTTTTTAGTGTACTTAAAAAAAAAACCACTAAAGGTATCTGCATTATTCCAGCACTAGCCATACCAAAGGGAAAAAAAAAATCCATTGGGAGTGCAGTTAAAATGTTATTGTGGGTTTTGCTTCTTTAACAGGAGCTATGAAAAAGGAAATTAAAATGCTATGTCAGAAACTGTTGGAGAAGGCAAAACATGGGTATCACCAAATTCCTTGATTCCTTTTCTCCTTCTGTTTCTCCTTAAATGAAAAAAAAAAAAACCTAAAACAACTGACAGCAAAAACTGTAAGATCCTCTGATATTTTAATGAGTACAAATGCACCAATGAAATGAGGGTGGTGAGGCACTGGAACAGGCTGCCCAGAGAAGCTGCGGGTGCCCCATCCCTGGCAGTGTCCAAGGCCAGGCTGGATGGGGCTTTGAGCAACATGGTCTGGAGGAAGGTGTCCCTGCCCATGGTGAGGGCTTTGGAATCAGATGATCTCTAAGGTTCCTTCCAACCCAAACCATGTTATGATTCTGTGAAACCCACTTACTAACCTCTCTTTGCTGTGAATTTTTGTCTAATCCTAGATGCGTATAAGCATGCGTTGTCTTGAAGTTGTGACACTGAAGCTATTTGTTTTCATGGTTGAGAGGGTCCTTTTAACATTTTCTGGTTTATTCTACTTAGTACAAACTAATGTTTAACTCCTGCCTTTCTTTTCTGTCATGATCGAGTTACATGTGATTCTTCTCACCCACATATGGATGTTTCAAATTAAGTACATGTTCTAAGCCAGTCTCTTCCAGAGGGCCATTTATTTTACTGGTGATATTTTAGAGTAAAGTGAACCATTCTATAGGATCATTTACCTCTCTTCAGTGATTGTAAAGTATAAATAATGAGCTCAGACAGCATGTCTCACTTCTATATATATGAAACTATATATGACCGTACCATTTTTCACATAAAACTAAAAATCCTTTCATTTGGCCTTACAGTTCTGAGTTCTCATTTACATGATTTTTGTTTCTGATCTTAAATTGTTGTCCATAAGTTATTTTGACTTTATTGTATATTTCACTCCCATTTAAATCCTATTTCTAGTACGAACTCTTGCATGAAATCACAGGCTTTTATTGTCCACAGTGGATGGCTATTGTCCAAAAATGACCCCCAAGAAAAGAACATATCATCGCTGTTAACCTTTTGTCCTTGGAGGCATTCTCCATGTGCTTGGAGGCATATCACGTGCTGCACTCCCTGTACTCTTCTGTCTGCCAATGCAGCATCTTCACGCACATTTGTTTTGAGGCACGTTTTCTATATGTTCCTAATACTGGCATTCTTTCTGTTTTGCATGACAGACGTTTATTGGAAACCTGTTCTTCTCCGTGCTTTTCCTCTGACTGTATGCACTGTGTGGACAGGACATACTTGCCTCCTTTCTTTTGGTTTTGTGTGCATCGGATTCTTGTCTGACAAAGTTTGCCTGCAAAAGGCAGAAAGTTCTTATTATTCAAGAACATAAATAATGCTGCCTTCAAGCTTCATTTCTCAGAGGGCAGTCTATACTGTTTGTGTACCATTTTATGTACTCACACATGCACACACAAATAAAGTACAGCTGCTAAGCGAAAACGTCCAAGCTAGCTCAAATTAGCAAGACAGGGAACCATGTTAGCACATCTAAATTTCTTCTGGCATGCAGATTACTTGATTCAATTTCAGCTCAGTATCTCTCTATATGATGATGCTTTTCCATGACAGAAGATCTTTTGAAAAGGTATCTATTCAAAACATGGATTTTTCTAAATTATTCTTAATGGGTCTCCATTTGAGGGAGCAATATAAATCAAGACATGCCAGCATTACCTGCATAGAATTTCATAAGACTTACTCCCACCAGCAAAAGTCCAAAAGCATTTCCCTGACATTGAGTGAAGTTTGACAAATGTGAAACAGCTAAAAGAAAGAACATCAAAAAAAGGCAGTAATGTTAAAATCAATTTTCATTATGATCTGAGTTTGTTCCCACTCTCTGAAATATATGAATCCAGGTCTGCTGCTTTTACTCACCCAAGTAACCATTTCTTATGGGACTAGTCAAATTAATATCATTATGTCCTCAATTGCAAAGGGACTGTTTGCACATGGATTGCTACACAATTACGGGTTTCTGAAACAAGCATGGCTACTTTTATATTGCTTTTAATGATGTCAATTTTCAGTTTGACAACATCAAATGTTCAAATCGATTAAGAACCTAATCAGCTGTCTGCCTAGAGATTTTTCAAGAAGCCTTCATGGCAGGCAGAGAGATCCACAGCTTCTCGTTCGTATAAACATGCCACTGATATCAGTGCAGCTTTGTACATGCAAGCAGAGGACACAAGCCTTTGTTTTCAGAATTAATGTCCTTGTAACAATGGCTTGAAAAGAAGTATTGTTAGAAACTCTCATTCTGAGGTCTTTGTGTTTGGATTTCTTATAGACTTATTATGTTCTTAGACTGGTCATCTGGTATTACTAAGAGTTACAATTAACTGTGACTTGCCTCATGCTGAATGGTATTGTGTTGTTAACAAAAATCTCTCCTCCTTAAGTGCTCATCTGCTCAGTTACAGCAGTTTTCCAGCTAAGGAATAATGGCCTTGCAAAACTGAGGTCTGGTAAGAAATAATACCAGAGAGTAACAGTCTAGGTCAGAGAAGACAGCTGACAGCTTGTGGGACGATTTTACTCAGCCTTTATCAGTTCAGACTTATCCTACTGTGATTGCATATGCTTGGGCCCTTTCTTTGATAAGCAACAATCCCATCTAAGTGAGTTGAAAAAGCAGCACAAATAGACAGCAGATGTGCCCCAAACTGGCATCTGTCTCACTAAATTGTTAAGTAGCCCTGACCTAAGCCGTAATGAGCCTCAGAGGGTGACGGTGTCTTACCCTGGCTTTCATGGAGCTGATAACTTTATAAAAAAAAAATATTAAAAATGCAGTCTTGAATATAAAATGCTACAGTAATAGCCTCAAGTGCTTATTTCAGTGTCATTGTGGGGCTTACTTTAGTTCTAACATATTAATAAGAAAATAAATTACACTTACAAGGGCAGAATGGCACCTTCAGTGTCAAACGTTTAGGATGATACAAGGCACACTGTTCTCTGCAGCGTGTTTTGGTCTTCTTACTGACATCTTTTTTGCTGGCACAGGCAGTCCGTGAGAGAAGCATGGCTGAATCAAAACTACATGCACTGGGAGGAATGAAGAAGTTATTCCTATCTACTGTCCAGGAAAAGTCAATCCAGAGGCAAATTGTTGAGTATTTTATTCCATTCCCTTCCTGGAATAATTTATGCTCTTAAATGTTCTTTAACAGATAGCTAACAACCAAGCTTCAGACTACATGAGTCTTTATAAATACTTCCGTTATAGGTAGGCCAAGTGCAGAATCTAATTTCTAAAATTAGCACCAGATTAAGGCAAAGCAGAAAGAAAATCAGTTGAACACAACACCCTGAAGCACCAGAGTTTCTATTTCCACCTCTGGGCTTTCTTCTGTTGTACAAGTGGAAAGAAGTGTGCAAGACAAACGGGGGAGCTCTTCAGCTGACTGAATGTACGTGTTCAAAAAGTTTGGAAAAATAACAGGAAAACTCAGGCTGGCTCAGATTTCCTTTGCTTCTGTTTTCTGATGTTCTTTCAGCTAAGCTTCTCCTAGAAGAGCTATAAAAAAATCCACGCTGGAAATCTACAACAGTGACACTGCTTTGGGTCAGCCAGCTGGATCACTTGTCTCAAATGCTTTTCCAGCCCTTGAGAAATGTTCTCGCACAAATTCTGTTTGTCCATCTTTCTGTACTAGCTTTTCAAGTGGTTGGTGGCCACACTATCATGACCCTGTATACAAAATTTGTACAGTAGTCTTGTCTTTCTCCATTTCAACAGCCTGTCCAAGTGAAAAATAGGTAAAAATAATATTCTGATATTGTGCACCCCTTGGTTTCATTGCTGCCTATTCCTCACAGATAGCCTTGATTACCATCAATTTTTCCCTCTTAGAACTCTCAGAACAAAAGTTTCTATTGGAAATAGATGTACAGTCATAATGTGCTCTGAAATGGTCTTACACAACTTTTTTGTTCCCACATAAATCTTCAGATTCTTTAAAGCATTGATTAAGTTGAATATCTGAATAGAAAACTGTATGTTGAAATTAAAATGGCTTAAAACATTTTTAGAATTAAATTCTGGAGAAAAAAAAAACCAAAGATATAAAATACATACAAAACCCAAGCATGATATATCTACCCAGCCACTCTGCAAATCTTAAAAATGTGTATTCTAGTCTTTGTGGAAAACAGATGCTCAGTTTGCTGGTCTACTCTTACTGAAAAATTGATGGAAAATTTAATGGAAAAAAAATGAACCCATTTCACAGAAGGCTAAAACAAATTGCTATGAGCCCTGCTGAAAAATACTTTCATGGTTGCTGTAGAAAAATGTAACATGTGTTTTCCTTGCCTGTAGCCACTCCATCCAACTCACATGGTTCCTTTCTTCACCAAAATGTACTTGCTGCAGGTAAATGGGCTAGCAGAATTTTACAAGTTTGCTTTATTTGGCTAATTTTTAAATGAAAATAGTTGACTCACTGGAAGTATTAGCTCAGTTTGAGAAAAAAAAAAATAGCCACCTGCAAAAAAATGGCAGACGTTCCAACAAACATAATTTAAAATAAATGAGTGACTATTGAAGTTTCTAATGGGAAAGGAAATTTGCCGTCAGCTGCATTATATGGCACCAGCAAGAGAATACTGGAGTCTAGTTGGCAAAGGATCTGGGAGAACACTGCTTGTCGTATGAAATAGGAGACAGATGCTTGAAGTAGAGCAAAGGGACGTGGTACTCTGTAGTAAAAAGATCCAAGACATCATTGTTGTATAAGTTTTATGGTACTCCAAAGCAGTTGAAGTTAGCCAGACAAAGATAAATAAATTCCACCTTATTTGGCAATTTGGCAGACACTGTAAAATTAACAAACACTTAAAAAATGGTTTGTATTCAAACATGAACTTTTCTTCATGTTTACTTACTGTTTAAGTACAGCTGAAATTAATGATGCACTTCCAAACTCTGAACAAAAGGACAAAATCTTAAATGATTTTGTTTTATTTTAATTATTAACCAGTTTTAATGATCTGCCTGCTTTATGTCAAAGTGTTATAGGCTTGTAAGTTTGACTGCAAATATACACATATTGATCTAATTGAAAGGCAATACACAATGGGTTTGACTGAAAATATACAGAAATCAATAAGAAGCTTCTCATTCATTTTGATTGAGTCTGAAGAAGACTCATAAACTGAAAAACGTATGGTAAATGTTCTTTTTATGGAGTTGGTGGATACACAGGCCTTCCTAGCCTCCACCAGCTGCTTTCTGAAGAGATGTTCCCCTTTTCCTCCTTCTCCTGTGGCTTTACAGTGAATTACTCTTTACTAAGTATTTTTGCAAGCAAGTCTATGTTTGCAGCACACCTTGGCCCCTCAGGCAAAGACTCCTAGGACTGGTATGCAAGAGAAACACATCAAGGAGATACAGAGCTGGAATAAAAAGCTATCTTTGTGCAGGGTCAACTAGAACCATGGGCAAAGCTGGGATTTGCCTAGGACACCAGACTATCAGAGGCAACAACATTATCATGGCCCTACTGCATCTTTTGCCAGGGCCCTGGAAAGTCATGCTGATTGCTGCTGGTGGCAAAGAAGTCGATGAGGCAGCAGTGTTGCTCAGGCAGGTCATGGTGTCTGTGCCCCACATCTCTACCCTGGCCTCAGAAACCCAGCCCCATACAGCTCTCCTTACAGTTTTATCTCTCTCCGCTCCTTTCTGTCCCTGGCCCAGGACACAGCTCCAGATTTTGCTTAGCCAACTCAGCCTCCCCAAAACTGCTGAGAAGCCTTGGGCTAGCACTGCCTCTGGCTGCTTGCTCAGGACTTGCCTTACTGATAATAACACATGCAAAAATCTAATATCCAAATGTAAACCAATAATACAGTCAAAAAGTTCTGAGGTTTTAGGCCAAAATTGTATGGAAGGTCCTATTTAATGTTACTGAGAATATAACATTTAGAAAAAAATTGTGTATTCATTGCCTTGTAATGCTCAGGACCAGGTGACACTAAATTCAGTTCTAACAAAGCTGTAATTTTAAAACTTAGGAACAAAGTAATGAGAACAGGGTTCATTCTACTCATGCAGGAAGTCACATGCAGATTACTAGAAGAGATTCAGCAGTCTGGTGAAAGTTAGCTAAGTTCCCTTAACAAATTCTTGCATTTAAATGCTTTTCAACGGTCCTAAAGAAAACAAAAAAATCTGAATGGAAAGTTGTAAGACTGGAGGGACTACTTCTGACTTAATTCACTCCCTGCTCCCCATTGTATTTGTATGCATTTAGAGCAGTCTTGGTGACATAATCAAAGACAGTTTTGAATGCCCTTAATGATGACGGAAGAAAAGAATATCTGAAAGTGTAAGATTAAAGAGATGAGGTTTATTCCTGAGTCCTCCACAATGGAGCAAGAGTGTATTTTAGTATCACAGCTCAGGAAGCCAAATTAAAGAACACCCATAATTCTGTTACTTGTTTGACCCGCTTTCATAAGTGTTTTCTCCTATAATTGTTTGCAGATTTTCTGCACATGGATCCAGATACAATTATGCTAAAGCAAGTGGCATCGTATCATCACAAAACTAGAATTAATCAAAATCCACTTAGGGCTGTCAGAGTCAATGTGGCTCAATGAAAAATGGCCTCAGATCATGAGTCTGGTATCAAATTGTCATGACACATACCTTGTGATATATGACCCTTACTGTAAACCATAGGACTGGCTTGGATTTTGCAAAGGTTCAAAAAGCTTTGAAACCAGCACAGTTGTGTTTCTTTTGTGGGGGAGTAGGGAGGAGGGTTGTATAAATTTGACTCCACTCAAATCTATGAGCTTCATTAAAGCCAGATAAACATCAAAGTTACGGAAGGACAAATCTAAACTAAGCACTCCTTACCCTGAGGGAGCCCTAGGACTGGGGGCAATGACAACTGACTGGGTACTAAAACATCCCTTTCTTGTGCTCAGGGAAAGGAAATTAACACCACACAGGCAACCCGGGAAGCAACACCAAGCAGTCCCACCCTTTCTAGTGTAACCAGTTTATTTTCCCCCTTCTGCAGTAACGGTTAATTTGCCCTGAAAGCTCTCAATAAGACCAATGTGCTTCCCAGCTAAAACNNNGAGGGCCAGCGGCTGGTTTTGAGTCCGAGGTCTCTGTTTTGAGGCTGAGGTCGCCGTTTTGAGGGGCAGCGGCTGCTCCATCCCCGGGCTGCGCTGCCGCCTGGCGACACTTCTGCACAGCTCCCCTCCTCCCCCGAGGCTCCCAAGAGCCCCTAGTCAAGGATTCTGCCCGTAACATAATTCTGACAAAGCCTTTCCTTGTGCCCGTACTATTCAATTCCTTTATTAGCAGGCATAAGGAAACACCGAATCTCCCATTTAGTTCGGGGGAGGCGTAAAACAGAGAGGGACAGAGGTTTAGAACTCAGAGTTATTTGTAAAATTTGAAGAGTGGTCTGAAAGACGGGATGTAAATCAGTAGTTTATACCTGGAAGCAGAGAGCAGAACCCAGCAAAGAAAAGGCAGGCAGGGAACAACGGGGCTGGCAACAATCCTGCAGAAGAGAGTTTGGAATCGTAGTGACTCATAAGTCAGTGTTGTTCAAAAATATTCTGCCACTGTGAAAAAGGCAAGTGTTGCAGAGCTACAACAATAGGAATGTTATCTGTGCCGCGGTATGAAATAGAACACAGCAGAATAAGAATGCCTGTGTAAAAAGCATAAAGTACAAACAGCTGGTGTCTTTAAAAACCTTTCTGTGTACACAGAAGCATCACAAAATATTTGTCTAGAGCATTTGCTTGAGCCTTGCAGACACCAAGTCTAAGACCTTGAATTTGGATAAAACTATACATTTGTACATATCTGAAAGATGCATATGATCTGAAAAGGCAGGAGGACAGCACTGAGTCCCAGGCATAACACTTGGGTTTTCATACCAACGAGATCCAGCAACAACAGAAAATACATCTGTTTTCTTCCCAGTCTTCAAGCTGATCAATGTCACATTCAAATAACTCTCCAGTAATTCAGCTTACCCGGGAGAGTAAAGTAACATCTCTTTTCCCCTAGGAGTTTACTACGTAAATGAATACAGCCTTTTCTACAGAAGTGCTTCTCTGTATGTTGTAATACTAATTACTCCTGGGACTAAAATTAAAAAAAGTAACATAATGGGAGGAATAGCATAAAAAGATAAATAATTCAAGCATGAAAAATGACATAATAACTTCATTAGCATCTTGCTCCAGTGTTTTCCAAATAATAATGCAGGAGAGCAATCAGAATGACAGACAGGAATGATACTTAATTAATAAAATTTTCTTTCACTGATAGAAGCAAAATACCTGGAAGATCCTAGAAAACTACTTCTCTTCCAAATTCCAATGCCTCCAAAGAAAACAAATAATCCGAATGATTTTGACAGTGTAATTAATTGTTCTAATTCCCCCATCAATGTCGATTGCATATGTCTCTACTAAAAGTGAGTTGGGAGCAGTTGCCGTCTAAAGCAGGAAGTACAAGAAAACGTAGGACAGAATGGGAATTAGTCAGAAGGGATGGGAGGCAAAAGAACAAAACAGCGACATTTTTTGGTGGAGGTGTAGAGGAGCAATGTGGACCTGAGAAAAGGAACAGAGGAACAGAAACAAAAGAAACATTTGGGTGGGAAAATCAAATGAGATAGGGGAGGACAGGAAGAAAAATGAGAGGAGATAAACCAAATTAAAAAGGAAGGAATAATGAGAGAAAAGGGATTCTTCCTGCTGAGCAGTTTCAAACAGCGTGCTATGTTTAGAACTGAAGGATGCATCTGGAGTAAAGCTGGTGATTTTAAAGGTTTTAAAGATGGAAAAGGAACCAAGGCTACATCTGTTCTTTTTGATAACTTAATTCTTCGGTTCAGTACCTGGATGTGGTACCTAGTCATTCACATCTGAGTATGTTCATCCCCTTGTACGCTTGCCTTTGAAGCTAACTGACGGCTTCCGCTTAGGAAGAAGCCAGGGCACAGTCCTGGAGGCTGCTGCCTGTGAGCAGCATGGATGAGCCTGTACCACCATCCTTCCCAGACAGCTCTCCAAAACAAAGCCAGCTCACCATGCCCCCACACAGATTCCCACACCACCGAGCATGCAGCACAGTCCCACTGTGCAACACCTTTCAAATGCCACTCGGAAGGGCTGCTACGGCCTCAGTTTACTTCAAGCATTTTGGACTGAATAAATACAAAGAATAGTTATTATGATTTAAGGGGCCACCACACAGTGCCACACAGGAGACTGGGCAAGTGTGCCATAATGTGGATGCCTCCCTCGAGGAAATGAGGCTGAAGCAATGTGACCACAAGCTGTTCTGCAGGTCAGCCTCCCACACAGAACGTGAGTTAGATCTATGGCAGCATGGGAAGACGAAAAATCAGGCAGCAATCTGCTGACTCCTGAAATGAGGTGAGGATTGCTTTCACCTGGGTGTAGATGGATGGTGAGCTGGAGTGAGTCCCAAACGCTACCTAGATCCTCCCCTCTGTCTTTAACCCAACAGCAGACATTTCTAACAGCAGCTGCAATCCAAAAGATGATAACATCTCAGGATCACACCCAGAACAATAGAAAACAATGCCTTTTGGCCAGCTGTCAAGCAACACACCCTTTAGAGTCACACATGGCAAGGTGCTCCATTATGAAATATTCCATAATCATCTTTCTTTAAAGTATTCTCTAGCGTCATTCTCTGCTTATGATTTTATGATGTTTTCCTTTTCATTGTTTACTTCATTCATGAATTAGCTTTCTGCATTCATTTTCTGTTGGACAGTTTAATCATTTCAGGATGCTTTAAGAGTTCGTAATGGAGAAGACATATGAAGATTAATTAAATACCATGAAAAGTAAAAAAGTTGCAGATATAATGTAGATCACCGCTTTACTAGCTTTCCAAAGACGTCAAAAATGGATTCTTTCTCATCATAAATAACTATTTCTTATGACTACTAGAAGTGTTAATAATCTATCAGTCGATAAATGCGTAATTCTTAAAATTGCTCCACGTGAGTTGCACCAATAGAAAGGGTGTGTACATGACCACCATCAATACACATAAATCCACCAGTAATCTCTCCAGACTGTGCGATACTGACAGATAAAAAGTGCAGGTTGTAAACTTCCAGACAGAGGTGGCCTGGGACCTCTTGTGCTGTTGCAGTACCTTGGCAGCCCTGGGGAAAGCCCCACACAGGCCTTCAGGGTAACGCTTTCTCTAGCTACAGAGACACTCCCTGCTTGCAGAACGTCATCTCCAGCAAGTCTGTGCTTTCTTTCCAAGCTGGGAAGTGCTACAGACTAAAGATACTCTAGGAAAAACGCCTTCTGATGTAATTTACCAACTTCTCCATCTTGCTTTTTGCTCTCTTGGAGGCCAGCTGCTGTTGTTGCTCCTGTTTCATGAACGATGTCTAAAGCTGCTTAGTAGTGCAGGGCTGACTTGCAAAACTCAAACTTCCTACAAGTTGGATGACTCCACAAGAAGCCCCTGTGCAGACTTGCCTTTACCTGTCTGTTAGTAAGAACTGCTTTGCCCTTAGTAAGAACTGAAAACAGCACTCTGTCTACTCATGGGTAGATTTCATGGTTGCAAAAGTGACATTTCCATATTTTTTAAGGCTTTTATCCCTTACATGTGAAAAGTGATAGATTTATATTGCTTCTTTTACACATCTCAGCCTGTGCCCAGGCACAGCATACCTCAGTGTATCTGCAGGGCAGCAGCACAGAGGTAGGATGCTGAATATGGCCAGTGCTCTGCACTATCACCTGTACTTAAAGCTGAAGAAAATTTGGTAATTTTCAGTCCTACAGCAGGCTGATACCAAGTGTGGATTTGCTTTTCTAATGAACAACTAGCCAAATACATAGAGTTAGGCTTCCTCATGACATCTGTCTGCAGAGGTGGCTACTGGTCTTCCTACTTTGTGTTACGGAGAAGATGAGGAAGAAATTACATTGGCCACTAGTGTCCTGTGTGGTAGAACAGGTGGGCAGCCAAGGAAGGAGGTGAACAGTCCAGTGGGGATCCAAATGAAGCTGTGTCTTGGAAACAGATGCCCACTTTCTGTCCTCTCTGATGGAGGCTGAGGGTGTAGTTTGAGAAACACATTTGAGAAACACTACCAGTTACGCCTTAAACATTTACCACTTGTGCTGCAAATGCGCTGAGCTCTGTGCAACACTCAGGACTCAGCAGACACAAGCATTTGTGATCCAACAGGCAAACATCATTTACTTTCTGTTGCGGTTTTTCACGGGGGTGGGTGGGTGATGGTGGTGGTGTGTGTGTGCTACCTTTCACAGGTATGTTTCACAGATCTGTTCAGTGTTCAGCTCCAGGGTTGTGCAGATGCCGATGCCAGCACTGCTCTGGGAAGTGGAGCAGAGGCAGGAGACAAGGCCCGGTGTGGAGGCAGGACAGCAGCACAGGTGGTTCACCCGCTCTGGGCACTCCACCACAACCCAGTGTGTCACTGCACCCGCTCTGGGCACTCCACCACAACCCAGTGTGTCACTGCACCTGCTCTGGGCACACCACCACAACCCGGTGTGTCACCTCACCCGCTCTGGGCACACCACCACAACCCGGTGTGTAACCGCACCCGCTCTGGGCACGCCACCACAACCCGGTGTGTAACCGCAGTGTGAGCCTCCGAGCTGGGCTGAGAAAGGGAATGCTGGCTGGGGAGACCCACAGGTGCGATGTGATGAGAGGACTCCTCAACGTATCTCAACAATGTCGTTGTACATTTCCCAGGGGGTGGACGCCTGTGACATCAGAAGGAGCCGTTAACGCTTCGGTTACTCCTTGCCCTTACAGCTCGGACAGGGAATGCCCCCGCCAGCACCACCCCCGCACAGCGGAGCAGCGAAGGCCCCGGCCGGTGCCACGGCCCCGGGCTACCGCGGGAAGGCGGCCGGGGGCAGGGGCCGCGCCGGGGGCAGCGTCACGGCCCAACCTTCCCGCACCAGGCGGGCCGGCACCTGCCGGAACCCAGGCGTGCCGCGACACCCCGAGGATCGGGAACAAACTCGATCTTCCCTCACATTTCACGGCCGCTCCCGCCTGGGGGGGGTCTCACCGACCCCGCGCACTGCCCCTCCCCCGGACACGGCCCACACACTGACCACAAACCCCCACCCAGCGCTCCCGGTGCGGCGCGGCCAGAGGGCTCACCGGGCGGGTGGGCGAGCCCGCCCCCACCCGCCGCCACGCCCCGTCGCCTCCGCCGAGCCCGACGCATGCGCGCCGCGGAGGAGGGACGCAGGGCAAGACGCCTGTCGGCCCGGCCCACTGCCGGGGAGCGGTCCCGGCCGGCGGCGCCAGCGCCGTCACTT
>JAVJGJ010000014.1:90660112-90676234 GCA_035590215.1 Microhierax caerulescens | reverse complement strand
GTGGCCCCCCCCCCCCCCCCCAGCTTTTCTTCCTATTGAAAAGAAAGAGCTAGAGTACTTCGTATTCCAGAAATCTGCTGGGTTGTTTTGTTTTTTCCCAAATAATGTTTTGGTTCTATCAAGGCAAAATTACACTCGGTGCAGAGCGCCATCAAAATCTGCATTGACTGTCTCTACTCATATAGGCAGTCCTGGTATGTGCAAGGAAAACCACTTCTGTGGTTTTGGTGCTCTTCACGGTGTTTTGAAACTTAGTGGTTTTAATGTAGATAATCAAGGGTATTAGAAATTTTAAATTCTTTTCTAATATTAATTTAAACACTGGGTTTTAAAGGACTTACAGCACATCTGTACAAAATAAAAGTTCTGTAGCATTATAGGAATATGCCACTGGTGAGTCTAATTGAGAAGTTACTTCAGTTTGGGAGTACTGTTAGAAATTATTTGAGAATTCACCTACTTTTCTGTGATAATTATTTCAATATTGCTCATGTTTTGTTTGTTGTTTTTTTTTTTTTAAAGGCATCTCGAGTGGTGGTAGCATCGCGTAATTATGCAGACTTTGCAAGTGAAGCCACGTTTGAAATTAAGGTAACGAAGCTGAACACTTAATACTGGCGTTCTGTGTGTTTGTTGTAGATCATGAAATCATGGACTTGCCCTTTTATTTTTTTCAATAGAAAAGTACTGTTTGAATTTCCAGAACCAAACCCCTCACTGTCTGACCTGATTTCTAAATGCAGCTGGAGGTACTGTGCTTGACAGTATGAAGTGGTGATTCTTTGCAGCTGTGATATTGCAGTTGAACTGTGAGAATGGAGTCGCAAAGGAGCTAAAGAACCTTTTCTGTTCTGAGGGAATACTATTAAGGTTTCCTTAATGTTTGTAAAACAAACAGCTGGTGATTTCTGCCTACCCTGTCTTTCCATCTCCCTTTTGTTTACGGAGTCATGGGTGCTCTATCCCAGATGTCCAACTGATTGAGGTCTGTATGGATTTTGGAGGAAAAAATATGACATCCTTTTAATGCTTTACTTGGTGTTGCTCTTAAAATGTGTGTTATATCCTGTCAGCTTTCCACTGTGGCTAGGTCTTAGGAAAAAAGGGATGTGTCTATTGGCAGTAGCTTTTGTGCTGGCTTTCCATTCAGGAATTGCTAAAAGAAAATCTGAAAGAAATTATTTGGTTTTCCTCCTACCTGCTCCCTGTTTGTCTGTGCCTGTAAAATACTAAAGTTGTTTCACAGGTGGAATGGAGGGAAAATACGTTTATATGAAAACTTTTCTGAGTAGATACAAGGTTTAATGTTTGTTCCTGTGTTGATTACAAGACTCCTACGTTTCTATTGTTACGTGAAGCAAAACTGTCTGTAACGTGCCCATGTGTTACATCCAATTCATCTAGGTGTCAGTGGATTTGCTCTGGAGAGACTTTTGCTTTAATATAAAGTCTTTGAACTGTGTAGCAGTATTTTGGCCGATTAATCTGCACTGACAGAGTAATTTTAGTCTGTTCCACTGAACTTAACTGATTATCTTTTTTAATGATTATTGTTTTATTTTTAATTTTACTTGTTTTGTATGGGTGCCTAAAATCAGCCCTCTCAGTAGACTCCATGGTTTGGGGAAGAAGTTGTACTGTACACATGGTGGTTTGACTGGCAGAGTGGCTAGTGCAGCGGTGGTTTACTACTGCTTGTTAGGAGTGTGGTAGAAGAGATGAGGTCCAGTCTTAGGGCCAGATCTTTCAAACTATTTCATAAAGGAAACTTTTCTTGTCTCTTCACTATGCCTCTGTAGCTCTTACCAAGTATTTGGTCTGCAACAACCATGGAAATTTCCCATAGTTTGTGATGACTGCAGTCCATCTACTGCTTGTGGGAAATACAAAGCTTCATTTTGTGAATGGAAATCTGTCTTTATTAAAAGTAAAGCTTTTATTTCCCTTAATTGGGAAATAGCACACAAATGTTACAGCTATTCTGACCTATGAATTTAGGTTTTGCTTTTTTAAAACGTATGCTCTGAATCTGAAAATGGCACACCATTAAAAAAATGTGATACTCATAAATAGGATGACTTTCAGGAAATAATTACTTGTTCAACTCTGCAGAAATGTGACCTCCATCGCCTGGACGAAGGCCCTAGTACCACAGCAGTGATGACTCGAGAGGAGGGGCTCCATTACTACAAGACAATGCAGACCATACGACGCATGGAGCTGAAGTCTGACCAGCTGTACAAGCAGAAGATCATTCGTGGCTTTTGCCACTTATATGATGGTCAGGTAAGATTATTCCCCCCCCCCCCCCCAAGAGGTTTTATATTTTCTCACCTTCCTTAATGTAGGGATTTGAATAGAATGGAGAGTAGATCTAGAATTGAGTATCTGTGTACAATGGCTGAAATTGTAGATGGATCCGTGTTTTAGTTCGTTACTTCTTTAAAAGCAGTGTCTTGGCACACAAGGGAATCCCTGAGATCTTGGGGTAGCAACAAGAAAAGAGAGAAGGCAAGGTGCAGCTGACAGTCAGCTGAATGTGAGGAATGAGCAACTGCAGCATATTAAATTCAACACATTTGGAGGCCCACATCCTCCTCCTCAAGCTTCATTGATGTTTTTTGTTCCATGTCTTATAGCTCATGTGCCCACTAAAAAGCAACAGCCAGGAGAAGGAACTTCATAAACTTGGTGAAACTTTGCTCTCTGGCCACTCCCCTGCCATTTTTTGAATTGGGGTTGTTTAGATGCTTCATCTGGGAGATGGTTGTACAAAATGTCTGCAGATTTTTTAGCTTCTAGTTCCTCTCCTCTCTGCTTTTGTTAATCTTTTTTTGTAATTTTTTGTTAATTATTTTTGTAAAAAAATACCAGAATCTGGTTGAAATTTTGGAGCCCAAGGCTGTTGTAGCTCCAGGCCTGCCACCCCTCAGGATTTAAGGCAGTCTCCTGTGTCTGTGCTCTTCCTGTGTTTTCCTGGTATTTTATGTGTGTGGGATGTGTATGGGATCATAGCTGGCCCTTACCACACTGATGTCTGTGGGAGGTTTGTGCTTTTCTTCATTGCTAAGCGTGCTTTTCCTTTGTAACAGGAGGCTTGCTGTGTAGGGCTTGAAGTTGCCATAAAGCCTACAGACCATGTGATAACAGCTTACAGAGCTCATGGCTTTACTTATGCACGAGGAGTGCCTGTTCGAGAAATTCTTGCTGAACTTACAGGTTTGTGCTAAGTAAAATGAGCATTCGTGTGCTGCTTTACTTGTGTCAGAATTTTTTATTCAAATTGAAAATTATTCTGATGCAGAAAGTATGCTGGGGCTTCAGAAACAGTTTAGTGACATAGCAGAATAAATAACTTTCATAATTTTATGATAAAACCACTTTTATGATATTTAAGTGCTGGTACTTCTAAAGCACAAATTCAGAAAGCTTTTCTTGATACCATATACTGGATTTGTTGTGGTGCAGCAGCTCATTTAAATAGAACTTGCTGCTGGTAGACATTTGTTCTCAATATGACAGGGCATTACCCTCACTAGGAGACCGACTTGGATTTTCAGAATTATGCTGCCGAAGTCTTAGGAAGACTGGTAAACACCACTTGTAATGGTAAACTGATTCGGAAAAGCTGACTGTAACAAGAATAGCAAAAAATGACATTGATAGGTTAGGAGTCCTTAAATACTCTCTAAAATAAAGGATTGTACAGAAAGTGGAAGGAGATTTACTGAATTTAAATTACAATTAAGGAAAACAGTTTTCAGATAAAAATTAGACAATTCTGGGTTTGCTTTGGCCCTAGCTGGCAGAATTCATAAAAGCTCATGTGAAACCAGTTCATAAGCACATGAAACATATGATAAAGATCAATAATAAAAAATATTAACTAAGAAAAAGAAGTACTAATTCCAGAAAGAGATCCAGCATTCAACTTCTAAAATAAACACCAAGTTTAAGGCAAAAAACCCAACTAAACAATCTGTGCTTATTAGAAATAAAATATAAGCCTCTGCAGCTAGTAACAAGACAGATCAGAATAAGAAATGGAGTGGGCTGGTGAGAAACTCTGTATTCTTAGACCAGCTCATTTAAATAGCATTTGTTGTAATGCTTCATAGACCACTAGTTATCTTCAAATTACAGCTTGGATAAAGCTGGGCTAGGTGGCTTTTTGATGTTTATCCTGGGGTGGGATGGGGAGCTCTTGGTCATATTTTTTGGTTTGGGTTGGTTTTGTTATTTTATTTTGGTTTTCTTTCATGTCCTGCCTGCAATTTTTACTTATGGTTATTGTCAAGTGGGAGACAAGTATAGGTCATCGCAACTACTTTGGAAAAGTGTTCCTACCTTTCTTGCAGAAGACAAAAGTAATAAGGACTGTATATACACTTCTTACAGATTACATATGACCATGTTGACTATTAAAAAAACCCAACAAACAGCAAACCCATATTTATCGGAAAGTACTTTGACATAGTAGGACACTGAAACTTCTTGGTTGCTTTTAAAACTCTTTCTTAATTTCATTCTGCATTTCTTGAATTATATTTCTGTTATTGTTCTCTTTTTCCCTCTTGAATTTGTTTTGTGATTTATTTAGCATAAACTCTTTGGGGAGAGGCCATTGTGTCTTAACTCCACATAGATCTAATGACAACAACATAGTCTTAGTGTTAATACCTTTAGGATTTGAATTAGATGTTCCTATTTGCACAGTATTTTTCCTCCAGAAAAATATATAATTGCTTATTATTCATGTTTCAGGTCGGAAAGGAGGATGTGTGAAGGGAAAAGGAGGATCAATGCATATGTATACCAAAAACTTCTATGGTGGCAATGGTATTGTTGGTGCTCAGGTATATAAATGACTTTGACTTTAAAGCCCAAGTTGAATTTGGCTCCTGTCCTGTGCCAGTGTTTCCTCTCAGTTTGGGTGGTCTGAGCTTGTATACAGATACTATTGCTCTGTGGCTGTTAAAGCTGTTTTGTCTTTATTCTGGTTTGCTCACTGTTCCGTAAACTGCAGCAAAAGTTAATCAAATTGAGAATATAGTTAATGTTTACATTTTGGCTGATATACAGACTGGAACAAAAGGAAGTGGGTTGGTAACAACTTGTTTGTGGAGCAGATCTCTAACAGTGTAAATGTCTCTTTACAATTCACAAGCTGCCTATCTCCAACTCCTTTAAACATTGTTCTGAAATTTTGGTTTGTCCTGTACTCTGTGATAGGTTCCTCTTGGAGCTGGGATTGCGCTGGCCTGTAAATACTTCGGTAAAAACGAAATCTGCCTGACATTATATGGGGATGGTGCAGCCAACCAGGTAAACGAGCCTGTCTAGCGTGGCTCTGTGAGGAGGAGTTAGACTGGGGGTACTCACTTTTCCTTCTGTGAACTGTGAGCTCTGCCCTTCCACCGAGTAGTGGGAGAGCACCTTTCCCCCTGCCTGCGTCGTACCTGCAACCCAGGCAACGTCTGACTTGGAACTTGTGCTAGGATTGTTGTATTGGGCTTTTTGCTTTTTGTCAGGAGTCCACTGACAGAGAAAAAGCAATCCTGGGGAGAGGAAAGTCCACCCTCGGTCTGCAGTTCATTGCAGTTTTCCTTATGGCTTTTGTTCCGAAGTGCTGTTCGCTGAGACAAACTTCGTGTAGGTGGCTGGGCATCTTCCAAGTTTTGAATACTAGCACCTCTTATTTGTGTTCTTAAGCATTTAAGTAGGGGTACGTTTCAAGAACAGTGTAGTTGTTAGAGGGGTGATTCAGATGGACAGTTAAGAAGTTAATTACTAGATGCTTTTTATATATCGGGAGTGCACCATGTGCTTGGATTTTCCTATGTTTTGGACTTGTGCAAATGTCTCTCCTTCCCTGCCTCTATTTTGAATTCTGCCCTTGTCGCTAGAGTAGAGGGAAAGCTTCTTGGCTCCTTCCCCTCTGGAGGGCTCAAGATACTCAGGGAGCCAGCAGGACTAATGCTTAATTATGTCATCGTGTGTGTCATGGGAGGAGTGGGTTCCAGATGCACTTGGCTCATCTAAGCGTGACACCCAGTGGTCTCTGTGCTGTAAGGAGAGCTCTGAAGGATAGCAGTGAAGATGAGAGTGCTGCTGCATAGGGAGAAACAAGTAATTTACATTTCTGAAGACAGGAGGGGACAGAGCCACTTAGCATTGACATTCCAGTCAGTTCTTTTCATGTTATCAGCAGACATGTTCAGCCAGATAAGAAATTGGTGGTTTAGAGCATACTGTTGATACAGTTTCCCACACAGGTGGGTTATAGTTCTTAGTTTTCCCTGTCTTTGACTTGGGGTAGCAAGGCTGACGCAGTCGCTGTGGTCAAACTTTTCTGTTACTTTGCTTTAGCAAGTGTCCTGCCAGATTAATCACCTGTGAAGTAATTTAGGACTGTTGCTGAAGTTATTCATTTAAAGCTGAAGGTTTTGTGCCACACTAACACAGGTACTGATACAGGCTTAAAAATTAATTTCTATAAACTATTAGTTGAGGTGAAAGCTACCTTATATAGTGTAGCTTCTTTTCTTATTCCTGCTGAGCTGCAGCAACTGGCTGGTTTCAGATCACTTTTAGTACTAAAATTTCTCCTAGCTAGACCTGTGCAACTGAATGATTTTCAGCAGAGCCTAATGCTCAGGGCTGGGCTCCCTGTCTAGATGTAATTTGCTCTTTTTCTTTCAGGGCCAGATATTTGAAACGTACAATATGGCCGCCTTGTGGAAGCTGCCTTGTATTTTTATCTGTGAGAACAATCGGTATGGAATGGGAACTTCAGTTGAAAGAGCTGCAGCCAGTACTGACTACTACAAAAGAGGAGACTTCATTCCAGGGCTCAGGGTGAGCAGAGTCACAGCTTTCTTCAGGGGGGACATGCCTGCACACACCTGCACAATAGAGACATATGTATGCATTTCTTTTATTTATACATGTATTTATAAAAAATAAATTAAGTATAGGAAAATTTGAAACTGAATTCTTATTGCACTTGTGGAAGTACTGAAATGGGAAGTTTGGGGTTTGGCATCTTTCTGCCTCAACTTGTGGTTTCTGTTTATCAGGTGGATGGCATGGATGTTCTCTGTGTTCGAGAAGCAGCAAAATTTGCAGCTGAATACTGTAGATCTGGAAAAGTAAGTCTGTAATCATCATTCCTTTTCTGTAGATGAAATTCTTAGCCAGATTTTTGCTGCATAAAAAGTTCCTTCTCCAGTCACTGTTGAAACTTTATTTGACCTTTCTTTTTTTCTCCACCGTATTGAACCTGTAAGCAATTGAGTGGTTCTTCAGTTTTGTTAGAATTTATTAACATGCAGTTGGGATTAACGAAGCATCTAAAAAAAAAATAATACTCTGATACTCTGTCACCTTTTTCCCCATTTTTACTCCAGTTAAATTCTGTTGTGAAAGGTGTTCTGACTGTCAGGCAGTTGTGTTCTTTTTGAAGAGGTTAATTAGGGGAAGCATCAAGGGAAGTAGCAATTATTCTATTTACAATAAGTGGAAAGTGAAGTATAAGTTTTGTGATTCAGCATTCGTGTCTATCACCCAAGTATGATATGGTGGTTTTGAAGATTTTTAATATTTGGTGAAATAATGTTTGCACTGGGAACATACAGCAGAGAAAGGTTTATACAGAAGAGTAAGGTTCTGTGAGTTACAATCTTACACTGAAACAACAGGCAATTTGAAATAGTCTGAATAATGGCACAATGACATCGGAAGGGAAGAAATGGTTTAATGCTGCTCAGTAAGAACATGAGAATAAATGCTTACATTTGATACCAAAAAACCTTGGAATGAAGAAAACTGCTAAGAGACTTTCTGTACTTTTAGCAGCAATGTATTTATTATCAGCGCAGGGGAGGAGGTAGTTTGCACCACAAAAACTCACTCTGAAGCACAGCTGTGAAACAGGCTAATTTATACATTTGACATACATGATTGCAACATATTCTCATACATTATTCATGTAATTACAACATATGATTGCACATTAATGATGGACAGAGTCTAGGCAGGGCCTGGGTGGAGTTTAGGTGGCATCTGGGCATCAATTTTTAGAGGGTCATTCAGGCCTTCAGCCTCACCCAGGTGGTCTTCCTCAGAGTTGCACTTTTCAACTTTCTTTCATAAGTGCCCCTGCCAGGATCTTGTACATGAATCTTGGCTTGTTACCATTTTCTTCTATTGATGTGTCTAACTCTACCTACTTTATGATTTCTAGTACCTGGTCCAGCCATTTCCAACAGTGGCTCAGGCCTGGGTACAGTGAGCAAGAGCAGGGCCATTCAGCACTACATGCTTGGTTCCTCAGTAACCAAGTTGAACAGTCTTGTAAGGCAGGACAGAACTTTTACCTCAGACTTTTCTCAGGTGGATCTTTATGTTTTGAGGCCTTTTTCCTTTCACATTTTATTAGTTATGATGATATTATGTAAATTAAAGTGAGAAAAAATCATTGAATTAAAATCATTCATCACTGGTGCAATTCATCTACAGCAAATACTTGCTGCTGTACCAACAAGTTGGTCACTCAAGGTAGTAACACTGTATTGTTTTTTCTTTTTAAGGGTCCTATTCTGATGGAGTTACAGACATACCGTTACCATGGCCACAGTATGAGCGATCCTGGAATAAGGTACTGTGATACTCTTTCTTGGCATTCACTGAAAACAAGTAAGTGTTGGTGGTCAAACTCCTGAAACTCCTGGATCAGTGTTTAAATCCACTGTGAAGTGCATTTAAAAGTTACGATATTGGTACAAGTGGTCTGATCACTCATTGCTCAGTTGATGATCAGTGGCCATATAACATACTGGTTTTACATGTGGTATTAAGAGATTTAGTTTTGGAACAAGCACAGAGTCTGTTAAACTTCTGTGCTTTCTAATAATGAGTTCTGCTTTCAGTGCAACTTCATGGTGTGTTGTAATTAAGCTTTGACTGAAAAGCAGCATGCTTTTCCAGGGATTTTTGAGTATTTTAAACCCTGTAAGCTAAAATGACAGGAACAGTTTGGACTGCCCAATCAAGTAGAACACTTATTAAAATACAAATATACACATGCCAATACAACTTGGGCAACAATTCTGAATTGCATGAAGTAGAGGTGTATCCTAGTGCTTTGTTGGAAACTTGTAGGGAATTGGAAGCACACAGCAAGTCCTGTAGCTCCTAGGGGTGATGGGAAGGAGGAAATATGGCCTCTCATGGTGACTGTCTCAGGCTGGGATTGCTCCCTTATCCCTGCCTGTGTTACACTACAGTCTGGAGCTACTTCAGCTCAGTTACTGCTTACAGACCCAAGTGTTCCAGATGTAGCTGTGCCACCCTTTGGGTGATGAATGTCACTGTAATTTCATTACGCTGCTGACAATTCTTTGGTCATACCTGTTTCTAAAAGCAGGCTGTGTCCAGAACCTCACCTCTGTTCAAGGATACCCCTGAGAAAGTTTATGTCTTTGCTTGTCTTGCTTATAGCTATCGTACTAGAGAAGAAATTCAAGAAGTGAGAAGCAAAAGTGATCCCATTACGTTGCTGAAGGACAGAATGGTCAACAATAACCTTGCTAGCATTGAGGAATTAAAGGTATGGCTTTTAGTTGCTATACGAGCAAGCTCTTGAGCATTCATACACTAATGAACTCCAAAAAAAGCACATCATAGGGCAGTGTGCATCATTTGCTCTTTGAAGTTCTTTGAAGTTTGTTTTAACATCATTTTTATGGGTGAAGGTGAAGTTTTGTTGCAGTTTGCTGCAGACCAGCTAATGAAGCTGCAGTCTGCTGGAAAGGCCTGTTGCTTTTGGGAGCCGAGTGTAACTTGGCGGTGCAGGGCTGTATATGGGTGGTAGTATTTCAAATACAGCTCTTGTCATACACTAACATGTAGAAATTGAAATTACCCAGACATTCCAACTACCTAGGGCAGGAGCAACTCTCTGGAAGGGAAATGATTAATAGTGAGAAAATCCTGGTGAAGGAGCCAGAAACCTCTAAGCAAATCTTAAATAATACATGCATCAACTCTGAGACTGTCAGGTTTTTTTAACTTATTTGGCAGAATCAGAACAGAAAACATAGAGGTTCAGTGGGGTCACGTTCCTCTGGCAGCAAGTTATCCATACCACCCAAAAGGGACAGAAAATTGAAGTTTAGTAAGGAGGGAGTTTTCACAGGCTTTTAGTTTATGTTTATAGACAGTGTTAACGCTAATTCTGACCAAGACTTAATCATGGTGTTTAAATTCAAAATTGTGATGCTTTTTATAAGCTGTCTTCAAATAAGCATCCATTTTTGGTTTAGGAAATTGATGTGGCAGTAAGGAAGGAGATTGAGGAAGCTGCTCAGTTTGCTACCACTGACCCGGAGCCACCATTGGAAGAACTAGGTAACCACATCTACTTCAATGAGCCACCCTTTGAAGTGCGTGGCCCAAACCAATGGATAAGGTACAAGTCTGTCAGCTAAAGGCCTTTTTGTTGGCATGAGTGAATGCATTTACAGGAACTCTAATGACTCAGAAACAACTGTTAAGCTTATTTAAAGGCTCTTTTTTGAAAAGAGGAAATGTGTAGGGAAATCCAGAAACCCATCTCTGCAGATTTTCTTAAAAACACTGAATGTTGTTTCAGAGGGAGCTAAATTAAGAGAAGGCAGTGGTTTATTTAAATTGCTATATATTTGCTTTACTGGCTTGTTTTGAATTGCTGTATGTTATGTACAGTGTAAAAAAAAAAAAAAAAAACCAAAAAAAAAACCAAAAATAAACCACTAGATAAGTGTTTGCTTTGTTTCTTGATGAACCACTTCTGTAAAAAAAAAAAACCAAAAAAACCCAACCACTAAAAATGCCATTTAACTGCTATGGGTTTGCTGCTGAAAAGTTACTGAATAAAAACATCAGTGAGAGTAGCTTTAATGCAAAAAGCTGTATACATCCATCTATGAAGAAGTGATATACGCTCTAGCACATCACCTCCCTGCTCAAACCATCACCCAGCAGAACTGTAACACATTTTAAGTTCACAGTTTTCACAATGCTAAAGCCAGTTCAGGTGTGTGGTACCTGTTCTGCTAAAAAGGATTTTTTTCTCAGCTAATATTTTGTATTACATTGTTGGGCATCTGCATTCTGCACTACTCTGTCATAAAGTCTGTTTCAATGCACTTAAATTATTTAACAACTGTTACTATTCACTGTATATTACACTGATGGTCAAACAAGCTACATCATAACTGTGCAAAACTTGCAAGGCCACTGTACATACATCTAATAATTTAAGTGTTAGGAATGTGTCTGTCATTTGCTTATTCCCACTTCATGTTCTTCTGAAGCATTAACCTTCTCCACCGAGGTCTCACCAGATGTTTGTCGGTGGCTTAATATTGCATTCCAAATTCTGCAGAGAAGACCACCCCTGTATGAAGAAGAATGGAGAACAGTTAGGGAAAACTCCTCATCTCCCTTACTTTACAGTGAGCAAGAAGTAAAGCCGTGAAAGCCCAACGACAGAGCAGTTATCACAGCACACAGAAAAAACTACATCTTTTATAGCTAAAACTTCTTTCAGGTCAGCCAGGAGTTAACAGAATGATGATGAAAGGGCTTGAATCAATGGGTAGGAAAGACAGGCATGAAGAACTCGCTCATTTGCCATACAATTACATCATCCTGAAGGGTGCAGAAACAGCTCCCAACCTTGATAAATTCCAAAACTTAGATGGCTTGAAGCACCCTGGGTGCACTTGTTACGCTGCGTCAGTGAAGACATTAAAAACTTTAACAGCAAATAGGAGATGAAATTCACAGCAGTTACCGCTGAACTATCATTGACCTATTTGAATAACCTAACTTCAAAAAAAGTTTTTTTTACAAACTACTCCAATTAACAATGAACTGAAGTACTTTCTTACCGCAGTTGAAGATACCGCAGATCATCTTTAGTGATATCGTTAAGGACAGCATTTAGTGTGTAATCTTCTTCAGCAAACTAAAAGGCAAATTTGTTCCTGAATTAATACTCCTTTGAAACCAAACTGCTAATTTTCATGGAATTGTTTGGGTTGGAAGGGACCTTAAGGGCCATCTAGTTCCAACCCCCTGCCATGGGCATGGACACCTTCCCCTAGACCAGGTTGTTCCAAGCCCCATCCAGCCTGGCCTTGAACACTTCCAGGGCTGGGGCATCCACAGCTTCTCTGGGCAACTGTTCCAGTGTCTCACCACCCCCACAGTAAATAATTTCTTCCTTTATATCAAATCTACCCTCTTTCAGTTTGAAGCCCTTGTCCTACCATTATCCGGCCTTGTAAAAAGACCCCCTCCAGCTTTTTCTGTAGGCCCCCGTTAGGTCCTGGAAGGCTGCTGGAAGGTGTCCTCAGAGCCTTCTCTGTCTTCATAGCAGAGGTGCTCCAGCCCTCTGATGGTCTTTGTGGCCCTCCTCTGGACTTACTCCAACAGGTCCACGTCCTTCTTAAGCTGGGGCCCCCAGAGCTGAACATAGTGCTCCAGTACTTACTAGTACAATAACCTTTTTTTTTTTCAAAGGTAATTTTTTGGGTTTAATTTTTTTTTTACCCTCTTAATGGCATCCAAGTCTGCTCCTTGTTGTTTCAGCCAATTCATGAGCTCAGGATCTGCATTCTGTCTAAAAGCTGCTGCAGACCATTGGGAGTCTTTAACAGAAAACAAACATAGGTTAATACACCTCATAACTAGGGCAAAAGTGATGGTTTTCAGATTACTGAAGTTAAAATAGATGGTCTTTTATCCTTTAAACAAACACACAACCCAATACATTTGTGTGCAACTGTCAAAGTATGCAGTATCTTCTCATACCTTCGGGTTTAAGTTTTAGTCGAAGCAAGTGTAATTCCTGAGTTTTTTGCTCCAAAGATTGTTGTAAGAGGGCCTGATACTCTCTCTCCTTCTGAACAAGGTTTTCCAAAAGCCTGTTAGCACATGAGGGAGATCAAAAACAACCATACTGAGAATAAGCCTAGGTAAAAAAAAATATAATTTCTAATTACTACCAAAGGACAGAGACACTTGAGAGATGCTGTCTTAAGTAACATAATTTATGGCTTACAAATCTACGTTTTGGTTGTCTGAGAGTCTCTTAGTGGTGACACTTCAAGGCCTTCATCTATGCAGAATTTAGTAAATAGCTTGTAAACTTGGTTCCTATTGTTTTTCAGCCTCCCTGGGCAGAGTTGCTGCTTTTGTACTGTAAATTACTGCTGAATAGTATAACACTGATGTTTTACCAGGGACTTTTTGATCACAAGATTTACATCACATTCGTAAAGAAGGATGGGACCTTCAGCTGTTAATGCACTGGCAGCAGCCTACAAACGTAACCCAAGAGAAACAGGAGAAGAGCTCTGCTGAGCTCTGCTTGTGAGCAGCCTGGCCGTGGGCCAGGACAGAGCTGCTCGGCTCTTTCCTTCCAGGAGCAGCTTTGAGCTGACAGTGGTACTGTGTCAGGTGGCATCTAAAGAGCCATGGAAGTAGGAAGGAAACTGGCACACTTGCACTATCCTAATTACTAAACAGTAGAAATCCAACATGACATTCTGCAACTAAAAAATTAATAGCACAGAAACAAAGAGTTGTACTGAAGGCTGCTGAGTTCTCATTCCAGTGCTGCCTGTGTCTTCTGAATCCATTTGTGTTCCTGGAAGGTCTGCTCTATCGCAAGGCAATCATAGTAGGTGAGCAATATTTGTGTTATGTATGTATGTGTCACTGCAGAAAGCGATGTCTGAGTGCTTTTCAAAGACTGCCTGAAAGATCCACAGTCTATAGAGGGGTCCTCAAATAGCAGGAGTCCTCAAACTCTTTAACCAGGGGGCCGGCGCGCGGATGAAGTGGCAGGCAGTCATCTGCGGCTGCTTGGTTCCCCCCCCAAACCCCCAGCGGGGGTGTGTGTGTGTGTGTCTAAATACCGGGGGGCCAGACTGAGGACCCTGGGGGGCCGTATCTGGCCTGTGGGCCATAGTTTGAGGACCCCTGGTCCATAGGAAGGTTACCTTAAGTTCTCTTGTTTAAGTCTGCCCAACTCCAGGCTAAGGTGCTGCAGTGTCTCATGTGACACTGCAGAACTAAGGGTGCTGACTCCTGATGTGACAGCAGGATCCTCAGCCCCATTTTGTTCAGTGGGCTGGAAACTGTCCTCCACTTCATCACCGTCCTTGTCCCCACCTTCAGTTTCTGATGCTGGCTCAAAGTGAGCTCGAAGCTCTGGTAAAAGGAAACAGTGTAAGAACAAGAATTTTTTTGGACAAGTCAGTTCAGCTGCAGTATACCAGTAGAGGCAGGTAGCTGTAGATTACAGCTGTAGAGGGGACAAATATATTTGTGATTAAATTAATGACAATAAAATGTATTAAGGAGAAACCCTTGAAACCCTTGTATTAATGAGAAACCCTTGGGTTTTTTTAAAAAGGAAAAAAAAAAAAAAGTTGTTTTCCCCTAATGTCCTAGAACAAAGAGTAGCTGCCATTTTTTCTCCTACAAAGAAAGTCCTAAAAAATCTGGCTGATTTGGCTTAAAAGCCATAGCAACTTTGGACTGAAAGGGCTCACCATCACTAAGTGCTTGCAGAACATTCTCGTAGTAGAAGGGGTGCTCAGCATTTCAAAATGTTAGAAAACTACTTGCAAGTCTCTAATTTAGACTTATTCCTAGACAGTTTTCAGTCATTTATCCTCTTCCTCTTCAGTGGTGGTGATTTTTCCTACTACCCATCTGCAGGCCAAAATCATACTCCTCCTTGTTTCAATGCACTCCCTTCTCTGCATCTGTTCCACAGCTCTAATTATTTTTCAGAACACAACCAGACCTGTGCAGTGTTACCCACCTTAGATGTCATTAAAATGTTGTACAGAGTCATTTTCTTTCTTACTAGAAAAGCTCTGGCTTGGACTGAATTTAATTTGCCTTTTCTTTTGTCATGGTTGGACCACAGGGGTGGTGCAGAACCACTGGTTATCTCCTCATTACATGCTTTTGTACTGCGAGTACAGCAGTAATCCTCCAGCTCAACACTTCTTTCTGTACAACATTCTGACCCTGTGCCTTTGATGTAATGGCACATGGGATGCAGTTAATGGCATGCTAACAGATTAAACATCTAAACTGTTCCTTTTTCTATAACTCTTTGATATGCAAACAGCCTTCTTTTTCTTTTTTTTTTAAATTATTTGCAGCTGCTTTGATTTACCTGGAATAAGGATAGTGACTGCTGCTTGGACTGCGCGGCGAATTATGTTATCCATTGCAAACATCCAGTGGGGCCTTATTAAGTGATTTCTTAACACTTTGTTCACCTATAAATAAATAAACAAGTAAAAGTAGCAGCAAACAACATTTGTTTACACCTTAGAAAAAGAGGATCTTGTTTTTCAGTAGTCAGATGAAGTTTTATAAATTAACAACTGCATGAGTCACTGAAACCCTCCCACCTTTGAAAGTCTAAACAGATTTGACAGTTTTAGGCTAGAGCTTTCAAACTGTAGCCAGACAGTGACATTCAAGCCCCTCTACAGTACCAGGAGGAAGAGGAGTGAGGGAGAGGGGGGAAGCTGCAAACCCCTGGGGTGAGCTCTGTCCAGGAAGAATTCCTCTCCCCCTGTGCTAGGCAAGGAACTCACTGCATCCTGAAATCCAAACAGCACCAGATGAATCTGATTGATGGAAGTGCTGTCAAAGTCCAAATCCATTTTCAACTTGGATATGGTAGAAGCCATCACTCTCTGCTCAGGAGAGTGTATGAAGTCCCTCAAAATCCCAATAATTTGCTTGATGTGCTCCACTGAAAGCTGCAGTTCTTCAGAGCTCTGGAGAAAAGATAATGAATGTATATCAAGTAAATCCCAGAATCATTAAACATCTAATCAGTAGCAGTAGTATTGTTAGGGTTAGGATTTGTGGCTTTGCCTGTGTATATTTCACACTGATGCACAGAAATCACAGGACTTTTGTTTCTGCAAAGCCTTTATTTTCTACCTTTTTCTAATTAGAGGTTTTTTTAATAGTAATTCCTATTTTAAAAAAAATAAATTAAGTCTACTGCTACTGTGGCTGTCACAAAAGATC
>JAVJGJ010000014.1:90595415-90660012 GCA_035590215.1 Microhierax caerulescens | reverse complement strand
CTGTGGCTGTCACAAAGGGAAGAGGTTCCAGAAAATATCTACACATTTCTGCAATGTACTGCAGAGGGCAGCTCTCCTCCATAAGGAGTGAGTCAATAAGCGACCCAATTTTTTTGGATGCTAGCCTTTCAATAAGCTGAATCTGGACTGGTATCCACTTATGCAGACATTTTATTTCCTTAGGCAAAAGAATATATGTTTATGTATGGATTTATTGTAAGGTAGAAAAAGGTCTAAGATTACACAGTGACAAGACTCAAGTGTTCATCCTATGATTTGCAGTCCATAACCCCCTACAGTTAAAGCCAGCCAAGTGCCTGCAAGAACAATCACCTCTGTAATTAAAAGGTAAAGGAAGAGAGAAGTATTACATAAATTATGAAAAAGAGATAATTCTAGCAGTGCTGCAAAACAGCTGGAGACTGAGATATGAACTTGATGTTACTAAATGACCCTTTATGCTGGAAAATATTTAAAGCCCTGGTTATTCCTGACTAAGATCTCACACATAAATCTTAGTCCCCTGTGAGACTATAAAGTATTTTGCAGTTTAAGCTCAGAGCAGAAATCTACCCCAGCTGCTCCCCCAGCCCGAGTTTGTGGGCCTTTCTCTTGGTCTGTAAAGCTCTTCTGGAGCCCCCCAGGTCTGGGGCAAGCTGACCTGCACCGTGAGGCAGTTTGCAGGGGAAGTGAGCCGTGGGGGCTCACTTAAATTAAAAATTGTTAATTAGTTCTCTATCCTTATAGCAAATCATTCCTATTGCTACCTGGTGTTCCATTTCCACGTCCTTAAAAGCCAAAACAAAACACCAAAATGACCCTACCCCCAGGGTACTCAGCTCTACAACCTCTGAAAAGACCAAGAGTCCAGCAGCAGGCAAACGGTGGGATTTGCTACCCATTCAGGCAATAGTAAATGATTCACACAGTTATAGGTCTCAACTCAGAAGGAACAATCCAAGCACCTTTGTTTATTAGTTTTCAGAAAAGGAATACTACTACCTGGCTTGTAATTTTCCTTTTGACATAGGAAAAGGAGAGCTGAAGTGAAATTACCTGTGCGATACAGTCCTGCAAATTAGAAACAACTTTATTCTGTTCTTCCTTAAGGATTTTATATAGGATTGCTCGGCGTTCACTGTCCTTCCGCAGCAGAAACAGACCAGAATCCTTATCCTCAATGGAAGGAGAAGCACTCCTGTCCTCTGAGGCCTCATCAGGCACGCTGTGTCAGCAACCAGGCCACATGCACAAGAGAGACCAGTATTAGCAACACTGTAGTACTGTCAGAAGCGAGCAGGGACAGTTTGGAGGTTAAAAAGTGACTTAAATTACAGCAGTGGACTGATCAGACTGTTAAACACTCATTCTGAGGCAGAAGATGGCTCAGATCCTCAGCTGGCGTTAAGCCTCACTGAAGCCGAAAGCGCAAGGCTGATTTCATCCTGCATTAACGTCACACAGCACTGGCTCAGTTTGGGGGAGGAAAGCTGAAAACCCTGGGCTGAGATAACGATTCATTTTTAATGGCCCCATACTGTAACATGCTAATTGTAAAGTATTGCTTTGTGCTCTCAGAGCAGCAAAAATGTCTTTCTGCTGCCCCTTTCCCACATTTTTTCATGAGTACACAGAAGGGTCAGCTCTTCAGCTAACTCCTGAATCCATATCCACTCGGTCAATAAGACAACTGACAGTCACTGGGGGCAGGGGGGAGGTATATAAATACATGGAACTCTTAAGGATAAAAATCATTGTTCATTAATTAAATATAGACAATATTTAAATTAACTGGTAAGTTGCCTATGCAACTCACTTGCTGTTTAACACACCTGCTTTATTGCCCTCAGATAAAATGTGAGTTAAATCAACATAATCCCTCATGGGTGTCAAGTGACAAGAAAGTGCTTTACCTTAGTAAATGGGAAATGGGATGCTTTGCCTGGATCTCTGAAGTGGATCTCTTTGGTCTTTCAAAAAACATGTCATGCTGTACATCAGAGTCTGGTGAAACAGAGCCATGTTCACTGCTGCTACTGCCAGCCTGTTCTCCATGGATTGGCAGTGGGAGGGATGTATTACGATTATAATCTATGAACAGACATTGTAAAACATGTAACAGAACAAGGCAGAATAGGGCAATTCACTTAAAACAGCCATGATCATCTTCAGTGATATCAAGACATCATTTTGCAAAACTGCTGAGGGAGAGGTAACCTTGTTGATAGAATGCAGCAACACAACTCAAAATCGTTGTATGCATAAGCAATAAAATGTGTGAACCCAAAGACAGCAAAACAGCTATGCTCATATGAAATGCCATTTTGTTATCCTCTCTTGCACGGACACACGCTTACACATACACACTTTCACCTTTGGTGCCAGTCTCACAAAGTGGTACAATGGGACATACAGCTGTTTAAAGAGCCTGAATCAAACCAGCAGGTTACCGTCAGCTGCTCCACCACAGCCACATCTCTAAGCAGAGAGCACTCTGCTCCCCACCCTCCACACCTCTGTCTGCATGTGTAAATGGACACATATCAGTTCCCTCTAGGACACTGGAGGCATCTGCCTCACTCACATGTTCCCTCGCCCTCAATAAGGACTCTCTCAGCACTAGCCTGAAGGAAATCTCTGGTCCCTTTCCAATTCATCTTGAAAGTAAGAAGAAATAAAAAAAAATAGCAGATACTGAGAGCTTGCTGTAATCCTGGTTGCCAGTTTGCAGCTCTGTGATAGGAAAGGTAAGAAAGAAGTTCCGCCAACTCAGAATGCAACACAACCATGGAGCTAAAATATCACAAAAGTTTTTGATGCTTGTCACTACAGATTATGTGGAGATGGGGAAGGAAGAGAGCTAGAAGTTAGAAGTTGTTCAGACAGCTCTGACGTACTCCATGGTACACCACTGATGTTCAAATGGCGGAGGTTAAATTGTTTCATTTCTGTGACTGTTTATGTCACCTTGTGAGAACAGGTTCAAGGCATCTCAGCAGTACAGAAAATTGAAAGCTGCTGTCCCGAGAGTAAGGGCTGAGATTTGCTCGGGGCTGCCTTTATTACTGGAAAGATAAAAAGGGACAGAGACAGGATGGAAAGATGGGGACAAAGCTGAGGAAACTGGTGGTGAGGGAAACAGTATAGGGAGGAGACAGAGTGAACAGCTGTAGCTGAGATTGTGGCCACAGCCGGGCCAGGACCTGCCTTACGCCCCCAAACTCCCCTTGGAGGTGGCTGCAGCAGCCAGCACAGCTTTCCCCAGCTCCGGCACAGTGAAGTGCAGATTCAGCTGCAGCCACGTTGCCTTTCCCTCCCCTCATCCCATGAACAGGTTGCACAGCCTTTGTCTGTTCTGCTCATGTCTGTGGCCGGCACTGAACCTGCTTCTTGCTGCAGCTCAGTGCTTAACCCTGCAGCACCAGATCCTCAGGGCATCTGAGGGAGCTCCATAACCTCGTCAATCAGCAGGAGAAGAGAAGAAAGGGGGAGGTGGGGGGGTGCAGAAGACAGCTGCACCTCCCCAGGTCCTGGACGAAAAGCCTGTTGCTCTCAGGGCAGCTAACAAGGCAAGCTCCACCTTTTCTAATGCCATGCAGTTTTTTCTGGAAAGTGCCCACAGGCAAGGGCTGGAAAGGCCACAAGAAAACACTGTTGCAGTGGGGCAGAAGGCTACAGCCTGCCAATAGCTCCTGACTGCCACGGCCCTGGCCGAGCAGTGTGAGCTCTCCCGCTGCCCCAGTGTAACTGCAGGGATCATAGTTCTCAGTGCCCCTCAGGACAAGTGGTGGTGCCCAGTTCATTGCTGAAGCCAGTTCAGCTCGATGTCATAAATTCCTTTCTAGTTTTTCCCCTTAGAATTCTGTTCTTTCAAGTGTTCCTTGCTGAGGGGAAAAAGGCTCAAAGAGGGAAGCAATTCAATTTGCATTGGAGTATGTGCATGTGTGCGTGCAGACAGGGGAAACAGCAGCAAGGCCAATGTTTTTGCCTCTTTTTGATGGACAGTTCCTTCAAACACTAACAATTTATTTGGCAGGTCTATATTAAGGTTTATTATCTTACCACTGAGAAAATGGCTGACATATTGGGGGGTGGGGCAGGGCAGACAGACGGAACACATTAGGCAGATTAAAAAACCCACTGAACAGCTACTTCAGCAACTATGTGCCCAATTTCCACGTTGCATACCAAGTTTGAAAACTCTGACCCATGTAGACCTGAACACCTAACAGACACCTAACAAGCACCTACTCTACAAAACTCAGATCTTGGAAGTGTATATAATTGTGAATTTAAAATGTAAAATTCCTTTGGAAAGTCTTCACCAAGTGCCATTTTTCTAAGTTTAATTTACTAATAAACGAGGCATTTATTTCTGGGGAGAGGAAAAATGGGGTTGGGATGTTTTAGCAAGCAAATGCAAAATAAGAAAGCCACCATATTTTGAGGGAACTGTTAAATTTAAATATGTCTAATCACAAATCACATGCACTTTTAACAGTTGAGTTCCTGCTGCTTTCCTGGCATATGAAATGTCCTTTGTAAAAGAGAGTGCTGAATGATTCCAGTATTTTATATAACACTTAATGATGATGTTGACTTGGATTTGGCTGGTAATTCCTTACCTGAAGGCCTGAAGGCAATTCTGCTTTTCTTGCCCTTGTTTACTTGTTTCAGGAAGGAATCTCTGAGCAAATCAGATGCTGTAACACGTTTACTAGGATCAGGTTCAAAACACAGCAAAATAAAGGCCTTTGTTTCAGCAGACACCGATTCTGGAATTTCAGGATGAATTTTAAACATCCCAACCTGCAAGTAAAACACAAATACAAATTATTTTTACTAAGCAACTGCAATGAGACCATGGGCCAAAGCTTTTAGTGTGACCTCTCACATCTGCTCTGAGTCTCATGGAAAAAGGAGTGATCCAGATACCCACACAAAGCAGTGAAGTGACAACAAGGTTCTAATCCTGTTCTACTTCATTGCAAACATGGTGTGAATATCCATATGGTATTAAACAAAATGTCAATGTATGGATGTATCCAACCTTGAAATGCTGCTTCTCCCACCAGCCACAAATACCTCCAGCTATTGCACAGGCTTCCCATCACCCCTGTCCAGTACTGTGTCTCTCAGTTACTGACTCCTCCAGCACATTTGTGCCCAGAAAGAGGAATAACGTCATTCCTCCTCTAGCACTGTTTGCCTGGAGCCTGCACCTGTTCTGCTCCTGCTGCTGCCAAATTTTCTCGTACTAATGCTCACAGTGACCTTGCCAGACCTTGTCACCACCCCTGGCACTTGGGCCAGATGCCTTCCCTAGCTTTTCAGTGTTATTTAACTGAAAAAAATCACATGATGTTAAATCTTTGGACAAGACCCCCCACTCTTTACTTAATGACAAATGAGCTTCTACAGGTTGCTCCCTAGTGATTTTTCCAGCTCCTTCACTGCCTTCTTATTCTCTAATGCCAATCTGGCATGTTTTGAAGAGAAAATTGTGTAACACGTGTACATTGTATGGCATGTACCTGGCAAGATTATGGCTTGTAGTCTCAGCATCTTTACATAAAACAGGCTCTCAAGAACAAGCAGAAAGACAGTGGCCTCAAGGGAGACGATAGCCCAGCAGTTAAACAAGTGCCAGCTGCTTTTCAATAATCTCATTATACAGCTGCATTAACACACTGTGGCACCATTAGGCACTCACAATAGTGGTTCAGCTTCTATGCAAGCTGAAGCAAAAAATGCTGAGCAGTCTGCTTCTGGTTGAATGATTAGTGCAGAATATAAAATGCTAATAATGTATTAAGGCCTTCCAAACCATGACTCTAAGCACATTGAAAAACCCAGTATTTCCTGCATGTAGCATTTTAAATACACACAACTTGCTAACCTCCACAATTAAATTGATTTATTTAATAAAGGAACTGAATAAATAAACAAATAAATAAACATTATGTCCTGTTGGCGAGATAGAACATCTATAGATTTACCTTGTCTGATGGAGCATCTTTATCTGATTTGTAAAACCACATGCACATTTTGGACAATGCTTTATAAATGGGGTATACAGTTTAACCACTTCGAAACATCAGACCAGCAAGATTTTTGCTTTGGAGCAAAGAGAGAAGACAGACACCTGCTTGCAGTGCTCTGAAAACTGCTCTTGACATGCTCACCTCCATTGTCAGCCCACTCCTCCTTCTGCAGTCTGGTGACAGGCTCACACAGCTAGCTTCAGCTGGGGCAGTGGCACAAGCTGATAGCACTCTGCTACCAGGTTATACACCCTTACTCAGTAAACAAAAGCCAGGACAGTCCAAAACAGGACCAGGAAATTTGAATGCATGTCTCTGATCTTACCTGAATCTCTGTAGCTCAAGGGGAGTAAATTTTGTCCCAAGCATCCGGAAACCCTGTGGCAACATTTGTTTACCTTATACCCATTGAATGCCATTTGTTCGCACTCCTTTCACACCAAACCAGATGTGCACATACAAGTCTCATAGATGAAATACCACACAACATACACTCAGCCAGGAATTATTTCCAGTTCCTGGTTCATTCTAGCGCCTTTTCTCTACTTTGTCCATCTCTTTGGTCATTTGCAATTTCTACAGTGACTGCACAGCCAGATTTAGACCTTCCCTCTCTTCACCTGCCCTATGTACAACAGAGTGTGCATGTGTGGAGGTGGGGACCTCAAAAGTTCGATATCCTGAGTTTTCCAGGCTTCTGTTCTTTTTACATGCCTGCCCAGTTGGCCTGTGCCATTCCTGGCTTCAAACCTAGCTCCCAGCTTGCTTACTTTTATTACACAGCAAAAAACATATCACGGTTTGCAATTTATGGTGCCCAGCAAGAGGCAGTTCCAAGCAGGTCTTGAGCAGAGCCAAGAAACAGAAAACAAAACCAAATGCCTGACTGTAGCACATTAACACTGTCTGCAATAACAGCGCTAAAACCTCTGCCACATCCAGAAGGGCAAGAAATGTATTTAAAAAAATGGCAATTCTGAAACTTCAGAACGCAGCTCTATGGCCTGGAAGTGCTTAAGGGCAGGACGCAGGGACACACACAATCCTGCCAGAGCTCACCTCATGAGCCTGCGCACACCTCATCAAGCACCCAGAGCTGAACCAGCGCTTCCTGACAGCTCAATAAACTGTGTGAAAAACAAGACATGTAACTCACTGAACAGTTCAACTACGTGCCAGATGTGTAAGATGAAAAGGTATCTGCCAACAGAACCATATCTGACGTTTACAGCCATGTGGGAAAAAGTCTTTTTCCACGTCTCCCTCAGGAAAGCTTCAGTGAACCGAGCCATATTCACCCAGGCAGCTTTGTCTGAAGTAGTGTCAGAAGCTGACAGCACCAAGGTGACATTATACCATAGAAATAACTACATGAAAATGCATAACCATGCCTTTCTTTGCCTTTTAGCTATGGTGCATGGGAAAATTCACAGGCCTAATACGATGCATGGCATTATGTGCCATAATGAATTGCAGCCCAGCTTATTATACTTACTGATAAAGATCTGATTTTGCTACCATGGTTCCATTAATTATTATACTAATGCTCACACGGTGACTTTCAACAACATACACAAAAGAATTAGCAATATTCATGATTTAAAGCAGTTTGCTAGGTTATGGATGTGATATTTTCCCCATTATAAGAATGAGGACTCTGAAGCCTAAGTGAAAACTTCAGTACTTTACTACAAGTCTACTGCCAGCCAGTGATATTCCAAAAATTTTCAGTCTGCCTATCACATTACCACATCAAAACTTTCATACTACTGCTAGTTTTACAGTGAGAACAAGTAACTTTTTTCAAATACATTTATTATCAAAACTGTCTGAAGCATTATCTTCTCAAGTGTTAATTCGTACATTTGAAAACAGATACATTAAGAGAAACAAAGTACTAGAGGAAGCAGTTTACCAAAGAGGTAGCTTTGATCCAATGGATTTAGGATGTAAAATACAGAGTATTTTACTCCTTCAGTACATACCAGAAATCCTGGAAAGTTAGCCGACCCTCTTCCACCATAGCTTCCAACCATGTTGCAGAGAGTGGGCCTTTGAAAGACAAGGCAAACAGATACTCCAGGAGAGAGGCTTATAAAAAAAAAAAAAACTTAAAGGAGCATAAATAACTTGGTTATCATTATTGGAGAGACTGATTGCCAGGAAGGAAATCATAAACCAAAAGCAGGAAATGACAGAAGTAAGAGGGTAGAGAATATTAGTTTTCATAAGTCTTCACTCACTTTTCAGGTTGCTGCTCTGAGTCATGACCTGTTTCCAGCACAAAAATAAATTATTGCCCCCGAGAGCAACACGGCTTAGCGCAGAGAAGGATCATTCAGTCAGTTAAGAACACAGCTCAGACTGTGGCTTTGTGTAAAACAAATCACGTAACAAAAGGTTACTACCAGTTAATATTAAAAAAATAAGTTAGTTTTTGAAAATTCATGAACTCTATAGCAAAAAAACCTGTACTTACTTTAAACATTGCTGCTTGAGGCTCTCCTAGTTCATGAAACGGAGGTTTGCCTGTTGCCATTTCAATAATGGTACAACCTAGTGACCAGATATCAGCGGGTGCACCGTATCCTCGTGGTCCTTTATCGATGATTTCTGGAGCCATGTACTGCAAGGTTCCTAGTCAGGACAAAAAGAATAGTCAAGTGTTATAATCTTTATTCTTATTAAAGAGAATTAGCACACCACTAAGCAAGCCAAAACATGTCAAATGCAACCCGTATAGCCCAAATATATGATTTCCCATCTCAGGACTGAAAACTAGACAGAAACTTATGTGTTAACATCTTTTCTATACCCTACCTTCCCCTCTCCCCCCTCCTCTTTCTAATACAAGGCTTCAAACTGCTGAAACTATATTCACCACATAATCCAAATGATTCCTCAGAACATCAAACAATTTTTGCAGATAGTAAATTGTAAAAATTATGCATGTAAGACGTGATGAAAACCTGCAAAGTGACAGATAGTGTTCATAGGAATATTTTTTCATGTTATCCCCTTATAAGGAGTACACTAGTGACAGGAATTTAAAAAAGTTAGTTTTATAACTAAGCAACTATTTTTGTAAATATAAGATAATAAATATAATGTTTCAAAACCAAAAAACAATATCATTTTACACAAAAACAATCAAGGTTGTAATCAAGGTAAATCAGTTACATGATAATAAAAAAAAATAAGGGAACCCATCACAAAATGCAATTCTGGCAGTCTTGAAGTCTTCTGGATGTGCTTGGGATTTCTGACATCCAAGGTTAGAAAAAAAAAAAAGAATCCATTGAAACTTCTAAAGCTATACATGTTGGCAAAATAAGATCCTGCCTAAGCCTATACTTGGCTCTTAACAGATGAATTTGAATGTCTCTGAAGTTTGCCTGCACACAGTACACCTATCAGGTCTGTTATGACATCTTTAAATTAAATTATTTTTTGCTCTGAAGAATGCAATGAAATTACACTGTGGTAAAGCTGTGAACGATTAAGTAAAGGATGTCTGATGAAGATAAAAGAGACTGGATATTTACTGTGTTCATTGAATGTGACTGCTGTAGAACAAAAGTTCAAGCCACAGCTTTGCTCTCAGGCTGTGTCTTTTGAATGGAGGGGTATAATATTTAAACCACTAAAAGTCACATTCTTCTAATCATGTGCTTGTATTACATAATGCCTAAAACCCACAGAGTTTACGTGCCCAGTTAAGGAACAAAACAAATTGCAAATGACCTTTTAAGACCCTCTGGACTGTAGCTACTTACTTATTGATTTTAAAACCAAAATAAGCACTTAAGTAAAATACTTATTCTCACCGTAAATTGCATCTCTGTGGCACAAACAGGGCTGCAAAAAAATATAAGAGAACAAAGAAGGGCACAAGGGAAGATTTACCTCTTTTTATTACAGTATGGCAACTTTTCTTCATATACAATTTTTCCATATACCATCTCTGATAACAACCAGTTGCTAAAAAGCCACTAAAGGAGTATGTAAAACACAGGCAAAGACAGAATGATTTTCCTCTAGTATCTGCTCCAGCCGTAACAGTAATCAGCCACAGCAGTGGCTTCCTGGGCCAAAATTAAATTTTGGACTATTACTTTTAATAGTCACTGAAGGGTCTTTTTTCATGACTTTGACTTTTTCTTATGGAACCTCTTTACATACTTAAGAGATTTCAGAAAATCCTGTATAAATGAGAAGCACAGTACAGCTATACATCACACTATGTGGCAGTGCACCTCCTTCCCATGGAGTATAACTGCATTGAACCAGTCTAACAAAAATGGCAAAGACAAACGTTGCAGGCTCTTTTCCAGATACCACAGGAGACCTGTACACATTTGAGAATTCTCCATCCATTTGCATAAGCAAGATGATTTATGAGAAAATTATTTGTGGAATAACTTGTTTGGAAAAAACTGTGAAACTCCTTAAATGAATGCTTCAGAAGCCAGCATTTAACCAGCTCTGTTCAGACATACTGTCGTTTATGTGTCTTTCTGTTGTAGCATCTATAAACTGAAGAGATTGCTTCTTGTAGCTCTTCATTTGTAACAAAACATTCAAACGCTGTATTTCTGATTCCAAACTGGACAAATAACACATTTTTAAATTCTCTTTAAAGGACTCCAAACTTAAGGTTTTAGTTAGAATCAAATTAAGTTAACAGCTTTGCAGGAAATAATTAGTTTCAAATGCCTGCACCTAATGAGATGTTGATCTCATGAGATATTGATGCAGACATCACATGCTGTGTTCAGATCATGATGTAATACAGTTTCCCATTCACAAGCTTTGCTAATAATGAGTAAAAAAAGCTTAGAAATGTTATTTCAGAACCTTTAGAATTTTATTTTCATGGCTTCCTTTGTAAGAAAGCTGGAGGAACTGCAGAGTCACTATCAGACAGGTGATGGGAAGCCCTGATTATCACTTAAATGGAGGTTGTCTTCTGTCTTCCACACACAACTGAGGGCTGTGTCTGCGTATCATTTACTTAAACTACAGGCCAGTATGAGGCTTGGAATTTGTGATAACAGCCTATGCATATGCCCATATAACAAGGGAAAATATCATGCTACCTATATCTCCACTGATAAACGAACTGAGCAATTACGTGACAACATATTAATTTTTCAATGTGGACTTACAGCTGTTACTCAGCAAATCTTGTTTTTCCTGAATGTTGCAAGTTTTTACCACCCTGTTTATATGAAAGCTTTTCTGTAACAGCCTCATATTTTCATGTAAACTGTTCTTCCCACTGCTGATAACACCCAGCTTAGCCAGTTGGTTGGGTTTTATAATTAATGCCTCAAAACTGAAAGTATTTATAAGTTTGTGTTTGGTTTTCTGCACTTTTAGACATACTTGAAGAGAGTCTGCATGCCTGAGTTACTAACATCAAGATTATTAAATGAAAAAGTTGCTGTATTCAAGTGTTTCCAAATGTAACTGCAACAAATCAATTGCTACTTAATTAAAAACATTTAGAATAAAAAGTATTACCTATCATACTTAAGAAGTTCTTTTTTTAAAAAAAGTAAAATGGAAGAACATTAAATTAAAAAAAAAACAAAACAACAAGAAAGATAGCAAGCCTGTGTTTATCGTGATCACACTCCCACTCACTCTTCCCTGAAAAGAGAGACCTAATCATGTTTTTCATCACAAATCCAAAGATCCTCTTGGCTTTAACTCTAAATCTATCATCAAAAACCTTATAAACTCTGCTAAAGTAGTCTTACCTGTAAATGTTTCGGTGCATGGATTGATTCCTGCCAGCCGTTTGGAAGTACCAAAATCAGATATCTTTACCACGCCACTATAGGTGTTCACCAAAACATTATCCCCCTGTGGTTTGGATGAGAGAGGGAACAGGGAGGGGAGTGATGAGTACAGATTCCAAATTCCAATCTCAATATTCCTTGAAGTTTGTCGTTATCTTTGTAACACACATTTCTACAAAGTAATTTTCCAGGAGCACCAGGGAGAAGGGGTTGGTTTATTCTTTCCTTTTGTTTTAAGCTTCCATGAAATTCTATTAAAAATTCTACTTCAGGCTAGACTAAAACTAACTGAAGTAAATAAGACAAAAACCAAATCATACAAGACACACTAAAAGAAAATTTACCTTTATATCTCTGTGTACAATCTGGTTCTCATGGAGATACTTAAGGCCTTCCAGAATCTGCTTGGTGTAAAATTTAATTGTAGGTTCTTTCATCGGGCCCCACTTAGATCTTAGGAGAGCTGAGAGGCTGCCTACAAGAGTTAAGAAGTAAGCGTACCAAGATAGTAAAATCCTCAAATCAACATGAAACAGTCTGGATTAAGCCTTTGCTCAATATACTAATAGAAGAGAAATTAAGTACAATTCTTCCCAGATGCCTCAGTATTTTTTTGCTGCTCTTGACTGGTTAATTCTTTCTTGCCAGCTTAGCTTCCACCTCCATGACAGGACTGAAAGTTACAACAGGGCTGGAGGCATCTCCCTCACTTCAGTCTAACAGCTGTTGAGACTAGGACTAGCAACCATTTAGCCCTTTATGAAATAAAGACTAAAGATAGCACTGTATGATGTTATACACTATACTTCAACAACCACTTGCACAGGCAAAGGGAAGCTGATTTACTTGAGACTGGGAAGGATGAATTAAAAAGGAGAGTCTTCCCCTTGCAAATATGGGATTAACTTCTGGAAATATTCAGAGACAGAGAAAAAAGCTCCTGAAAGAAACCAAGTAATGGATATCCAGAGTAGGAGATAGGTCATCCACACTTCCCCTACTTGTAATAAATCTAATCTTCTTTCTAAATAACACAAATATTTTAGTCATGAAGCAAAAATAAAGAGTTTTGCTTTTTCTGCTCATAATAAACTAAAGTGTAGTGGGTCTACTTAATGTCAGACAAATTCAGCTAAAGGGATTTTCAGTCCACAACAAGAGCTTTCCAGAGTGAAGTTTCCTCAAAGAATCTTGCATAATCTGAACAGCTGGTTCCTTTTGAAGCCTAGTGGCAGAGTTTAAAATATCTGAGTTGGTTCAATAATACTTTGACATTAGCAACTAATCACAGAACACTCTACTGTGCATATATGAACAGGAAATAAAAGGTATGTAAACGACACTAGCTGACACTTTTAACAAGTACAGGAAAACAAGTGGAACTGTTGGTATAAATGAATCACATCTGTATGCATCATGTATGTTAAAGTGTCTCAGCTTCCAGGTGAAAAGCTCACAGGAATTAAAAAATTAAACAATTTCTCTATGTTCAATGTTCCAGATGTATTTAATTACACATTGAATGTTTGTGTCTGGACCTTCCCCAGAAAACATTAACATTTTTTCCTCTTTTTTTTTTTTTATTTCTGCTTTATTTTGAAAATTATTTTCCTATAAGAATTTAATACTTGTTCTGACACATCTTGACACTGAGGAGCAAATAGCAAAAGGGAATTTGAAACAGCGCAAAGAGGATATAGAGGCACTTAACATCTTAAAATGTAGAGAAGGCTGGAGGAGCAAAACTGGAAATTATGAGCAAAGGAAGCATACAACTTTTAACTCTAATCTACCTAGGAAATAGCAGTGCTTTGTATAGTATTTAATTGCTCAATCAGTGTTACCTCAACAGGAACTTAAAAGCTCCAGTCAACATTCAGATTCTCAGGCTAAATGGACTATACAGCCCTAACTCCCTTATTTTATACCACATGAATATTTGACACCAAATACTTTCAATGACACCTCTAGGTTTATAACTGTTACAGAATAGGGAGAGAGTACTGGGACATGTACATTTCAAATCTATTCTTTATATGAGAAGAATGCCACTTGTAGTTAACATCTCAACAGAAAAACCATATACAGTGCACAAACATATTAAGTGCACATCTATTTGCTTTCACTAAGTTTAGACTCCTAACTGGTTTTGCTTCCTTTGAAAGACTAAGCTCAGAATGACACTAACCTCCTGGCACCTGCTCCATAAAAATCTTAATGTATCCATCTTCTGAAACAGATCCAAGATACTGCACAATATTCCGATGCTTTAAATATTTATGCAGTGCTATCTCTTCATGAAGAGGTTGAGAATACCTATTTAAAAAAACAAACAAACAAACAAAAACAACGACCAACCAAACAAAAAAGAATAGAGGCATATTTCATCATACAGAAAAAATTCCTAGGCTATGCTTAAATGCTAGTTTATAAACAGAATGGATTTTAGGGATACTGATCTTATTCTTGATGCAAATGACCTTCAAAATACAGTGTGACTGGCTGCCTATTCAGAAAAAGTACAGGGGTAGATCTCAGAAGAGTCTTGAATAAGAAACATGCCCGCAAAGAATTTATACATGCCTTTCTTCTGTACTATTACATAGTACTGTCTTTGCCTCCAAAACTCTTTTTATGCTTTTCCCCCTTCCCAAAAAGAATACAAATGAGATACAAGTGCAACCCAAACCCCTAAATATGTCTTATTCTAGAATTTATGATATACGTATAGATTATCGAGCTGTTATCATATGGGTATATATGCAGATTATATCATATATGATATACATATAGGTTATAAAAGACTATTTTTTTTTTATATATATCATATTTTTCCAAAAATAAAGAAGTCCTTATTCTCAAAAGGGTACTGTTGAATACTATGAGGGGAATAAAACTGAATTTTAGTATACTGGGATTTTACAAAGTAACCACATAGAAATACATGCAAAGAAGAACAAAGTTTTCAGCAGACATCTGCAGTTTCATTAGCAGTATATATGCAACAATAAACTAGGTCTTACCTGCTGTCTCTCTCGGGTATTTCTTTGATGGCTATTCGGACCTGGTTGCTAAGGTCTCTTCCAGCATAAACTATTCCATAAGTACCTTTCCCCAGAACCACCCTGTCACCATTCTCATCATAATCATATTCATACTGCAAGCAGAAAAGATAAACAAAGCAGCACAGAAATTGTTATCACTAACATTTGACGTTACAGAGAGCTTTAACCAGTTATGTACTATACCGAGTTAGTACAGCACAGAGTAGCTGCTGCAGCACAGCTGTAGTACAGGTTACCCACCAGCCTGGCGCATTATACAACTTGTAAAATTTCCATGTTACTTGCTTTACAAAACAATCTTCCCTAACCAACTTCAAAATGCATTCACCAAACAAGGAATACAGCATTAAACCAAAAATCAATGAAACAGTGCTGTCAAAAGAACACATTCAGGTATCTCTAAGAACTGCTGACAGAGTCTTCAGAACACACAGATGTACGGAACATAACCTATAATTTTGAAACCAATGGTTTTATCAATAGAGAAAAGTGATATTATAGTGGGTGGACACTGTTTCAAGACCCCAAACTCTCATTTGAGCTAAACCACAGCAAAATTAATTTCTCACATATTCCCCCCATGAGCTTTTCCAAAAGGAAAAAATAAATGCTCATGTTTTCCAAGGATGATTAAATATATGAAGTAGTAGGTTTCCACTGCTGCTATTGCCAGGTGAATAAGTCACTGCTGGTTCACCGACTTCAATAAAGTTTCATTAATTTAAACCAAATCATGGTCTTGTCCCATATGATGATCTTTTAACAGAGCTCTCCTGCTACAGAAGTCAGTGAAAAATCCTGCTGATGAATGATGCTGCATAAAAGTACATCCCAGACACTAAATAAACCCATTTTTTTTATGGAAGTTGAGTTAAGCAGTACACCTCTGATTCAAATCAGGGAACTGATAAAGGATATTGAAAAAGCACTTTTGCAAAGAGTTATGAAAGGAATTGGACAGTTTCATAGCCTCAGATGTTAATCAGAAGTACACAGACCTCCCCCACAGTATCTTTCCAAATCCAAGAGGATATCCCACATGGGAAAGCTGCAAGGTATTCTCTGTGGCTTCATATGAACTCTCTATTAAAAAAAAAATAACAACCAGCCAACAAATCTTTTTACAATGGCCATAACTATTGACATTTTTGTCATGACCACTTTTTCTGCTTCACCCAATAATAAGACTCTCTCATATAGAATGCAGCCTCGAAATTTATTTCTCTGAAGTGTCCTCCCAGCTCATATGACAGCTCTGGCATTGCAATGTCTGTGTCACTGACTTGCCCCCCCCGCTTCACCTCAGCAAAGATGGCAAGTTTTATGCTGCTGTATGGAGTGTGCTAAAGAAAAAACATCTGTTGCTTATCCTAACAGCATATTCTGCTCAGTGGAACTAAACTTGAGTTAGCACCGCTTTAGTACAGTTTCATTTTCCATGTTTCAGCACTTCATAGCTCATAACATAATCTTGTTGTATGGTAGGCATAACTGACCCAAAATGCCGTATGTAAAACTTTTCAGGTTCTTTGGTAGAAGCATATCCAGCTTTCACAGCTATCACATGAGATAAAGCTGTGCAGAAAAAAGACAGCAGTCACATTGCAGAATTTAAGATTGACAGCAACCCTATCCGCAACAGACTGGCCCTAAGCCAACTCTATATTTAGTGTGCAGAAACCTACGTTCTCTAGTCTGGATCCCATGATACATTAAAATTGTTGTGATTTGTAGTTCAGTGCTAGTTAGTAGACAGTTTAATACTCTTGTATATACTTGATGCCACTTAACATTTGCCTCCTCTCTTTCCAACAGCTACAAAGACTGAATAAATACTGCTGGTTGCCGAAAGTCTGACTATGTGACCCACTGGATGTGCAATTCAACCGTCAGGTGTGAATAAACAAGTGTTCATAGCTGACCTTCTACATGAACGTGGTAGGGCAGAGTCTGATCTAGGATATCCTATTTGGGGTACAGCAGGTACTCTTAAAGTGATAGGCACTTATTAAATATTAAAATCCAGAAGTGAATACCCTAAGGTAGAAAGGATGGCCACACGCAACCTCCTTCCAAATCCTTGTTAGCTGTACAACCAAACTGTAATCGCCTTCAAATAATACCACAATCCAAAATACACAACACCCTGGGACAACATTCTCGTAAGAATTCTGACTGAAATCAGATTTTCTTCCCTCAAACTGTGCTCAAGGTTATTTCTTTCTCTTCTCTATATATAAACAGGTGTTTAATTACTGGTAAGAACTTCTGCTTTCTCTGTGCTTGTCAAGCCTATCAAGACCATACAAAGCTTCACTGTCCACGTCTCTTCTTAAATGCAAGATCTCAGGCTGCAGGAAGACATTAAGCGTCTTAGCTCATTTATAACCTAAAGAAATTAATCCTCCCCTTCTGTATGATTTCTGTTTCAATGTACTAATCTAAGACAGTAAGTACAAGGTGATAATTGTGAAAACTTCAAGATATATAGAATGATAAAGATTTTAAAATAATTTCTGTAGTCATTTCTCCATGTCACTGATTAATGCAGGATTGTTTCCTGCTGTGCATTTTTCCAGCTCAGTTTCTAAAAGGCTCAAGCCGCAGCAAGTGCATTTCCTCTGAAAGATTAATAGTTGAACAGATTGTGGTCTTTGGAGATTGTCTTGCTATTAGCTATGTACATAGGTATGTAATACAGAATCTGCAGCTATAGCTAATACCCTATCTTTGCCAAGGCAGAGCCCTGACCCCATGTTGACACCACAAATGTATGTATTAAGCTGGGCTTAACAGCTGCATATCTCATTCTTTTCACTTGAGGAGAGAATTCTGTGGACACTACGCACAAGCTTCAGTGCAAAAACTCACCTTCCTCAGTACATGCACTAACATTCAACAGTAAAATAGATGGTCTACTTTCTTAATCCTCTTCTGAAGCCTCAGGTACTACAAAAGTTTCATTACGATAAGAGCTGCTCTGAAATGTAAGCCTAAGAGAACTGCTGGAATGAGACATCATATCAGAAAGATACCCAGCTCAAACAAATGGTAGCAGGGTTTTTACACTTACTAAACAGATTGACTGAATTTGCTTGACCACAAATACAAGTTAGAGCTTTTCAGATTTCAAAACAAACAGAAACACAGGATATGTACTTAGTGCTACAAATCTGGAAATTTGCTATGTGTCTTATGAAGACATGGATTTACCTACCCTGACCTGAGCCTACATAAAATACGAATAACCCTTTCCAAGTTTTCTTTTTTTTTCCCCTCTGTACTGACTATAAAGAAAGCCTACAGCTACAGGTTCCTAAAATGGGGATTTCAGTGATAAATAAAAAGCACAATTGATTAATCTGTTCTGAATATCTGCAAATATTCAAAAAAATGACAGAAAAAAAAAGTGACAGAAAAAGCCTCTCAAATGAAATCATCTGGAGTAGTAATAGTATCAGGTACCAGCTACAAAAACTGAAGTACCTTTGCTAAATGACTTTTTCCTAGAATGGTTTAATATCTTACCTTTTCTATCCACTTAATCTAGCTGATATCAGATGATTCTCATCAACAGATTGTTTGCAACATAAATATAAGAACAGTAACAACCTTCATTAGGGATTTATACAGTTTACAATAATAAGAGGCTCACTTAATCAAAAATGCATTTTTTCTTGTGAATGCAAGTCTTGCGTACAAACAGTTTTGTAAGAGTTGAAATTTCATATACAGTTAAGGAGTTTACTGTCTTTCTAGTATACTGATACCGAAGTGCAGGGAAGACTGAGGACAAGTTTCAGAGGTTTTGGACCTTTTATCCTTGACATACCTCCAATGTGTCTCCATCTATTTCTCCTTCTAGTTCCAAAGTACTACCAACTGCATCAGACAAAATTTCTTTCACCAACCCACAGAATCTAAAAAAGCAATAAATAACACAGGATGAAAGAAAAAAATATCCTTTTGGAGAGAGATTAAACACATTCTTTGCAAGTTAGGCTTTGCTTTCAAGCTAATAACCTGACTAGCATGTTCATAGGTTTCTTTCATTACTTTTCTCCATATTTAACCTATTTTAAATGAGGAAGAACATCAAACACACACTGAAAAGCCTACTAATTTATACAATTATTTTATTTGCTGTAGCAGAACCCAGTATTTGCTTGTTATTGTAATTGCATAGTAAAATCTTTGTAGACCCTACTCAAATATTTTTTTCTGTACACTGACGGAAAGTACTTAGTATGGTCTTGTCTTTACAAATGTAATCATAGAATAAGCTGAGACATTAAAAAATCAAGTACTGATTTTCAGTGGTTCCATTCAGTAGTGTTAAATTTGCAACATCATATTGAGTAGTTCTCCATCTGTGTAGCTATGAGAGTTCTATTACCTTCAGTTTAATTTCAATGTTCTTAAGGACTTTGATTGCAAATATGGTTACTCAGTATTTCTAAAAAACAGATTTTGTGGTTTCTAGACAGGCATCCAGAAAGCTAAGAATATAAAAATAATAACATGTTTTGAAGAACATTTTTAACTAGTTTCATCTAGTTCTCTAGGATGAAGATTCTTAAGTACAAGACCATCTTTTCCTGTAGTTCCCTGCCTGAGCTACTCACTTTTTCTAAAATTCTATAACAAATGGTTAACCATTATTATAAAATATTCATATTTCTTTCACTAATAGACACACCTCTCTGGAACAGACTCCTGTAGTACACCAAATAATGCATAAAAATGTGACATAAAAAATGTTTCATAACTCACAAATTGCAATGCCAAATTAAGGCTGAGTAGGTAACATTACTTTTAGTGTTTCCTATCTTTTATGTAATGCATGCTGCAGAGCTAACAATTTTCTTTAACCTGAGTTTATTCCATGCAATACATAAATAATAATTATTGCAAGAAAAATAAATGTACCATCGAACCCCAAATATTAAGTGTGATAACAAGCCACTCCTACTTCCTAAACCAGAAGTTTTATATGCCAAATATCAGTCTCTAGGAAGAATTTGGTTTGTAAAGATTTAGGTCGGAAATTCAGTTAGCATACTTACTGTTCAGAGACAACATATCATCAGGAAATGTTTGAATACAGGTGCAAACAGTAACAGGTATCTGTGACACAATATAAGCTAGAAATTTCTATTATATTCTGTTGCTCTTACTTAAATCAAACTGAACAGGTACATAAGGGAACCAAAACCAATATCGCACCTTACATGACATGGCCAAGACACAGAAAAAGAAGGTAATAGTTATAAATTAGAATAAGCTACTTAAGCCTTTTCTCAGACCTAATCACTTGCAGGTAAACTGATCAGAACCAGCCAACAAGTGTAATGGGATAGTGCTCTCATCACCTTAAATCACCTTAAATCACCTTAAATATCAGTGAGTTTACCTCTTTGCTACTTCATCAAGAAAAAGAAGTGAAGAAATAAATAATTTCTCAAGCAAAAATGTCAGCTTTCAACCCTTACTAAATCATTTTTATTTATGACATAGTTCTCACATGCAATACCCACACAAACTGAACTCACCTACTACATTGGTTTTCTGTAGAAAAGTAGATTTGAAAGTCATCAGAGTTGTGATGGACATAAAGAAAACAACATCTTTCATCAAACTTGGAAATGCTGTAAAATTCACATTAAGAAAATATTATTTTGGATGTAACTATTAGAAGAAATAGAACAAGGAGGAGGTTTTTTGTTTGTTTGTTTGTTTTTTTTTTTAATTATGAGCACCTAGCAAACATCTTTTTCTGTTAACTACCTCAGAGAGACAGAAGACAATTATATGTATTTTCCTTTCAACTAGAAGCTTTGAGTTTATTTACATATTTTATTACCTATCTCCAATTTGATAAATTATTAAGTTACTTTGGTAAAATACTAATTTATCTGAATTATTTTGAGGTTTGTTTGTTGTTTGCCTCCCCATCCATTTTTACACAGTTCCATGAGTTTTCTTGGTATTTGATGACACCTCAATGGAAAGCAAATTGCTTTGACACTAATCTAGCTGTCAGGAAACCCTTTATTTTAAGCTTGACAAGTATTTGTGGTTTTTTTCCTACAGTAAAACTGAACTGCAAAACACCTACAGTGTAGCAGATCCTTCACGGTATATAGTTTTTATGGCCTTAAGACAGATAAACAAGTTTTGGCATGACCAATATTTACTCCAAACTGCAGCAATAATTGCAACAATTCTGACAAAGTGATTATTTATTACACATTGTGTCTTGCCAGTGTCATATATGTCCCATCTAAATGCACGGAACTGAAAAGTGAAGAGGCCATAAGACATAGTATCAATATGAAAGTGAATTTAGGAATTAATATCTTATTCCAAACAATTGTACTTCACTGTTATTCTACATAAATGCCAAGTTGTTATGTTTGTTAAGGTATTCTCATAATTTTTGTTCATTAAAATAATAAAATTTATTAGATTCTTACCTGATCTATTTAGTCAAACACAGATTTTGCTTAGCACATTAGACTACAGTAAAGCTGCAGAATGTTACAAGACCAACTTGCTGTAGCATCATTAAGGGCTACATGAACAGACATTCCAAAAAATTAGAATTTTGCCAGATTTTTTTCAAAACTATGTGAAAATACACTGTGCCATTTTGTAGCTTCATTATGGTATAGCAATTTCTAGTCTAGCAAGGCACATACCTGAAACAAGAACTAAGAGACAAAGCAAGATGATTCTTCCAAGGGCAAATACAGGGTAGATAAGATAGTATCTGAGTAACAATACCGTACTATAAATAGTGTAACATACATGGTATGTAAGATGAACTGGTTAGCATAAATAAAGTTTAAGGGTTTTGATAGAGTATAAGTTAACTGAGACCACTAATTTTTTTTTTCTAAAACTAATGCAATTTCAATGGTATAGCAATTGTGTAAGTTGCCACATACAAAGCAAACATCTAATCCATTAAGTTTAAAAAGACTGCCTCTTTGAGCTTTGTAATCCCCAGCAGTGATTAAGAATCAAAGCAAATTAATTGCTTGCTTCCATTTCATTAAGTTATCTTTCTCAAAGATTAATTTCTGTGCAATGTGTTGACTGAAAGTAATTAATACGTTTCAGAAACATTATGCTGAGTTATGCTTAGTCAGCTCCACAGACTTCAGTAATGAGAACTGCACATCCACTTACATTGCATTGGAGTAGTAGAATAAAATATCACACTGAACCCAAAATCTGCTTTTTTTAAAAAAGAATACTGAATTTATGATAGAATCTATGTCCAAATCCACAATTGTAGGCTTTCATAGCAATCACCACTCACCTTATTCAAAGAAATAGTTTTTCACTGAGCTTACTTGCTTAAGTAGATTATACAAGTTCATAGAAGACAAACTTGGGACCTAAAACTTAGGTGCTTAGGGTCAAAATCACAGCCCAGAAGCCCTCTGCTTTGAGAGCTATAGAACCCATTACATATCTGAATTTATGCTTGTACTTGAATCAGAAAGTTTTTCAAGCCCTTAAGCTTATACACTTACACAAATGGCCCAAGCCAACAGCCATTTACATCTCTAGAAGAGGCCACATCCACCAGCACAGTGACTCACAAACTCACAGAGAAAGCAAAAGCCCACCTCATGTTCCTTGTTTTTATGGCTCCTCTGGTTCTTAGCTACAGTCTGCATAAGCAGACAGAGAGCAAGAATGCCAGAGACACACTGCCAGGCTGAACAGATAGGTTTAATTTTGATTTCTCTCCTGGTGCTCTGTCTCTGACCTTCCTGGCAGTAAAGTAGCCCAGCTGGAGATATATAAGCTAGCTTCTAGATGTAGTCATGTATTTTGCATATACCGTATGTGATTCTTTTTATCCCTTCACTTCTCAGAACAACCCTGATCTTTCTATGCAACATTCTGATCTTCTTTTTTACTAATATTTGGACCCATTTATTTGTGACTAGCATTTCCATTAATCTAGGCATCAGAAAATGGAACTACTTTAACTGTTTAGAGGCTAGTCCTTGAGAAACTCCACTAGCAATATCTTTCCAGCTCAAGAATTCTTTCCTTAGTGCAAATTATGTCCATGCCTCTAATAATCCAGGTTTTAGCTGGTAGGTTTTTAGACAGAGCCATATCAGAAGAATTTCTGAATTCCAAACAAAAAATAGATACCATAGTTTCCTTCTCTTAAAGAAAAACAGACAAACCATTCTTTCACTTACAGAAGGAATTAAGAAGAGCTAAGGGCTCTTCTGCCCTCCTTGTTTTTAAATACAGAGATGGCAGTAACTTCACTGAAAATTTTAGATAAATATATAAAAAGCAAGTACACAATTGCAAACAGGGAAGTCTCCCAGAGCAAACACGCGTCCACACACCTCTCTCAGATGAGTAGTCTTATGAGAAACACACAGCACTGCCCATGCATGGAAATGCATACTCTTCTGTGTTCACATTTTGAGGCAGGTTGGACAGAACAAGCTTTTATAATAGGCAATGCAAAGCAGAGATTTAGGGTAGAATACAGATTTCCCACTTAAGGGAAATATAAAACATTAAAAAAAAATAAAATTAAGTGTTTTCTGACATACCAACCTTATTCCCCTAATGGAAGAAGCTGTAAAATTCCATTCGTGAATCTGTTTCTGTAGAGAACAAAGAGCTACAATCAACCACAGCTCAACCTTGATTTACTATTGGAAACAAAGTCACAGTATGGTGAGCAAAATAAAGTTTTTCCAACACGTCTCTTTTCCCTTCTTTCTTTCTTACTCCCAAATTTCAAATAAGTTGATGTATAGGTAAAGAAAGGCCGTACTTTGCTGTTTTATTCACTGAGGAAAAATGAATATAAACAGCACAGGGTGAAAGTAAAGGTTCTAATATGCTTCTTTTCCATGCTTTGCCTTTCTAAAATTTTAATCTATTCTCCACCTACTCTGTTCTGATATTAAGAAGGGGTGGTGAAATACATTCCAGATTTCAAGTCAACGTTAAACTAAAATTATTTCTCACTTTTAAGAGATTACACTGTCCATAACTGTGCCTACTCCTTTCCTAATCTCCTTGGATTATCCAGTAATCCAAGACACCAAATATTTTATCTCTTGATGCTTATTTGTCACAACAGGCTGCCATTTTTTCTTGTTTCTAATCTTATAATTGTAAAACTTTAAAATTTCTAAAACATTAAACACAATGCTAGGCTTTATCTTTGCTTTTTATCTAGCTTTGAGCTGCATCTTAATAAAAATTCTGCTATTTTAATGAGAAATATTATGAGCAGACCAAAGAACCCAAGCGCTTCTAAGACACATGGTCAAGATAATTGAAATCTGAACTAGAGGTCAAAAACTAGAGGTCACTTGAGTTCTAATTGTAGTCCTTCCTTTTACTTTCTCTGTAAAAAGTCATCTTCCATATGTGCACAAAAGAGATATTGAGGCTTGTGCTTCACAGAAATGTAACAATATTTAAATTATTGTAAAGTGCTCCAAAATCTACACACAAAAAAAGTGACTTTAAGTACAATGAATCAGAACACATGAAACATATCTGCTGGTAGATTTACCGTTTCAGTGGGACAGGCATGCCACAAAGACAGAGATCTTTCATCTGCTTCATTGTTGATTGAAACATACGCAGGCTGGTAGACTTTAGTTGGTTCTATCACCAAAACCTGAAAAGAAAGTATTTTTCCTTAATAAACCAGCAGCTAATACATGACAGTATCTTCACATGCTCTGATACAGACAATGGCTAATTTCAAAGTAAGGCCTAAAAAATGTCCAGGTGAAGAGGGAAGGGCAAGACAAGGCAGGAAGAGGCTGTGTTCCTATGTACAACAGAACAGTATTATCACAATTTGTTGTAGAAGACTTAAAAGTATTTCTTAGAATGCTTTTAGGGTAGTGGGTTAGATGTTTTTTTTTATGCAGTAAAGATTAGCAGAATACAGGGTTTGAGTTCATGCAGTGAAATAACAGGCAGTTAAGTATGTAAATATTGTGTTTAGAGTCTTCCAATGCTTGTTATATCCTACTCAGAAACAGAAGACATGTAACACTTGTTTGGTCATAATATCTTACTGGAAATCTCAGTCCATTAGTTGTTTCTTTTGTTGCCTCAAAAATTATATCTAGCCAGAAAGTCAATCTTTCTTGTCTAGGAGAATGTTCTACGATGGGTTTCTTGAAACGCTGAATTAGCATCAGATTCTGAACTAATGATTTCAAGTACCTAGAATGTATTGAATCAGTGAGTTAACAGAGAGAAAACAAAATTTGACCAGATGCTAACTTAACTGACTTATAGATCCAAAGAATTAATTGCAAAATTAGATGTACTTTAAAAGCTACCATAATGGAAACAATTGTGCTGATTTTCACACTTTTCTGGAAAGAATAGCAACTTTAGTCAAAACTTTAAGTCATAAGATCACATGGATGTTCATGAACAGTATCTTTTTGCAAAAGGGTAGTTACATGAGTTGTTACATGGTGATTAGACAGGATGTTATAAACTAGAAGATGGTGGAGGAGGGAAGCAGCAGCTACCCAAACCCTGAAAAGAATGCTTTCACAATCTTTACACAACTGTTTCACAATGAATCACCACTACTTTCCAATTTCTTTCTTTTAAAACATGTGTTTCAATGGAATATAAAACTAATGATGGGTAACTTAATTTTTTACTGTCCCCCTTTCTTCCCTAAATAAAAAAACAGAGTATAAAGTCAGTTACAAACAATCTAAGATGGAAAAACCCAGTCAAATTATTCAAGTGACTAAAAGATTTTTTACAATTTGTATATTTCCTCACAGTTGGGTACTTGAGCTACAGCCTTCTATCACTTACCACATTGGAGGTTTCAGCTTAAAAAGTTTCTCTGCTGCTTGTACTGCTTTACCAGCATCATTAGCCAGCATGCTTACACTGAAGAACTGTCCCACATCCCAGTAATTGTTCATTTTTTCTAGGCTTCCTTTTCTTCCCAATAAACTGTTTAATCGTACACCTGTAAAATTTCAATAAAGTGTATTTTCCTATCAGTAAAACACTAATGAGGTTCTTTTTACTGCTAAGTCTATCAGAAGAAAACTAATAGACTTGATTAAGCATTAGCGATAAAATGGAGCAAGTTTTCCCCAGAAAAAAAAACATTACCCAGCACATAGGCTGGGTCTGCAAATAACATCCCCAATACAGTTCAGACAGCCAGACCTCCCACCAAACACAGTGCTGAAAAACCTCTTGTGCTATCTGTCTGGGCTGTTTGATTCCTGATTCTCAGCGTAAGCAGCGTAAGCATCACTGTATCCTCAAGATCTGCATCTACTGCAGGGGATCAACGGCTAGAGGCTTACACAAGTCTACCCTGGAATATGATTTAAAGCCACTTTTCTATTCTTCCCCTTTGAGGTTCAAGTATATGTCTCAGACAGGATCAGATTCCAAATATAATTTTCACCTGTTACCTTTCCAGGAAGAACTGTAAATCTGTTTCTATCATATGATTTCTTTATAGGCATAGAGCAGTGCGTCTCGTCTACATGGAAGATGTGAATCTAGGTAGACAACTAGTTACTGTCCTGGTAGATCCTTCCAGGCAATACTTGCTGTGGATCTCCCAGTTCATCGACAACAGAAACCTTGTGGATCCTTCTCTAGCATCCCTGAGGACAGCTGGGTCACACTCACATCCTCCTGTCTTTGACCCCTGTTGGCTGTGAAACGGATAATCTCTGTGGTGCAGTAAAGGCAGTTTACAGATGGTGCTGAAGTTGGTCTGTCCTTGTTCCTCTCCCATCTCTGGGACCCTTTAAATGGGCCAAGTTACTAGAAAACTACTTCTAGGCAACAAGGTGAAAAATGGTCCTTCAAGATCCCTGTGTTTTAGACTGCCATCCAGGACCTGTCACTGAACAGCCTGAAACCCCTTTCTGTCTGTGCAACCCATCAAGAAAAGCATCTTGTTTTCTTCATTGGGAGAGAGGCAGAAAACTCGTCTGTGGCACTGTGTGTGGATATTTACCTATTTTTCTCAGTTCCATTGAGCTTTCAAACTGTTGTCCTGCAACAAGTAGCAAAACTGCAAGGTTAATTCCAGAATATAGAGTTGACTGGAGTTCAAATCCTTTGCGATACCTGCAGAGAAGAGTCAAGAGCTCACATCTCACCATAAAGAAGAGCTGAAATACTGCAAGGTTTCAGTAGGTATTTTAAGCTATTAATTTACCATAAAGACTATATGGCTAGTCACTACCAATGGCAGTCTTTGCAAAGGGCACTTGAAAGAAAGTAGCATTTTGCCTTATGATGAGAATGAAAAACTTCTGCTTAGTTTTATGTCCTGACACCTTGTGTAGTTTTATGAAAATAAAACAAACTGGTTACTGCAAAACTCTTAAATGCAACAGAACCTAATTTGATTATATTATTCATATAAGAGAAGCAATGAAAATATTAGTCTCCAGTGCAAGCTTTAAAAAATGTCTCCAAGTCCTTTGTTTCAAAGTTTCATGTTCATTAAAGTTAACTGAGACACAGCTGACAAAGGCTGAATGCACAACACTAGCTGGTGCAGGATGAAGACATCCACCTGTGGCTAAGTTCACTACTACCTATACGTGTTGCACTTAACCATGTTGAGGTGATTTGGGGGGAAAAAAAGAGAAAGAGACAAAAGTATTTCAGTCACAGTACAATCCTATATTGCTAACATTATTTGTATTCAGCAATAGTTTATGTGATTATACAAATGCACCTACGTGAACAGTATGTCAGTGAGAGCCTGTGTGCACACGCATGCCTTACTGTCTTAAGAAAATTCATAATGTGGTTTATCAATATATTTTTTATATACAGTACGTCATTGCATTTCATGGGGATCCAGCATGGAAACCATCCTTGCACAGAGGTCCACAATAAGCCCCATGTTCTCACTTGAACTTAATTTTGGCCTTGAAGAAGACTAGTTGGCTATTTTCTATCTACAAAGACATGGATGAATCACCACCCCGCCCCCACCCCAGTAAACTAAATGTATCATTTTATATTCATGACAGTTTATAAAGAGAAGCAAAGAAACACATAACCAAAGGTCTGGTGCTCAGTAAGCCAATTACTCAAATAGGACCCTGAAAAAAGAGGTAAGTAGAACAACTGATCTTCTAATTCTTAAAGCCCTGTTTTTTGTAACCAGATGTCTGAAAATGTTTTAAAATAGATATTTTGGGGTTGTTTTTTTTTTTTGTTACCATTCAATGGCATGATCTCGACTATTGGTATCTTTACAGTCAGAATCAAGAAACATATCCTTGTAGATCCTCCCACATAAGCAAAACATATCCGGAGCAGGGTGATCACACGTCTGCAGGACCTGAAGCATAACTTGCAGTGCCTTCTCTCTGTCACCTGCATTATTTCTTCTGAAATCAAATACAGAGAATAAAATAAATGAGTTCAGATCTGAAACAGTAACTGCAAAATGATGGAGTAACGCTATCCCCCATTTTTCTCACAACCCATCCGTCATTACTGTATACAGACTTGACTTTATTTAGACTGATGTATGATTGTTGGTTGACTGATAAAACCCAAATGTATTCTCCTATCATGGGGCTCTTCTCCTAGCTCATGTAAGAACTAATTTAAGCCCAGAACTCCTCTATGAAAAAAATCTGCCATACAGCTTGATTCCTCCCTGTATCAGCAGACTCTGCACATCCTGCAATGAGAAAGAAGTGCTTGTTTAGTTATTCATTCCTGACAATACTTAACAAAACTTGCCATTTTTAGCATTTGAGCTGACAGCTTATTCAGCTATGCCCAAAATCTGTAATATTGAATCCAGAGGATCCAGAACCAATACCAAGCAATACTTACTAAACACAGGTGGAGCCATGTCAATCATATTTTAGCCAAAAAAAAAAAAAAAGTTGGAGAACAATATAGGGTCTTTGGACTACAGCAAGAATATAAGGGCAAAATTGAATTGTATTTATTTCTTAATTAAAATTTTTCAGATTAGAGAAAAAAATTGGAAAACAAACAGCTGCCATATAGCTCCTTTTGACAAATATTTAACAACCATATCTGTAAGAAATCAGTGATTAAATAACATTTCCAGTCATTATTATTATTAAACACAACAGAATTTTTGGCTCCTTTCACCTTGCTGTTTTTGTAAGTTTAGAATTGACTATTTACTGCAAAAAGTCACTTCAAGCAAACAAAAATGTCTATTTGCAAGAGTAATGCAAACACAGCTTAAGAGTAATAGCCTGTTCAAGACATCTTTTAATCACCAGAGAGATTTAAATATATGCGAATGCCTTTTCAGATTTTCTGATCCCTACTTAGGTATCCAGGAGCAGGTTTACAAGTACTACAATTACTTTGTCAGCAGTACCAGTAGCAGATAATGCTTTCTGGTAAATTCATTATTTGCACATCCTGAAAGGATTAGTATTTACTGTAAAGTGGCTCGGTTCCTTAGAAAATCAGCTGATGCAATAAGACCAATAACAACACATCTGTAGCAAAATTCATGCTTCTGTGCATGTTAGGTGATGGAGAACATCTAATAAGATTAAACAGATTGGTAGCTGGTTGTGCAGGCTTTATCCTGCCTTTGATGTCACGGGCAGAGTATAAACTTTCACAGTGAGCACTGAACATTTTTAAAGCATTTTTTCTTCAGATTGACGGTTGTTCTGAAATACTGGTCTTCTCTAATGACCACACAAGGAAAAACCATCTTTATTCAGTTTTATAAGAAATAAACAGAAGTTAAAAAGGGGGGTGGTGGGTGGTAAATCCATTGCATAGGTCAGCCTGCTGTTCTGAACTAATCAGATTCTCTAGGTAAGAGTACCCAAGTTTCACTGCTGTTAATATGAACACAGAGAAAACTGAGTAAACAGAGCTTAGAATAAAATCAGGCCATAAAACCTAAGTCAAACAGCTCCCAGGTTATGTGTAACATGGTCACAGAAGTCAGCATGTGTTCAAGCTTTTGCTGGAAACACAAGAAATCCACAACTAGTACCTAACTTACAGCACTTCAACATGAAAAAAAGAAAACTAAAAAAAATCACCGCTTCCCAGACAAGACAAACTTTGACTTGACCCTGCTTTGTTGAGAACAGGTTAAATATTAATGATAATATAAAGAGGTGTTATGTACTGCTTGAAAAAGTGGACCTTTAAAGTAAAAATTCAATGCATAAAGCAAGGCCCTGCTAAAAATAGGACACTATGCAGATCATCACTTCTGGACATCAAAGGCCAAACCTGTATGCACCAAATACAACACTAGGAGCATTTCAAAGGACCAAGTTCTAAATAAACAGTGTACTAGAGGACTTAAAATAAAAACTAAAGGCTTTTACCTCTTATAAGATAAATAAAAATCATCATTAAAATATATTAAAATAAACAACATTTAGCACATGACAAGTATACACTAAATCTAACAGGATATTATTCAACAAAAATCAGGTTAGAACTGTTTTTCATGGTAGCAGAATTTGATGCTTATTAGGCAATACAAATTAAACACAGCAATTACAATCATCTACAAATTTGGGAACAGTTACCATTTTCTATTTCTAAAACAACCCCAAAAAAGAGAGGGCTAACCAAGAAAAAAACCCAAAAAAACAGAAAAATCACATAATTTAGGCTACAAGCAACTTCTATAAGTCAATATGAAAATATACTGTTGGATAATATGCAGAACCTGTTACATGGACCAAGATAGATTTTCATCTCTTATTTCATACCCCACACTTTGTCAGATCTGCATGTCTGACAGCTTATAATTTGTTTCAAGGTGTCTTGGCACAGGTCTGTGGTATTACCAATGCAGGAAAAGAGATTACCTTAAACCCTTCAAGGCTGTAGCACTGACATTATTTTTCTTAGCCAGTATCAAATACATCACCTTCCCCACCCTCCCCAGCCCCAATTAAAGCCATAGTAGAGCAAATCACAAAAATACTAGTTGGAAGGGACTTATGGAGATCATCTAATATAATCTCTTTCTCAGGGCAGGATCATCTCCCAACACCAGACCACAGCAACCTTGGCTTTGCCTGAAAAGCTGAATCTATTAAACCTCCAAGGATGGAGATGCCACAGCCTCTCTGAACAGGGAAAGCTCAAGTACTGTGTGTTATGATGTAGAGTCATGAGGACAAAGGCAGAAAACGTTATCTTTCTGGACTAAATTGGTGCACCAGGTGAGACCAATTCTGTGAAGAAAATCCCCTAAAGTTTTATAAGCCAGAGCAGAATCCCAATAGGCTACGACAGAAAGGACCCTACCAATTCATTTTACTGCTCTTTTGTTACAGGCCAGCTTGCACTGAAACATGTGTTCTTCATGGTATTACACAAACTAGTCACTTTGGGAATGAAATACAGTTTTGAAACAGACATTTCTCATGGGCACTCTTCCACGTACAATCTGCCGGCCTCTCCATATCTGGGATAAGATACATCCTACCTTAAATAAGTCTGCATACAGATGCAGTAAAAATAGGAGTTTCATAGATTGTCTGAGTTTGGGGGAGTAGTTTTTAAAATCACTAATCACCAACTGAAAATTATTTCAAAGTACAGTTTTACCCTTACAAAATATATTTTAATGGTAAATGAGCTAGGAAAAAAAGAATACTACAATTTATTTTGAAATTATATTAAAACAAAACACATGCCTTGGGAAAACAGTTAATAACACTAATTTTTTCCTCACTGATTTCTTTGTTAGCACATTTTAGTTCTCCCCCTACAAACCTTGCCTTGTGAAAACTCGCACAGAAACCAAAGAGAGAATATCAGTTTATAATATATGAACACAATAACTGCAAAAGCTACTGCCAGTGAGGAAAGAGATCTTCAGGTTACTTCAAAATATTAGATGATTTATGAAAATATCCTAGTGCTCAATAAAAAACTGGCAAAATCCCCCCACAAGCAAAATGCTAGGAATTAAAAGGAAATGGACAGAGAGTAAAAATTAAATCAAATTAAATTAGACTAAACACATCATGATGCGTTTTTACAAATACCCAGCACACTAATCTTCAGTACCGTGTACAGTTTTATGCTGTACTGGAAAAAAAAAAACCTATTAGGATTAAGAAGGAAAATCAAATGGAGAGAATGATCAATGGGATTAAATGGTTTTTCTACAGACAAAACTACAACAAACCAAGCTTTTCAGACAGAAATTACTATTTTTTTTCTCCTTGAAAAAAAAAAAATTGTTCTGCAGGACACCTTTACAGCCTCTAATCACTTCCTCTAAATTAGCCTGGATGTTATGTTGCCAGTTTAGTTTTGCCTAATAATTTGTATCCTCCAGAAACTACTCACTGATTTGCTTGCCAATTTACTAATTTGCTCACTGCAATGTTGCCACATGATTTATCTGTCTGCTTACTCTACTGTGCTTCTTTAATCACAGCAGCAGTCTTCTCACTTCTCTCTCTACACAAGCCTCTTCTATCAGTCTTCCTGTCCTGCCCAACTATCCACTCCTTCTTTGCGCCTCCGAATCACTCTGTAGGGCTACAAACCTGATGAAAATAGCTTAGCACATCATAATTTATTTTTTTTTTTAACATATACATATAGTGAACAAGTAGAACTGAGGTATGATCAAGTTACCGTGCAACTTTGGTTTTTTTATCATGTTCTAATTTCCTGCTCTCCAGCCCACCCCTCTGTCATATTTCATCTTAACCCAGGACTGGAGCCAGACATTCTTACTCATAATGAGAGGTATTCAACTGAGACACTTCCCTCTGAAGTCAAGGGGCAAGCTGTAAAATGAAGCAATACCATGTCTTCCATAAAGCACAATACAGTTACAACCTTTCTACTACTAAGTTATGACAGGATTTTTTCTGTCTCTCCCCACCCCCACTTCTCCACAGTCTCCCTCTCAGAAAGAAGCTGCTATTCCATAATGTGGCAAATTCAGTCACCTGAATTGTGGCTTGGATTTTGAAGGCCAGAGGTACTCTGTGCTGCTGAGACACATTTCCTTGTTTCCATAGGGAAACAACTATGCCGCCAAGCAGTAAGTCCTGAAGACGCACTCATGCTCTTCCTTCGTGTTGTACTCACAGCATCCTCCGAAGCTATTGATACTTAAGGGACCCGAGACACTCTCAGATTAAAAATTCATAAACCGTTAATGGCACCAGAAACAGTCCCTCCACAAACCAGTCCTGCCCCCGTCCACTCCCCACTTATCCAGGACTCTTGCCCTCCAAGGCACAATAATTTGTTGAAGTTTGCTTCGGTTTGTTCAGGTTTTCTCTGAGTTTGTACTAATGGAGAGAGGTTACAAAACCAGCAAACAATCAGCATTTGCAGAAAGCAGATTCTTTCCAAATCCATCCTCCTTTTCCCTTCCCAAATTTACTTGACAAACACAAACATTGCCACCATTGTCTCAGGAAGTTGCTGAGCCACAGGTTAGTGGAAGCAGTGGGAGTATTTAGGGAGATTTATCGCTATGCTTTTTCCCAGGTATATGCGATCGACCATTGTCAGAGATAGGAATCTAGGCTATAAGGAGCTATGCCCTGAGCCAGTATGCCCATCTGTTTCTCTCCCCTAGCTCTCAAACGTGTATTTCTGTGATATATTCATATCACAGCCTCTCACCTGGAATAACACTGCCTTATAACAAAACACAGATTTTTTTTTTTCTTTCTTTTTGAATTCATGGCTTCTTTCTTCCCCCTCAAACCCATTCTCTTCTCCAAATCCTTCTCTCCACTGCAGTCATTAAAAGGAACCCTAGTTTTAAATATCCCTAAACCAAAAATTCTTCCTGCTTCACAGACTAATTTTACCAGCTTTCAAGCATTGGCATGGCTAAGGAGCCAGAACTACACTCAGCGAACCAAGCCTTTGTCCATAAAAGTTAACAGGAACGACATGGATTTCCCAAGGACAAGAATTAGCTTGCTCTGTATGTAACAGCTGATACAATATTCTTTTTCACCTTTTTTGTTCACATCTTCCCCTTATGGCTTGGTTCCATTTGTCTAGCTGGAGAAGACTATATACTATAGAAAACCACATGCCAGTGAAAAGTAATTTCTTCAAGGAAATCCACCTTTATATTTCATGTTGACTTACTGATTTGATTTTCTCTTGTTATTTTAAGGCCTCTAAAACCAAACAGATTTCTTAAAGAGCAATGCACAGAGGAATAAATCAAACCATAATAAACAATTCTGAAAAATGTTTCCCATACATTCAAAAAGGGTAACCTGTTTTTTCCACTCTATTCCTATACGAATCTTGTTTATCTTCTGATTTCAGCCTTGAAGCAACTATCAATAGTTTACTGCACGTTACAATTTTAAAAAACCCTGATCTCACTGTCACATTGCAGAGGAAATGTCAGTGAGACAACTTAATCTGTTAGTAAAAATAGCACTTTTCATAAAATAACTGGTCTTCATAAACAATACTGTGTTATTATCATGGTATTTTCATGTATTAAACCTTTGCTTACAGTAATAATATGTAATTAATAGTAAAATAAGTATTTTCAATTTTCTTGCATAAAAGAGGACACTGCTAGTTAAGTATGCCTTAACAACTCTATAGCAGATGTTCTGAACTGGTACTAACTACAAAAGTCTACAACAAAAAGAGATTTTTAAAAAGTCTTAATTATTGAGGAATACAACAACTAACAAGAGTTATTACGCTTGCACTTCCACTTAAAACAAGAAACTAATCGATGACTCGAGACAGATTTCACCGAAGATGCAACTTGATTGTAGAACCTTCAGTATTTGAAAGGTGAATGAGGAAAACAAAAACCTGAATTGGGCTTTGAGACTGGAACTAAAATTACAAGTCTCCAGTTAGTTACAACAGTGAAAAAAACAGCCTTTTTCCACCCTCATATACACTTCAGGTGCTTCATGCAAGTCACTCATATAAAATGAGGAACCCCATGATGTGTTTTTCACTAAATCTGAGTAATTGCAGAACAGAACATTTTAAATACCCAGTGTTTTTCAATGGGAATAATTTCCTATGGCTACTATTATTCACAATTACTAGTGATTTTCTACTTGCACCTTGTTATGCCCTTAACTTGTTAATTGCCTTTTTTATTTTTGTATTGGAGTATGTTGCTTGTTAAAACACATCATGCTGAGTTAAATAATAGTGACTGCAGCTGCCCTCATCTTCATAATAAGTGAAGATAAAACCGCCTTGGAAAGAGACTGAAGTCTTCACAGCTCTGGCCTCAGGCCAGGGCTGGGTTTGGTTTTAAAGTCTACTCTGCTTTGAATAGAATTTGGCATGCCTTTTAGCCTCTTTGCAAACTTCCAGAATTGGTAACTCCAGTTCTGGAGTAAGGTCAATTTGAAAATACTCAAACCTAAATGTACTGAGAAAAAAAACCTGCTATGCAGCCCTAAATTAGTGAAGTAGATCCTAAGCAAGCAGCCAGCTGACTAGCACACTTGGCATTTAAATTAACTACAAATATCTGTATTTTATCTATCTACTATATATATACTCCAGCAACAGGAAATAAAATAATAAAGAACAAACTAGCATCCTTTTTTGCTACTCTCTTAACCTGATTACAAGAAAGCAAAATTCACAGAAATGAACTGCAAAACTTTCCTGTCCCACTGGCTTTGATGATTATTTGTACTGCTCATGTGACTTGCTCAATGCTTTTTGATAATTTTAGGCAATATAAAACACAGAAAAGGACATGGTTAATTTTATTCTAAAATTATTAAGTAAGAGAAGATATCCTATAAACTTTTTTTTAAACTGGAATATCACAGTTGTTGCTTTTTACGTAAGACTTGGTGGAAAACAATTCTAGTTTTTTCAGAAGAAAACTTTAAGATCTTCTTTTACAGTTTATGGTTCTTTTTGATTCCAGATGGATCAAAAATTTAACTGTTGCTTATAATTAATCCACATGATACTTTAAAGCAATGAAATATTGTGATTTCAAACACAAAAGGCATAAATATATGCATGTATAATATATTAAAAAACATATTAAATCACTTTATATGCCCATCTCCCTTGAGAAGAATCTTTGGGTTTTTTAATGAAAAAAGAGGAGGGGGAAGAAAAAAAGCTGTAACACTACAGAACCAGTTTAAACACCATGCCATACGTGCAGGTAGTATTTCTACCTTCTTTTCATTAATAAAGACAGCCATTGCACTAGATATTCAGGCAAATTACTTATTGGAGGCACAGCTGCATGTGTTCAGATTCTGTGGATTCAGATTCAGATTCTGTAAGATATCAAATCCCAGGGTAAAAGCTGCCACAAAAAAAGGGTCATTGACCAGCTCCTCTATATGTGAATCAATATAAGCACTTGGCAGACCTCGGCTATAAAAGCAGTACATGAAAGAGCTCATCTGGCAAGAGCCAGGTCCTAAAGCTAGCAGGAACAATTTAAGTCAATCCCATGAACTCACACAGGGAAGAGTGGACAAAAGTAACAAATATAGTGGCATGCAAACTGTGGTGCAACACATAGGAACGCCCTTTAAAACTGCAAAAATTCTAAGTTTCAGAAAAAAAACACAGAAATTCAAGTCATCATTACAATGTAAATTCAGGCTCCATACATGTACTTGCCAACGTAAAGCAAAACTGTGTGATCAAGGGGTGGGGGTGGTGTTTTGTTGTTGTTCTTGTTTGTTTGTTTAAAGGAAGCATGACTACTGCTCATCTCATACAAGAGCTGGTTTTACTGTGAGGTTCTGCCATGGACTTGCATTTGCTATTGGTGTTGAAGCCCCTGCCTCAGGAGTTGGGATGCAGGTAGAATAGAGGCTGGGAGCTGCAGGAGAAAGGACAACCATACACCTGAGACAGCTGGAGCCCATCCCACGTGACTATCTTCTAGCTTTACACAGGTCCCTTCACCCAAAAACTTGCCACAGAAATGTGCAGTCCTTATTTTATAGGACCACTGGCTTGAAAGCCTGAAGGCTAATTAATAAAGGTGCTTTCACATTTATTGTCTAAGACAATGGGATTTTTAAATATGTTTCATCATGTTTTATACTTTAAAAGACAAGTCACACTGTAGATGCCTCAGTTTGAGAGCCTTTAATGAGTGGACTATGAGTACCTGTGTGTTAGTTCCACATGTGTAAATGTAAGTAAACACCATTGTTCTGTTTCTCCATATAGTGATAAATTACTCAGGTATTGCAACAATAAACATGGAAGAGACCCATAAAGAACTAATGATACTTCATCTGTTGGGTGGAGGGCTGTGACATATAATAAATGTGTATTTACTTATCATATTGCACTGTTACATTTTTAACAAGCAGATCAACACAAAATACTGAACTACTGACCAGCTGACCTCCAGCTATTCCAGCACTCCACACCAGACAAAGCTCTCAAAGAAAAAAATCAGACAGCCTTCAATTAAACACACATTTAAACCAGAGGAAATAAAACAGAAACCTTAATTCGGAAATTTTTTAGTTGTCAAGAATCTGGAACTACGAGAACATCCTTTCATCCAGCTCTCGCACCTCATTTTCTCCTTACACAGCACTTGCCTCCCAGGCAAGGCATATCCATGGGCTGAAGTAAACAGCCATCTACATCGCAAACACCCAGCCCTCAATTACACAGTACTTAATTCATACTAAAGCTGTGAATATAAATCTTGAAAAAGTTCATGTTGCACATTCAGACTGAACTCATACCTAAAGACGTGTTCCATTCTGTGCCTAAATCAAGATACAATCAGAACTAAATCTCAGCTGGGAAGCAACAAGGAACAACATCTTAAACCAAGCTATGTGTGACAAAAGAGAGCACACTCTGCTCTGCTTGCGTGTGGAGTCAAAATTAATTAGCTGAAGACACTGGTAAAGGAATGGTGTTTTGCTCCCTAGGAGTTCTAAACAAACAGCCAGGGTGGTGACCTATTTAGCCCAGGCTTGGAAACAAGCACAAGCCTGTCACTGCAAACATCTGTTATTAGCCTCTTATTAAACAGAAGAGATGACAAATCTACTATGTTCTCAATAGTCGGCTCTGAAATAGAAACCAGGGAGGAAGATAGTGATCTAGGAGAGGGGGCTGTACTTAAAAACCCGGTATGTGAATCAGGGTACCAGAAATTAGCATGAAAATACTGCCTCCCCTAAACACAATAATTTTGAGTGTTTTAAATCATTTCTGCCCAGTACTCCACAGGCAGGCCCAGGCTTACTTTGTGCATGATCCAAGCCAGGTCAGATGCAGGCTGGCTCTGAACCAGAAGACATGCAGCTAGGCTGGAACAGCGGTGAGCCTAAAGTAGAACATCCCTGTCCCTTCCCTTAGCCCAACTTGTGAACTTGGACCCAGAATTGCACACAGCTGTGGTTCAGATTGGGCTTGTGTCCACCTGATGCACAGCAAAGACCTGAGGCCCCCCAAAAGCAATCCTCTACCACTTGCCTGCCACATTGCTAGCTCTACACAGCACTGGAACACCTCTGACCTTAAAATGCTAAGTGAAATTAATTGCCAACAGAGCTCAGTCACAGTCCAAAAGGAAATAGATGAATGAGTATCTCTGTTGATTACGACCACAGTTCTGGCACACTTTCATAATGAAATTAAGCAAACATTAACATCTGCAGGGTCAGATATTCTTACAGCTTCTAGTTCTGTTTTGCTTATCGTGTATTTTGTTCTTAGTAGGCTCAGATTCACTGAGCAACATTAATACTGTTCTGTATGCTGAGATTAAAATAATATTAAAAGAAAACATTGTTCTGTATTTTTATAAATAGATCCTGACAGAATTCACTAAAAAGAATTTATTTTTAAGACAGAAAAAATTAGTGATTCAAAATTGCCATGGAAGTAAGATTCCAAAATTAACACTTCGGAGGTCATGTTGAACTAAGTGGACTTGTTCTGAAAATGTTCAAGTCTTAACTTTTGACTTTTGTCCATCGTTTTGTTTAAGGCAAAAACATCTGTAGAAGCTAAATTCTGTATTCTCACTGATGGAAAATTGGCCATTTATTTCCAAAAAAAAACCCCTTTCCATAGAAATGTTTAAATTGTTCCCAGAAGAACACAAGGAGAGTCACACTGGTTCAGGCTAGTGATCAATTTAATGAAACCTGTTGATGGGAAAAGCAAGTTCATGAGTAATTAATTTTGCCTTGTCTTACCACGGTGCTATTGGCATTGCCAAAATGGAAGATTTAATGGCATAAGGTTCACACATGCTGCTCAAAATACAAATAATTTGAATACAAAGAGTGTAAAAGATCTTGCCAATTTTATTATGCACATTGAAATGAAAAAGCTTTAAAATCTGATCATACCAGGATATTTCCCTAAGGACAAGGCATGACTCTTGCATTATGCTTACTGGCAGATTTAAACATCTTGGTCAAATTCCTGAAATAATAATAAATCCTTTTTTTTTGAAACCACTTCTCAAGCCATCAGTATGATATCTTAAGGAGAACTGAGTTTCAGAAGCTTTATAAGATCAAAAGGTAGAAAAACATACAGTTCTGTAATAACAATGATATTCAACAACAACAACTGTACAGCCAAGAACATGGTTTATAATTTACACAATTTAATAAAAGAAATGTCAAAACACTGGCTTCTACTTTAAAATACTGCCTTGTGTGGTACAGTAAAAATTTTAGACCAAAAGTACATAGTTTTATTTTATTTTTAAAGGAGCTTAATGGGAAAATTCTCTCTCAGTTGATGTGATAAATACCAGAGAAAACTGCAATTTATATAAATGCATCTCTCTGTCTTCATATATTCAGATCAAAATTTTCTGCAAGATTCAATTCAGCAAAACAAGTTAACAGACTTGTAGATGGTTAATCAGCTAAGATTTAATGGTCTATGACACCAGAAGTGGAGAGCCAAGATATCCAGTGTTCACTTCCAGTCTTAAAAAATCCACAAACCTACATAAGCCAAATTATATGTAGGAACCACGTTCATATATTTGGCATCAAGAGCTAAATAATTTATCCTTCTGCTTATAAAAAAAAATGCTTATAAAAAAAAGGCTTTGTCATTTAAATTTGGGTTAAGGTTCCAAACATGGGTCCAGTTACCTTTTTCTGTGAGAGATTTGGGCATTGTCTGGCACCTGATAAGTTCCTTCTTACAGAGATAATTCTCATTGTAATCAATCCACTTCTCAGAACTTAACAATTTTATTTTCTTAATAAAAAAGGCATTTAAAATAGATTTAATTCCAACTTTCAAAAAACATGACTATAGCTAGCTATCATAAAAGCATGGACATCAGAGTTATGCACAGTATCAGTCACACCTATGCTGTATAGTCCATATACTCTCTATTACTTACTGACACATCTTTCAAAGATCACTTCAAGCTAGTTGCCACTGCATCACTCAGCCCATTAAACAAACCACCAGATCCTTTCCAAAAATTACTGTTTTCTATGAACTTTCCTGTTGATATGTACTGCATTCTTTGCTCCTATGTGTATGACCTTGCATATGGTTGCATGAAAATACGTTTCAATGAAAATACGAACATGAAAATATGTTAAGAGAAGACAATCTACAAAATGTAGTGAGAAGACTGTTCTTTGACACAGAACTGATGCACCAATATCCAAAATTTTTCTGAGCAATGATTTCGCATTTATTCCTAAGTCTGATGAAACTGTCAAATGGCACCAGACTTATTAACACCTTCCATAAAATGCTACAGGAACTACTTTTCTAGTTCCTAATCCTTTTGACATATGCCATCCTGACAATGCCCAGTACTAATTTTTAGTTAGATTGCAGGTCATAATTTTTAACACCATATGGATTGCATCTAACCAGTTACTTTTCTTATTACATGTGATTTCATTTGTTTAAGATCTATTTTCTACAATGCAATCTTAATATAAATTCTTTAGAAATTAAGTAACTATTATAATAGACACTACAGAAATCTGTAGCTAACTAGAAGAGTTCAATAATATTTCTGTGCTTCCTAGTCTAGCAATGTGCCTGCAGGTCCAGAGAACCTTCCAGCCTTTCAAGGAAGCTGTATCATGCATGAATGTGTATTCACGGATTAAGCAGTGCTTGTTACCTATTACTTTAATAACTTACCCATAACCCAACTCTACCACACTAAACTTTTCAAGACATTCAGAATAATCAGTGACTCAAAATAAACAATCTCAGCCTGACCAAGAACCCATTGGTATCATTGGGGTCTTTCATAATTACTCAGGTGGCCTTTGGAACAGATCCACTCTCATTGGGTTGTTGACAAAATGATGGTTGTTGGAAAATAATGATTTCAAACATTATCAACTGATCATTCTTACCGATTTAACGCAAAAGCATAATGAAATTTAATGTTGTGTTGATCAGCCAGATCGCAGGTAGGAAGCATTTCTAGTGTTTCTACCAGCTTCACCATAGCATCATAGTCCTGGTATGAATTAAAAAAAAAAAAAAAAAAAAAAAAAAAACAAAAAAATAAAGCTAAAAAAAACCGAAAGCAGAAGAAAGCATCACTACAATGTATCATGACTGCTAGACAGTATCTCAGGTGACTGTTCCTGTAAAAGTCAGTGACACAGACTCTGGGTAAGGAATAAAAAGGGATTTTGTCTGTCCACATCAGTACTTGCCTCTTCCTCACCTCCATGCCATGGCCCAAATTACTGAATCCCTCTGGCCCGTTTGATTGATTACACTCCCAGCACCAGGAAAAAGACGTGACAAGTCTGGCTCTTTCAGGCCTTATTAAGGACCTCTGATGAATGACACTTCATCAGATTGTCACAGACTCAACCACAGTTCATTCTGCCATGTCAGTCGGGTTTCTCAGGGCATATATATATATATAACCTGCATATACACTGCTGAAGAGGCCAGTTTACTGACATCACAAATGGCCTCATGTTACTTAATTTGTTGATTCAAAACACGTTTCAAGATGTTTTCATTTCTGAAGGGAGAAGACCTTTCAAAAGAATGCAAATGATCACCAGGGCTGATCAACATGAAGCCGAATAAAGTGCTGCAGGAAAATATGCATCTCAGATCAATTGGGTAGTGCAGGATAATGTGGTCACCCACTGATCTCATGACCCACTTACACTTATGAAATAACCAACTTAGCTCCTGATGGAAAAAAAATGTCAATGCAATTGTTGGAAGTATACTTCAAAAGGAACGTCAAACACACAGACTGTCGGATAGGAAATACAGGCTGTGTTTTAGCAAAAGCAGAATTTATTTAAAAAAAAAAATCAAGAAAAAAAAGGTGCAACTATATTTTAAAAATAAATTAGTGTTTGTTTGCATGACAGTTCTCAACTTAGGCACCTCTGGCCAATACAATGGTCACAAGAAACGTATCTTCTTCATTTCTAAATATATCTGACTGTAGGGGCGAGAGAGGACAGGGAGGGAATGGAAAACTTTTTGCTTCAAATTTCTCTCTCTCTCTTGTTTTTTGGGTTTTTTGGGTTTTTTTGGGGGTTTTTTTTTTTTTGTTTGTTTGTTTGTTTTTAAGGAGGTTAAAATCAATGAAAAACAAAAGAAGGAGACCTCAGGAAGTCACCTAATTGGTGTCTCTTGATCATAAGGAAAATAAGTAAGAGTCTAAAGCCCCTTAAGTTGCCCAACAGACAAGCTGTTAAACAATTTAGTGTCAGTTTTGAATCACTGTTTAACAATGAAGTACAGCAAAGCAGACCAGCAAAAATCCCATGATAAAATAATCTTCCTTAGTCTTTAGGAACATACCTGAATATCTCTATAAGAAAGAAGCAGGTTTATGACTATGTCAGAAGTCAGCACTTCAGTATTGTCCATACGAAGCTTAATCCTGGCCAGCTCTTTAGCCAATTCATCTCCTTGATACTTTTCTCTAGCTTTTCTAATATCATTTAGCAGCGTTTCTTTATAATAGGCACTAAAGAAAAAAAAAGATAGACATATGGGAAGAAGACTTAGATACTTCCTATGAAGCATGGTTATATTTCTAATAAAAAAGCACAATTTCTAATAAAAAGTACCATTTTCTCAGTGAGATACACATCAAGCATTTCCACATTTTTCATTAACTCATTATAAATATTCCACCTTACCCCATCTCAGACTGTGGGGATATGTATCAATGTGTTTATAACCAGGACTGTGAGGTAATTTTATCACCACAGTAAAACTGGGGCATTTCTTTGCCCCGTTACTGACCACAACAGATGCGGTACTTGGTAACCTGAAGGCAGCTGGGATAATTGGGATAATAAAGTGTCACAGAGGAAAGACCAATGGGATGTAAAGAGGATGTACATGACTTTATCATGAATGGAAGAAAGAAGCTTTCAAACAAAGAAAATAAAGTAAAGCCACCAAAAGCTGATTTAATTGCAATCTGTTTGATGAACATAATATAGAATGTAGGTAGGATCTATGTAAAAGCCCCCAGTAAGTGCACCTGATTTACGCTAACATCAGTGCACAATGCAATACCAGAGCTTTTGTAGAATAATAATAATAAAAAATAATATATACATTATCAATATGACAGTTAAAAACAACCTTGACGGGCTACTTAGGGGTAACTTTTATCTGGAGCATCTTATGGAATCTCTAGTTTGGAAGTTAGCAGACATCAGCTGACAGATACTCAAGTGCATACAACACCTTTTTTGTTTATAAATGAGTACTGCAAAGTATTCAACTTTGCTTAGCATAAGCCCTACACATGGCAAACAAAACTAAAGCTCTCTGTCCCATGCACATTGTATCTTACATATAACATGTCAGATGTAAGATATGTTTATAATACAAAGCAGCAAGGTCACAGTAAGTAGTATTTGAAAGCTTTTAATAGTTGTTTTACTGTCAGCAGAGTTTGGGGCTAATTCACCATAGATTTCCAACCTCAGGTTTCTATCCAGCATCACCTTCTACCAGGCTAATCACAGTTAGTCCCTCTTGTGGTAACCAAACAAAATGGGGAGAATGGAGTAATGTTTGTCAAAAGTATCCAAATTATTTTGGAATAGGAATCTCACTTTCAAGAATTATGCAACACTTAACCTCGTCAAACTTATTCAAGCTTTTGGCAGGAATGAGGGATCATCTAGCTATGTCTTCCTCTTCACTGGGATTTACCACAACAGTGTCTAAGTCTGCAGCTGTACAAACACCTCTTTCAGGCACTTCAGCCTGAAAATGGGAGAGAAAAAAAGAGGCTTTACTACAGGACTTCACAACACAATTATCAAACCAAGATCACCCACAACCCTGGTCATAAACATCAGAGATGATGCATATAGGTAGTTTTGGTCAGCTGGTGCCCAGAGCACCATTTCACAATGACACAAACACTAAGTAGTACCAAAATTTACTACTAACAGGACCAATTGTGCTACTAGTTTCATGAGTCTGCACTGCCAAGTACAGTTCTTCCATATGCTGACCAAGTCTACTGAGTTTCTGCCTCTCCTCTTGTCCTCTCCTCAAAGTGGGCTGGTGTCACCTGCACGTAGCCTCCCCACTAGCACTGTTTTGGAGAAGCAGGAGGCAGCCTGTGCTTCTTCAGGCCAGCAATATTCCAGCCACTGACCAGCAAGGGGACAGAGAATAGCAGGCCTACCATGGATGGAGGTGTAAAGGACAAGGTGTGTGTGGGGAGGGTCATCTGTGTGATCCTAAGAGTGGGACCAGGTGAAAAAAGGAATTTTTTAGATGGCAATGGGGAAAGATATCAGAAGGCCCTCAGTCCTACCTCACGCTTCAGAATACTAGGAAAAAAGAAAACCTAGAAGCTCAGTCTCTTCCAGTGTTTTTCCAGAAATACAAACAAAACTAGACTAGCTGCAGGGTATAGGGTAAGCAATCAAGAAAGAGACACTTCCATCTCCAGCCCCAATCTTCAAAACTCCAACAGTCCCTTGCAGAAGTAGGTGAACAGTATCATGTTTATTAGGTGGTATCAGAAGGTTAAAAACGAAACCAAAGCAAAAGCAAACCATGGAAGTTACATTTGATTACCCATTACTGCAATATGTATATATACACTTATTTGGTGACAGTCTTTGGCTTTGAGCTCTACGAAGAGGCTGCGATCTCATCTCCTATTACAAACTGATGCACTGTAATTTATCCTTAAGCACTTTACCTTACCCATGGACCAACTTTGCTTACTGATACTTCAGAAAGTAACCATAAATCAATTTCTAGCATAACATGGTTAGTTAACTGCAACAGTTCCAGGATATTATCACAGGAACCAGTAAAGTTAGCAGCTTCTTTTATCACTATATGAAGTGCAGTGAAAAATAAAAAATAAATGCTATTAGAGATTCTGCATCTTTTTTCATAACATTAAGAAGAGACTATCAAAGGTTCTGGGGGTGTAAGTGTTGTAAAATTACCATGATGTAACATGAACATCCTTGAGAAGGCTGATAAACTTGTCCACCAGTGGGACACAAAGTGGCCCCAGGATATTGTCCCAGTTGGGTTGTATGTACTCAGAAGCTCTTCGTTGGGCATCACTTTCACAGCAAAAGTAGTCAGCACAAGGTGTGACAATATATGGAATAAAATAATAATTGCCACTGGAAGCCTAAAAGAAAAACAGGCACAGTTTAGAAAATAAAGTGAAAATATGCTTGTGTATATGGAGAATCTTTTACTGTCAGAAAAAACAGCTAGATTAGGGCTGGTGCACTCTGAAGCTTTAGCAAAGTGCAAGCATTAAACTCAAGGAATTTTCCATGGAAGAGTTACAATATTAGCAAGGGTGATGAATAAGGGTCCAGGTCTGTCAAGCGGCAATACAACAAAACTGTTCAATTTTTTAATGTGATGCACAGACCCCAGTAGGGTCTGACTGTTACAAGCTAACCTTCTGCTCCCAATATACTTGCATCCTCTCAGCTCACTCTGTGCTAAGAAGGATATGATGCATAGCTCCCCACAAAAAGAGAAAGAGAGAGAGAGATACAGAAACAGAGGCATTGGAAAGACTAAACATTAGAGATGTTTAATCCACAGAATCCTACAAAACATTTGCTGCATGCTGCCATAAAACACCAAGCCAACCAACCAACCAAACTTTGAAATGTTTTGTAATATATTTAAGACTTCTAACACAAAATTCTAGAAGTAAACCCCCAAAATTCTTAATATGCCACATAAAAAAGTAAACATGATCAAGGTGCTAAAAGGGGAGAGGAAACTGGAAATGCCCTTCAAAGCCCAAGACCAGCAAGTTCAGAGTCTTCAGCTCCTGAGCAAGTCCCCCAAAAACAGACAACTGCAAAACTACAGCTACTAGAAGTACCAGTACCCCATCTGGAGCTACACTAATTCTCTGCCGTTTAAAAAACAAGTAAACTGCATTCCAGAGTAACCATATAAGAACACTGAAGCATGGGTCAGTATGACACATCTAACACAATCAACTACCAATAAATACCCTTCAACTGCCATCTTGGGGATATCAAGGCATCAAACATGTACAGCAAAATCATACTTTAATTTTTTCGTATCATCTAAGCCTGCAGTACAGCTGTAGCCATTTGAAGAGACCTTAAACAATGGGAGAACACTGAGATGATGGAAAGAATGGATATGAAGATAGCATATTTTTATATGCATTATTAAAATAGACAAAAGAAATAAGAAATAAACTGTTCATAGGAAGTTATCAATGTAGGGCATGTAGTTACTAAAAATACAGATGGAAAAAAACCTGTATCAGTACATTCTGTGACTGAACTGAGTCTGTAAGGATTTAGAATTTTAAATTATTTCTAATAGATAAAGATCAAGCCACATTCCTTCCTCATAAACCCTACAGTACAGTGTCTTTGTTGTAACAATATAATTATCTGTTGCAGTGTTATCTTTACTTCCTACTAAAAATATTGGAAAAATTGCAACCCAAACCACCAGTATGTTAAAACAATTTAGTCTCATGTTTATTCAAATAAACACTCAGTTCAGTGCAATACAAAAGCCACTTGTATATAAACTTTATTCCTAAACCTGTTCTTGCAATGCAAAAAAAAAAATCCAATTTGAAAGTATGATGTACCCTGTGACACAAAGAGAATTGCAATTATCTACTGAAAAAGCAAAGTAATTTTCAGAAAAAAACCTAAATGACACTTGAAACACTGTATTAATCTTATTCAGCCACCATCTCATCCATTTGATTTTGATTTGATCACCTCTTTTTGGATACTGAATTCTACACAATTAAAAACATATTTTTGTCTATAACAGATACATTTTCATGTGCTGAAGCCAGGAACCTCATATATATTTGAGCACATCACCTTGTCTGAAAAGCAACCAGCTCCAATTTTCCAGTTTCTTCTGTCCAATATTTGCATATAATAAATTATAAAGCCCTTCACACATGGTGTGTGGCCTTTCTAAGAGAGCTTTTCTTATCTTCACTATGTAAAAAATGAGTTCTGTCCATCTACTTTTCTTATGCTATCAAGAGTTAGAGATGGCTAAAAATATAATCCTTGCTTCTTCTAATTGTCTACTCAAGGATGCTGGACTCCGACACCAAAAGCAAATCATGAAAATTACTGTCCTGTTATACACCAACTGTTGCTTTTAAAAATAATTAATAAATAGCACAGGTATGTATGAAATAACATATAGCAATTCTAGCTGCAAATATATACAATCTATAACTTATGACTTAATTGTAATAGAATTATAACTTCATAGCTTATAGACTGCATGCTGAGTTGCTTTATGTCAGGATTAGTAGTTAAGCCATTTTTATTGTCTTATTTTGAGAAATTTTTAGGTTAAAATTACAAAAAAACCAAGTACACTGGAGAAAAAAAAAAAAAGTCTTCAATAGCTCATCTTTCAGTAAATAACATATGCCCATTATGCTAGCAACAAAACTTACATTCAATCACAACACTTTAAAATTTACTACAAAAAGAACCAAAAGTTTAGGAACATACCCCTTGCCCCCCTCCCCACCCCAAGAAACACTGCAAGTTAAGAAAGGGACCTTCTTCAAGGGAGCGCGGTTAAAGGAATTATTAAGCACAGAGCCATGCCTTTGCTGAAGGGCTGCCAAGTTAGGACCAATTTGGCCGGTTTTAGGCTCTAGGCAAGACAGGTAAAATGTAGAGTGTATTTTGTCTTAAAATACTCCTTTAAACATTTTGCTAATGCTGTTAAAAGTAAACTTTTGACCATAATAATGTAAAGAGGTTTTTTAATTGTACTGCTACAGTTATTTTGGTGCAACTCTCACTTGGTGGCAGAGACACTACATTAGAATTAAAGGGTGGTTTTGGTTTTTTTTTTTCAGATGAATAATGTTGAGTAAAATCTCTGCATTTTCAGAGAGGAAATTATGCCCACAGCTAATAGCACAATTATTTCTCTTGAGCCATGCAGGCCATTTTGCCACTTATTCATGCATCAAGAGTATGAGGAGTGCTTACCCTAACTTACAAAGCAGTTGGAAGGAAAAGATGTAGGATAACAGAAAATGAACTGCATTCACACAAAGAGGTCACAAACTTCTGAGTGTTCAGGGAGTTTAATCCATTATTGTCTTAAGAATTAAGGTTTTCACAGAAGTTTTCTGTGACATCAAATTTCTATCAATCTTCTGATACATGTGTCTAAGATGATATAAACTTAAAAAAATACTCTGTATATTCAAATTTAGAACAGAAAATATGGTTATGTAAAGACTGAAAAGAGAGATTATCATGAGCCAAACACTGTAAATGTTTGAGATCTATCTTGCAAGGAACAAGTAATCCAAGATTACAATCTCTTTGAAGGGAAGACCCTGCCAAGCATGATCCTTAAAGTATCCGTATACATTTTTAAATGCCTAGAAACACAATAATAAGATGGCATATCTATTCAACAGAAAGCAGATTTAAAGTGATACGTACTTTGCCTATCAGATTACCACTGTGGTATTCAGGAGGTACTTGAACTGGAAGAAAAGCTTTGTGGTTGGCAACCTATTCCAAATTGAAATAAAACAATGAAGAGGAAAACACCACCAAAAAACAGCATAAGAATCAAAAAGACAGACATGACACATTAATAGAGAAATTATTAAAGAAAGAAAAAACAGAAAATGAATATAGGTATTTATAGCAAGTCCATATTTACAAGGCCAAATAAAAGTGCAATACTTTGCCACCCAGAATGTAAAATTTCTCTGTCTACATGACTTAGTTGTCTATAGATCTCTTATGTCATCATTAAGATGCGTTCAAGTCTTAGTTATATGAACCTGTCAGACTCATTGTCTGATGAGCTAACTATAATCCAACCACTACAAATATGCATCCCTTGAGACAGTAACATTTCCATAAAAACTAACTTACAGAAATGCATTTTAAAAGCCTTAGTTTTCATTACGGCAATATTAACAGTGTCCTAATTTATGATTAGAAACATTAGAGGTAATATTTACTGGGTTACCCATTGCCTTTGTAGTATTCTTCTTCCCCAAAGAAAAACGATTGTATGCAAGATGTTCTTACTCCTCTTTCATTCTGTGCCCTTTTGCAAACCCTTTTAATACTTCTGCTGCCTCAGGCTTTTTTAAAAATATATATTAAATTACCATATCATACAAACTTTTATATATTGTAAAAGTAATCAGAAAATAAAAAATAGAAAGTTACTCTGTAATACTGCTTCCTCATATTATTAAATTCATATAATATAATCATAGAGTCTTGGCTCCCATTTCAATCCATTGGGGCTACTAAATTGGAGATCATGAGTCCAAATGCCAAAATCTTTCTATTTTATTTCCTAAAAGTTCATTGCCCTGAAACAGCAGATAGAGTCTAATTTATACAGCTACTGAAACTCTGAAGAGACTTTCTGTCAATTACAATAAAAAGTGATTTTTCAACATAAAAATTCTTTGTGGCAAGGATAAATTGCAGTCCTGTTCCCTTTAGATCAAGAAGAGTTTTTGCTAATGACCCCTCCATGGCCCAGACATTCTCTGCTTACTCTAAGAGCTACTACAGGATTTAATGGAAAGAAAAAAAAAAAAACCACCAAAACCAAACAAAACCCCCCACCCACCACATTTAAATCCCTGAAAATACTTCATCAGGCCCACAGGCCTAAATATACTGTAATAAACCTTTTCACTTAATAGCCAGCTTACTTTTCTTTAAATATCTTCCCTGAAAGCAATTAATAGGGTTATTCAAATTTCTTCAGGCATACCATCAATTAAAGAAAATTTAACTTTTAAGTCTTTCTCCTTATATTCTGTACTTGCCATAATAGTTTTTCCAGAGTGGGCAGTTCTAGTTAGTATTTTCAATGCCACATTCAAACAAACTGAAAGGATCCAAGTATGTATCTCAAACCGTGCGTAACCAATGCCAGATCTATTGCCAGAAGGACCGTACATTTTCCTTCCTGACTCCAGTGGTTTTTAAAAAAACCCCTTGTGCACTCTATTCTTCACTCAATCTTGGACTTTTTTTATACAACATTCCTTAAGATTCTGTAAAGGGAGAGGAAATTTCCCTATTGGGTAAAATTATCAAGGATAGCAACAAAATAATGCACCAAAAGAGAACAACTTTCCCATGGATTTTGTCTATTACATTGGTTTGGGGGCATATTTTTTTTTAAGCATTTTTTTCTTTAGAAAATTCTTTAAGTTTCATTTCTCTCATAAACCAATGTTTATCTGACATCTAAGGAAACTCCAAAGCACAAGCTCATTTTCCATAGATAAATTTATTTTCCTGTACCCTATAGTCCAGTAGCATCCCCTGTACCCTCAAATCTTAATTTTTCTATGACACAGTAAACAAACTGTTCTGCAAGACTGCACATTTGCAATTTATCAAAGATAATTTTGACAGCAACTAGAAAGATGTGCATACATCCTCAGTAAAATTAACAGAAAATAGTCCTGAAAGCTCAGAGCAGCTCTATAGAAGGAAACCTAACTGATGGGACAGAGAATTTTGACCTTGAATTTTATGCCAGGGCAATTCTTTCTTGGGAACTGAACTCCCACAGACAATAATTCTTTCCTTTTGCATCCAGGTATGCAATAAATTATCAATACATAATTCTAATTGCTTGTTTGGGGGAGTCAAGTAGAACTGAATCACATTCCCCATCTTATCTCTGAAAACTGCATTCCTGGATGGCAGAGGGAAGGAAATTCTACACTTACACTCTTTTTTTCAGACTAAATTATTAAATCTTTCAGACTCACACCACCACAGCATGCTGCTGTATACTTCTCGCTGTTAGATCAGCTGTAATCAGGCCAAATCTCAAATGAATACCTGGCCTTTTTTCTGTGCATTTTCTTCAGCTTTATGTCCAGTTTCCTTGTTCTTGCCTCCTCCTTGATGCTGAATTAGAATAACATTTTCTTTACAAGGAAAACATCCATTTTCTTCAAGGTTTACTTGTAATATATGGAAGAAAATCACCCCAGACAATACACTAGACATTCATCTTCTCTGCATCTTTAACATGGCTCCACATCTGTTCCATGCTACGATTTTTTTGCACTTCTGTACATGACTTGAGATTTGCAGAATAAATAGCAAAGGTGAGGGCAAGGAAACCTTAGAGAAATCTCCAAGCTACAGCAGCCAGCACAGAAAGTTTTGCTTGTGCTGCTGGAAAACTGGTGTGCTGTGCCTGGTAGCAATCTCTGTTGCCTCCCCCTCCCTTATACGCAGTGCAGATGCATGAACATAGAGCTTATAAGGCACAGAGAGGACTTCTCTTCATAAAACCAGCCGCGGTACTCTTGTGGCTGCCTCTGGGTTGAAGGAAGGTTTAGCAGATCAAGTACCTATCTTCTTTCCAGCATGTCTCCAGACCCTAACAAAGAGTGTATTTAGCATCTTTCTGCTGTTCCACAGCTATGTGAGAGGCATTCCCACACCTTTTATTCAGGAAAAGTGAAAGGAAAACACAAAACCCTAGTAAACGAGTATTAACTATTCAGCATTTAAACTGAAATGGTTATGAAGCTATGTACTTGATTGGACACGGTAAATTCACACCAATTCTGTACCTACTTAACTAGTACAGCAACCCTCATTAGCAGTTAACTTAAAAGACAACATTGCCCCTGTGACTGTAGAATATTTAACCAGCAATGAAGCAGTGGCACCATAGTGGGGCAGGGGCAAACTAGAAGCCTCTCATGATCTGAAAGGAGGGGGGGAAATTGTCTATTTGAAGTCAACTTCAACTTATAAACCCAAAGTTTTAACCTATTAACTATTCATCTTGCTAATTAGTTTGTTGTAATTTCTGATTTAAAAAAAAAACAAACAACTGATAGAAGAATGCAATATGGGAGCACATTTATCTAATTAATGCAGGTATAAACAACTTCAAATAGCACAGAAGGGTCAAGAATCCATACCTGGTATTTCAAGTCTTTTATTTTTTTCTCACTGTATTTTATTCACAATTGTTTTCTTAAGCACTTGAAGAGAGTGGATTAGGCAGACAATCCCTCCTTTCTATAGGAGGGATCAGGATCCTAGTTTCAGATCCTTCCCCACCCCTTTTGCTAGCCACATGGTGTTTACAGGTCTAATGCCAGGCCCTGCTGTAGAAACCATGTCAACCAGATCCATCTTTTCTTCTCTTCCTTGTCAAGGTCAATACCTCCCTCTGTGGGAGAAAGTCTGCCAAAAGAAAAGATTGCAGGCTGCTAATCTGATCATGCTAGGCTGAACTTGCCACCATCCTCCTTGCTTTTACTTCATTTCTGGAATTGTCACCAAATGGCTCAGTCACAATTGTCCCTCTTGCTCTGGAGGGGGAAAAACCATGCTTGTGACATTTTGATCATCCACTAGTTGGACAGTAGCATTCACAAGCAAACCTGCCTCATTCCGAGGTCCCCCCTCACAGCCCTACAGACCACTAAATGTAGTTCACGCCCCACAGGTGAAACTAGTTCAAAAATCACAAGACAGAAGAAAATGACCTGGATTTACTGTTGTGCTCAACGTGATCTATCTTTAGCCTACATGCAGCGCTGTGGCCAAGTATAAACAGCAGCTCAAAATAAACAACTGTAACTAATGCATTATTTCTTCTAGTTCTCTTTAGCAAAGTCTAAGAATATTATTTTTGTGCTGCTCAACATTATTCAGAAGAAAATAAAAGTATATGGTGAACAGTGGGAAACAGGAAGAATAAATGGAAGTTTAAGATTTTTGCAAATTCAACAGTCCTCAAAATTACACTGTAAAGTTCTTAATGAAAATAACTACTGACATGATGTGAAGTATGACAAAATATATAACTAAGACATTGTGGCATATTGCAATAAGCCTAGAATAACCACTAGATTTTACTTAGTTCAGGCTTACTTACTTGGTTGGTTTTACTTGCATTAAGGGTAAGAATGTTTTTACTTTGGGAAATAAGTTTTTGCATTCCTAAGCAAAACTGGTGAATTTCTGAGGAAGAGGATGGGAATATAGTAGCTAAAGCATTTGAGATACAAAAGTAAGTCCTGTTACAGCATCACACACACATATGCATTTGCACAACTGGGTGGGTGAAAGAGGTAGAGGGAGAAAGAGACTGAATTTCTGAGTTTCTATTTTGATCTATCAACCTACATATATATCTACTGGCACTTCTCTAGAACTTAAAAAGGAACTTCTAAAGAAAAGTTTGGGTTTTTTTTAATCTAGCTTTACTTTGGAAAGGAAGTCAACAAGATTTCCACTAGTTTGGATTGTATATGGGTAAAACAGAGTTCCTTCAGTCATACAGAGCATATATATGCTTGGCAGCTTTGTTGTTAGAGTTGCTTCAAATATAGTATCCTCATTTTGTGTTTTAAAATCAATGTGGATTTAATACTTACTGTGTTCTTCTGAGATGCCATATCCTGGGGGGAAGGTGGGAGGGAAGGAGAGAATAAAAATGTTTATTCATTTTTACTGGTAATTATTATTTCAATTAAAAGTATCATATATATATATACACACACATATACACACACAGATGTGTTCCAAGTAAAGGGACAGAACAGCATCAAGAAAAGTCTTAGTAGTTAAGAAAAAATTAACAATTCAGAGGAGAAACTTATTTAAAGTGCTCAGAAGATGAAGCAAGTCGTACTTGCCAGTAATTGGAGCTGGCATTCCACATACCCAGTCACACTCTGGACATTTGTTAGACGAAAGCATTCAAAGCTGGAGATTTTTTTTCCTCTGAAATATTATCCTTAAGATGCCTAGGTCCTTTCCTGCCTGGATGGGCACAGATCAACACACTCCTCCTACACTCTAATTCTTCTCCCCTCAAAATCTAATGAGAGATATAGAAACTCTGAGGCAGGTGATAAACTAATGGGCATGTAAACCAGACGTCAAAGATTTCCAGTTGCTGGTAAGTAACTTCCTCCTCCTCCTAGTGATGGCTTACATGTCCAATGAACACTGCTTGATGAAACAAAAGAGATTTCCAGGTAAGCCATGCTACAAATGTTAGACACAGAGTTGTTTCTAAGCCAGGTTACTGGTATAATTTAATTGTGCTCTGACAACCTAAAATGATTCTGCATGAGCAGCTTCATATCTGACAACCACTGCGCAGAAATTATTGTCCTCATGCACTCTTTTCCTTAACAACAGACAAAGTATCAGGGGCCATCTAAGGGGTTTAGTTCTGCAAATATGACCCTTTTGAAATCTGGATTACGTGTTCTATCATACGCTTGGAATTAGGTTGGTTTGGAAAAACCATTGGTGGAACCAAAGAGACAACTCCTGGGAGAACTTCAGGATGGGTCCTAAGAGATAAGGTATATAAAGTCAGGCTGCCTGAACTTCACAGGTCTTCCCAGCAGAAGTAAATAGCAGTCATGAATACTGCCTTTATAACACTTAGGCTAGCCTCCCTTAAGAGGCGTGCACACCAACCGAGATCCAAGTAATGAATTCCTGAAGGAAAGGGAGAAAAACCTGAACAAATTAGTCATAAACCTGAGAATAAAGAAACACCAGCAAATGCTCAAAATTACATATTAAGGTACTAAAACCTAAACAGAATTACTGATTAACTTAAACTCCTTCAGCCCCATAAAATACCTCAGAACAAAAGTGAGGGAAGGGTTAGACATCTGAAATAGCACAGAGCTGAAAAATTAGTATGTCTGCCTAGCTAAGCCAGCACCTCCAGTAGAGCTTTACCTACTGCAGGAAAAGATCTTTCTCAGCAGGGAGAAATGCACTCTTCTAAGAACTACCCAGCACCTATAGCACAAAACATTTTATGAAAGACCCTAAGAACAATCCCTGTCTACTTTCTGATGTATACCTAAGGAAGGTGTATTAGCATATATAATGGTATCCAACACTGAACTGGGGCTCAATTGCAGAAGAGGTATCAAGGACATCAGAGTAGGACTGAACAATGTCCCAGCACTCTGCTTAAACTACTCTAGCACTTGCTTCAGAGCGTATCTTCTACTTGGTTCCAACAACTTAAAACAAGCCTTCTGATCCCATAGCAAGATAAGCTACAGGTCTTACACAGACCAAGGAGGTTGTGCAAACAACTGGGAGATGAGGAATAAATCAGTGACACTGACAGAGTTTCTAGCAGAAGAGAGATGAAGGCAGAAAATAGTTTTGCCAGCCTTAAGTGACACAGACACACTCCAATGTTCCCAAGTCCCCAGATTTGTCCTTGAGCTTTACATCCTTAGCAAAAAAAGCCTCAGAACTGACAGTGCAAAGACTTGTCAGTTCTGAAAACAATCCATCTGAAGATCCAACCCATGGATGGATGTAAGCCTGGAGGTCATTCAGCACTCCAGTTATGGAGCAGGTGCTTGCATATGTGCTTGGCATAAAGTGCAGAAATCAAAGCCAACCACTGAGGTCCTCACTGGGCAGAGACAAATAGAAGATGACTAGTCTGTGCTTCCCAAACTCAGGTACACCCTTGGGAGAACGAAGTTGATCAGAATATCTGAGTGACAGCATAAAAGAAAGGTAAAAACGTATTAATGAAAAATAAAAATAAAAGATGTCTTTGCAGTCAGGTGTATTACCAGGGCAGGATAAAAAATTGTATGCCTGCCGACCCAGATTAGTTAGAGGAATGGAGGGCATGCAAGTATGCCTTAGTGCATATCCGTATGGATAGCCTCTTTGAGAAAAGAGCGTGAGAGGCTTTTGCCTGTGTAAGACTCTCAATTCTTGTGACTCTAGGTCACGCAGAACGTGAATGTGTATGTGGACCACCACCTGAAGAAAGGAAGTACGGGGTACTAGACACAGAGTAAAATCAATGACACTGAGAGCAGAAAAGAAAAGCTGTGACAGAACAAAGCTTTCTGGGAAAAGAGAGGGAGACTCATACAAAATTAAGATTAAACTTAATACTCTTATAGGATCAAGAGAGACTGGAGAATTCCAAAACGGATTTTTAGACATTGGTGCGTGAAAAATATAAAGTAGTAAGCGACAATAACTCAAAACAAGGAAAAAAACACAAAGCTTGAACAATGCTGCTCTCAGTGAAGGCAGCAAGAAAATGTATGATATTAAAAGCAGCAGTAGGTGATGATATAGAGGATAAAAGTGTAAATGCCATCTAAAACAAAGAGATCGTGCACTGAGAAAAAAAGAACCATCCACAATATATGACTTGCATCCAGAACAGCAGTTTCAGGACTTAGGTGTATAGTATGTATTATTCTACTATAAAAATGAACAACAGGGCTATAAAAGATTTGGTGAAGATCTCTTTTTTTTCTCTCTTAAAACAGCAATAAAAAGGAAACTCCTGTAGTCTCAGCTGCTCAGCACTCAGGAGATACAAACTTCATCTGACAGAAGTGCTTCAATAGTAGGAGTAAGCTGCAACACAGCTCTTGTTCAAGGGTTGTTATTATACAAGACATAGCATTTTTTAACATGTACGCTAATTAAATGAGGGAAAGGAAGGAAAAAAATCAGACGTGCATTCTCATTCCAAGTCTAACCATCTGAAGCAAAATCAGTACCATACTATGGGTTTTTTTCTTATAAACAAGCTTTTATACTATACTAACCATACTGGTTTTGCTAGCAGCTGTTTTTCTTAGAATGATTTTGTTATGTAGCAATCAGGAAATCACATTCAATGGAAGTTTCAGAAAAACACAAACATTTGCAGGATCAGGTTTTTACAAATATTTCTGAAATGAAGCAGAGTTTGAAGTGAGAACCTTACTTTGAGAGACTGAGCCGTGTCAGCATCAGTGTCATGGTAGAGTATAACATTATTAGCCATGTCAAAGCTTTCACGCACGCCAAGATGGTAGAACAGTGATGGTTGCTTGGAAATATCACTCATGTCCACAACTGCAACATCTGAAATGAGAGAGGGAGGGAGGAAAGTGCTAAAAAAAATAATAATCTTAAAACCATTTTTATTCTTATACAGGATTTAAAATAAATCCTGAATTTATACATACAATTGGACAGACAAAATCAATATATTCAAATTAGGATAATTTTCTCACAGTACAAGTAAATTTTACCATTCATATGAAAGATAAGAACCTACTCAGGAAATTATCAGAGTGTTACGCTAACTGGGTGGCAGAGTTTATGAATTCTGCTTGAGGTTTTGGAATCACTGCATCAGGAATACCTCAGGTGAAGAAGCAGTTATACATTTGCTCTTTTGAACTGGGCCTGACAGCCTGAAGGCTCAACAGCATGAAAGACTCCAGGCCTTCAGGTGAAATCTCTAAGAACAATAATAGAGCAGAAAATTAGGGAAAACTGCAAGACCAGGTTTATCTTAAGAGGCTGAGATGTGGAGAACAGAAAATTCCTAAACAGTAAAAAAGGAAATGACTGTGACCTTAAAAGCTACAGGGAAGATGCTCAGGGGTGCAGGAATGAGGGATTCAACCACAAGCAGCCAGAGCAAGACTTCTACTGCTCTTGGGTAGTATTCCAGTCAGAAATGGAAGGGAAAAAAATTATATCTGTGGAAGATGACCTATATAAAGAGCTAAAAAGAAATACCCCGTAGTGTGCAGAACAGCTGAAATACAGGCAAAAGATTCTGAATTCACCATTTAGCTCTCATGTAAGCCTAAAGGCCAGGGAGAAGAGGTAACTGGAGAAGACAACATGTAACATTTGGATTTTTTCCTTGATCCCTATAACTTCTACACTACCTAACAAAATTTTGCTTTAAAGCTTTTTAAAGGTCTGTATCTATATATCTGTCTGCTTTCACCATTGTGGGGCAGATGGATGAACTTAAAACCGAAGTATTCATAAGACTTGAGCCTTGGCATTGAAACCACAGGGGAGTCTGATGTTCAAAACAGATTTGAGAGACTCAGTGCAGCTGGGCAGTAAATCCTGCATCTCTGAAGGGGGAACAGACAGTGTCTGTACCTATGGGGAATGACAGAGAAGGGTGAGGGGGTCTGTTGTGTAAGATCTAAACACAGCAGCCAGTTTACCCGGGCTTCACTGAGGTTACACAAAACAAGAATTGATACTCCATACTTAGTATGCAAGTTCTTGGAAAAGTCTGCAATGAATATACACCCCTGCATAATTCCATCAGTCTATGCCAACACACCACACTGGGGTCAGTCAGTCCCTCTGGTTACTAACAGACTCACTGTTAATCCAAACCATCACCATTTAAGGGGGGGGGGAACCACCAAAAAAAACCAACAAACCCAACCCAAAAGTCAACAAAACAAGCAAGCAAGCAACACAGAAATCCAAACACATCTTCCTTTCCTCCAAAAAAACAAAACTCCAACACAAAATGATGGCCAAATGAGAAAATCCCCTTATTCCTGTGGAATCTCGGATCCTGCACCATTTACTGATGATCCCTCCAGTTCCTGTTTAGCCAGTTCTCTACAGCATGGACAAAATTCTTAGTATACTGCACAGTGTAGTGTCACACAAACAGAGCGGGCTTGAAGCAGTAAACCCCACCCCCATAAACACATCCAAATGTAGATTACCCCAATATTACAAAATCATTTTAGAAAACATAAATGTTCTATAAAAAAGGGTTAAGACAAACTAACGAGCAGACCTAGAATCAAATACCATCTAGGAAAAAAAATAAGAAGAGCTTGGACTGGTTTTAGCACTTGCATAAACTGATTTTGTGGAATGAGAGTGCTGTGAAGTCAAAATGACCGTCCTGGTAGGTGAATTCACAATGTGTTCATGTAGCACACAGATATTGCACTTTATGATAAAATGTGAGCAATGATCGATAACAAAGTTTATCAAAACAAGGCTATACATAGTTCATTGCCACATGTAGTAGTCTACAACTGAAATTTGTCTTCTATTGACTGCTGCTAGGTAACAATGTAAGTAGTATCAGAAAAATATTAAATGGACATAAGAACAAAAAAAAGCATCTGCATTAAAAAGGGTAATTATTCATCACTTAGATATTCATTCATACTAAGAAAATCTATGAGAATAAGTTTTTCTTGTTTATTCACACTTCACAAACACAGGTGTGAATAAGATAAAATAAAATAAAACAAATTGAAGTCTAGCAGAGATGAAGACAGCATCACAAAAATACGCATGCAACTGAAAAAAAGCCCCAGGAAGGTAGCTGAATGGATGCAGTCTGATCACAGGAATCAAGGGATGACACAGAAGCAAATGACAGCACACAGATGCAAAGCATCAGAAGTGCTAGTGGCTGTGGGCTAGAGCAGTGGTGAGAAGCTGCACTCCCAGGGAGCTCTCCAAGCCCCACTCAAGCAGGAACAGCAGCAGGCTTAGAACAGGGAGGAAAAAGATCTATTTATAAACCAGCTTTACTAATGTGCTAATGAAACATAGCTTGTCCAGTGGGCCCAGGAAATGAATGCAAATTTGAGCACAGAACAGATAAAAAATAATGAATGTTTATTTAATAAAAAGATCCCTAGGATGCATCCAGTGCACAGGGTGCTGAGAGAACGGTGCTCGGTGCCATTGATCACTGGGTCTAAGCACATGCCCCAGTACAACCATTTTCAGGGTTACATTTCACTTCTTGGTGTAGGCAGTTTTGTGAATCATTCAACGAACAATGTTAACATGACACCACAAATATTTCTGTTTCAGTTGTCCTGTATTTTCCTTATGATTTGTGCTAAAATATTTCACCTACAGGTCTTTAAACACAGACATGAGGCCCTGTACTTCAACGACAGATTTAGTATGGCTGATAAGAGAGAGATAAGAATTCCCTTAAACTTCCCCGAGATACATAAAAAAAAAAAAATACTACAACACTAGTATCTGCTTCGCAAAGCTTGATGGATGAATAGAAACACAAGTTTATCACACTTCATCCTCAACTCCCACCCTCCATGTCAGGGGAGCCTGTTCAGCCAAACGTACTTCTGGGCTTTCCTCTTCCAAATTTAGGCTCGACCTCCTCCATTATAGACTACTGTGAAGCAAGAGCTAATGCAAACTTTGATCAAATCTTTCAACGAATAAGGAATTTTATGCAATAATGAAACACGGCACACAGGTCTAAAAGACCAGTGATGTGGTTTCCTATGTCCAGAAGGAAAGAGCATGGCAAGGTACAGCCCCTCTGTAAAGACTGAAAACTTCCAAGCGAAGTACAAAGATCTTCACAGCACATCAGCTACAAGGGTGGGGATGTGCTTAATGAGGCACATGACCAATTTTGGATGATTCTGGAACAGAACATTTAAACTCATTGCTTTGTTTCTGCAGCAACAACTCACATTCAAAAGAACATACTCATAAAAATGTGTCCCTGCTCCCTTCTTCTGAAGCATAAAAGATCTTTTCAGCTCTTTTTGTTCTCCCATAGTTGTGCATGAAACTATTTTAATCCTGAAAACTGAAAAACTGATCTCACTTTATTAAGAATCCGATTGCAGTTCATTTGTCTAAGCTTTTGTTCTCATTGTAAAACAATTATGCTACGTGTATATTTTTTAGTTCCGTAAGGTAATTCATCAGTATTACTAGTATGATCTTGACTAGGTCTCTGCATTGTTGCAGCAGATGGCACATGAATAATTTCTTATATTACAGTTTACGTACTTTAACACTAGTGTGTCTTAAGAGACCAGACAGGGGAAGAGATAAATAACTATGACAACTGAAATAAAGATTAGAGATTATTATTTGTGGTAAAACAGGAGTCTGTGACACTAATAAATAATTCAACAGGAAAAACATTATTGCACAGGTTAAAACCAGAGGACTTACTTCTCTGTCTGGAATGTACCTGAAGGCATCACACAATTTAATGATCTAAGCAAGGGACAAGTCCTGATGTGACTATTGTGTGATTTATGGCATTGCTAGCAACAACAAAAGGAAAATGTTGGCACCAGGTTTTGGGATTTATAAGATAAAAGTAGTAAATGAGAATATTAAGAAATAGCCTGAAATATGCTGAAAGTTAAATAGAATCTAGGAGGCCTGACAGAAGAAAAAGTCTGTACTGCTTTCATCTTCTGATCTGACTCACCTCCATCCAGCCTTATCTGTGTGGAGAGCAAGAACCTTAGTCCATTATTATAGATTCATTATTTTTCATTATTTGGAACCTCTCTCTATATAACAATTTCTTAAAAAACCTAACTCCTTAACATGATAATAGAAACCTTATAGAAGGAAAATGCAGAACTCTGCCCCTTACATTCACTAGCATCCCATTAACCTTCAGATTACTATTGCTTCAGATTATTGGCTATTTGCATCAGTTACCTTCATAGACAGTAAATCAACAATTGTGCTAGCCTTAAAATCTGCTGGAGGAAATTGTCAGTTATTTTTCAGAAGACCAACAACACTCCTAGAGAAAAAGAATCATCATAACTATCTTCAAGAATTCGTAACTTCAGGATGCATATTCAATTTATTTTTTTCCTGCATAACTGTACAGTCCTTTAAAGGAAAGAACGTCAGCTTTTATAGGGAAACAATCTGAAAACTTGGAACCCTTTGCAGCTTTCACTTAAGCTAAAACAAAAGGCTCTCAACTTTATTATACCCTGTAAACCCAGAAACTGGTAGAGGGAACAGCTCAAGGCAATAAAGCATAGCAGTAACTACCAACAGAACTGTTAAGGTAGTTTTTCAGCACTGTTTGTTATACCAGCAAACTGTCAGTGCCTTCCATTAGATCCTAAACACAAGCCAGTTGTAGTGTAAAACCACTGTCAACATTCATGATGCTATTCTGGCTCTCACAATGCATCGAGTTTTATTAAAATCTCATTACTCTAAAATCATGCTATTCTGTAGGAATCTGGTTACTCTTCTTAAAAAGAGAGAAGAATTTGTTTCAATCACAATCACACAGTAAAATATAAAAATATAACTAGAAGTTGCCTTAGAAGATAAAAGTCTCATGAGACATAAACGTGCAACTTTTTTTCTAAATTTAGGAACTTTTGGTTGAAACCAAGAGTATTTCAGTTCAACCTGTTCAAGTTTGCAATTTTATAGCATGGACTTTGCTACCTTCACTGGTTTGCTATAGGGCCAGAACTGTTTAAAAAAACAAAAACCAACTAGGCAGTAATGATTTATCCCACAATATAGACTTGTACATATTATAACCACATTAAATAACAGCTTTACAAAAAAATCTTCTATTTCAGATAAACCTTAACTTCTTGTAGATTAAAACCAAGCATTGCACTTCTGTGCAAATACTAAAATCAACTGCAATAGTTTAGAAATTGCTTACAAAGCACCTTTAAGAAGGAAGGTTGTTCTTACAAGCTGCAATCAACTTTTGCACAAGAATTCAGTTGTGGCTGGAGCCTGACTACAAGTTTCAGCCTACTTCCCGCTTCAGAAGAGGAAACACAAGCATGCACACTGGAGGTCTGAAACTTTTTGATACACCGGGGGCACTTCCTTTGGAAAAAGCATATATTTCACAGGCCAAACGAACTGAGAATTGAAAGAACAGGAAATTTAAGAATTAAAGTAGGTATGAATCCTCATATGAAATCAGGAACAAAGATGACCATTTCTTTCTCTTCACATATAGTAAGCACTGAATAAAAACCAGTGAAAAAACAGTGAGATTTTGGGGGGTTTTATTAATGACACCAAACACAAATTATAGAAAGAAAACAACTTTAATAGTGGTCAAATAATTTTTAATTAACTTTTTTTAAATTATTATTATCTTGGCAAGACAACAGAGAAAATTAGTTTCTGATTCTGGTATATTATTCATCCACTCCCACTCTGGTTATAAAATGAAGCAAAATCTTAACTTAGATACATCTCACTGTTGGCAGTTCTAATGGATTCGTTAAGTGCTTTAGGAATTCTGAAAACCTGGGCATCAAATGGCAAAAATTCTGAAATGTGCTTGTCCATTGTTTGCCTGTTTGCTCAAGAAAACAAAAGGCATGTTGTAAAGTGGCAATTTCAGGCATGTGTTGTTTTTTCAAAAACAGGGCAACACCTCTAATTTGAGTCCTCAGACTGAGCTCATCATTTGCCTTTTACTCAGTTGTAGCTTTAACCTTCCCTTCATCTACCACAGGTTTTAAGTTACAGAATGATCTATTGGTGAGAAAGGCATACCACACACCATAATGTATCAGTTCTGCTCCTCTCATCTAGCAAAATGGAAGGCAAGGGAAAAAAACTAAGAATTGGGGCCCTTATAAAAAGCCAAGATTATCAGAACAGCAAATTCAAGGGGGAAAGTCAGACCTTTCTTTTGCATTTCTTTCTGCATGTCAAATCTTGCTCTGGAACATAGTATCACATCCTTCCCCACCAAGGCATTCTGCTCTGTGAATGTGAATACTGTGAGTGCTGAAGAAGTAACATTAACTGTGTATTAGCTGAGCAGAAGCAGCATTCTTAGCTAAGGAAAGTCAGGGAGATGTCTGGTCTCATATAAACCAGTCCTCATTCCACTGTCAACACAGAGAGGAAAAGCACTTTTAGAGGACTATTCGTCTGACCTGTCAGAAGCCTACTTTAGGACAAGACAAATTGCAGCCCAGAAGTACCCATATCTCTTCACTTACTATAAAGGGAGTTAAAGCCAACTGCAGACACCCACACTGATGGTGTTCAGTACTACTAACCCCCTCCACAGAGTCTCTGGCTCTGTTCTGAAGAATTTCATTAACTGCCAAGGCATTTCAGTCAAGAACGGTATCGTATCAGCAGATGTTCCCACCAGCTGACCAACAAATTGGTGGCCAACACAGAAGGACTACAGCTCTTTCTCATCAGTATTATATCTGCAGTCTCTCTGCCTTTGAGAAAGAAAAGGAAAGATTGCTATAATTCAAACCCTTAGCTAAGATTTCCAAAGGTGTCTGAAACAGTTGCTTGAGTTTTCCATAAACCGAGAGCTCATTTCTGAATCCCAGCTTACAACATTGATTGTTTTGGCACTCAATAAATACGATTATACAACTGTGCGGATGACTGTTCTTTAAGAGGTGTTTTTGCATTATTATTTCAGCCCAGAGTCTTTTCTGCTACTTATATAGTATGAATGATTAGTTACATTGAAGCATCGACTA
>JAVJGJ010000014.1:90578203-90595315 GCA_035590215.1 Microhierax caerulescens | reverse complement strand
TGATTAGTTACATTGAAGCATCGACTATAACCTCCTGGCTTATTGATTAAGTTAATACACAAGTTAAATTCTCAGTAAAATTACCTTCAAGTCAAATACAAGCATTACCTTTCCCTGTAAGGCAGTGACATTGATACTAAAGCCAGTATCAGCCTTTACCTTTTTTTTTTCCCCCTTCTTTCATACAGTAGCTTGTGATGTCCTGGGAGCTACATTGCCTCAAGTCTGAGGGAGCTAACTCACAGTGGTGCAGGAGATCACAGTGAAAAAAAACAATGAAACACAACCAACCCAAAAAAGAATGTACACACACACTGTCACTGGAAACTCACCCAAGTACACACCTCTTTGCACAGCAACCTTGAAGGACTGTAAAAATTTACTGACTCTGGCACTAGAATCAAAGTCACTGATCTTTATTTACCAACCACAATCATATCAGATGGGTCCTGCTAAGGTTTGCATGCTGCTAATAAATGACATATGAAAGTCGTGATAGCCAATAGCGATCAATATTTATACCACTTCCTTGTAAAATTACAGCCTTCAAACACCTAGGTTAGAAATCATGAGCGATCTCATCCCTTGGATCTCAGCCATTTGAACAGATTCATGGCTCAGGCAGATGAATGCTTAGGCCTGCCTGCAGCTCCTCTTTCCCATGACCCACGGTTCTGACTCCTTCTCTCCCCATTCCACCCTCCTCTTATCCCACACCCTATATTTAACTTGATAATTTCTGCCTAACTTAGCAGTAGCACAGTAACAGACAGAAGCTCTGTCACTGCAGCTAATCAGTCCTGTGAGTGGTATCAGCTACCAGCTTTCCACTAGCCTCCTGGAAAAGTACTTTAAGAAACCAATAGACTTTACAACAATTAAAAGAAATAAAGGTTAAAAACTTAATTTCATGAAAACTCACTTTTTACACATCATATAATAAAACAAAAGATGCAAGTTTTTGCATCTGTAACTAAAAAAAAAATCTGATTCTGTGAGTAGTAGAAAGACTCTGGTCTGAGATAGTACACACACAAACACCACTTAGATATGGCCATCCATGCTGTTTTATAATCATATTTATTGAGTGCCCAAACAAAGTACTTAAACTTACAGTGGCTGTTATTTAAACTTTGTAAGCATGCACCCAACAAAAGTAATAGGAAAAAAGGCAAACTAAAGCACTTTGCTATTGCAGTTTGACATCCATCATTTGACCATGTACAATGTAAAAGCAGTAACTATTAATCACTGCAAGTTTCAGCAAAAATAACCCTTCCTTTAAAAAGCTATATATTATATATATTAGTTATTATATATAATATAGTATATATATTATATTATATATATTATAGTGTATATATATTATATATATATTATATAGTGTGAAATACTCTATACTCACCACCTAATTATTGTTAAAATATGCTTAAGAATCTTAACATCCCAAGAAACTTTTTTCAAACACCATAGCTCACTGCAGACAAGGAACTGCGGAGTGCTGGGTGAACAAAGCAGTTCCCACCTGCCTCAGTGGCTGCAGAAGATGAGCAGTGACACCATGACAGAGGCTGACAAGACTGCAGGAAGAGAAAAGGCAGTATCATGGCTTAAGCAGCTGAACGCTTGTCCGTGAAACTGAACTCCGTCTCTGCTTCTTTCACAGCTGCTGCGTGATGATAACCTTGTCACATAACCTGAGATCTCAGAGATGGACTTGGTGACCATACATTCATTGGGATTCTGATTTGGGGAAGGGGGCATAATCAAAATACCCCCACTGGAACACAAATAAAGTGGCTTTGAAAAGAAAGCCCTCATTTTAAATATAGTTTGTAACAAACCCAATGCCTTTAGAGAGAATTCCTAAAATTTTACATAAGCTGTTCCCTTCTATCATCCAATTGTACCTCAGCATGAGTTACAACTCAAATAGTCTCTGATTTATCATCTGTACTCTTCCATCTGCAAAATAGTTAAGCATCTACAGAGCAATCAATATGCCTAAATCTTACCTCAAAAAAGACAGACATTTACACTTCCCATGTGCTCCTACCCAAATGAATACTAACAAAGCAACATTCAAAACTTCTCAAAGTGTATTTAAATTATCTACATTTGTTTCCCTTTTTGTTATTCACAGACATTAGGCAAATGAGGATTCAAAGAAGTCACATACTTCTTGCTTTTTCCCAAATTCATTATCACTGATTGAATAAGGTTTCCAAATCTACATATCCAGGACACTAAAAAAAATTTACCCATCACAGATGATCTGAGAAAGATACTGTTCAAAGTTTTTCCCTGTTTATATGTTATTAGTATATTAAAAATTTTGACATAGATGCTAGACAACCATAATGAGTTGATGTCTCACATCGTACATCCTTTTCACTATGATGACAGGTCATTAAGGATAACATTGTTTCCTAAAATTTTTCTGTAAGCCAAAGAGCCTACTAGTTCTACAGAATCTGTCATTTCTCTGCCCTGTTTATCAGCAGACAAGAAACAAAACAGTGGAGTAAATTAAAAACAGGCACTTCCCACTTGCTTGCTGCAGTAGTGTGCCAAGTGTCACATGAGACTATTTCCACTGCAATGTTCACTAGAGCTGAGCTAGCCAGTTGAGAGAGCATACAGAAAAAACCCCAACCCTGAACCTACTGAACCTAGTTTGAACCTTGCCTGTAGTCTGGGCAGGGGGAATGAGAAAGGTGAACTTTATTTAACTTTTCCTACACCTCTGCACTTCATACACTGGGTCATAAAAGGCAATGAAAGGGAATGAATTATCAAGAAAAAAAGATCACTTACAGGATAATCTGGCTTAAATCAAATTGAGAAGAGTAGAAAATTCAACAAGAAAGGCTATTCCTTCCTCCCTGACTGCAGACAAATCCATTTCTAGGCCAAGGAGATTTAGATAAGCTCCAAACTTTTAGACATTTATCCAAACTAAACCACTTGAAAGTCACCCATCACTTAATGTTGAATACCTTGGCTGGGGAGCAGAAAAAAACTGCCAAATCTGCACATCTTCAACAGGTCACATACTGGCCAGCAACATATATCAAAAACACTTGAAAAAACAAAATTATGCTGAGCTTTATCTTCCACCCCAAAAAATTATAAGAGATAAGAAAAGTAATCAAGATAATAGGCACTACAATGGAAAAAAAAAAAAAAGGTTTCAGTACATTAAAAGCTCCTAAGCTAAGACCTTTATGTTTTTCTTTAAGAATTAAAAAACACAGCATACACGAATTAGACTTTCCTACTCTACTCTGAATCTCTTATTTTTCCTAAACACTTATTTTCTTCAAAACAGACATGAAGAGACATCCCCATCATTAGCACTGGGAACTTGTACGTACCAAACTGAGGTATCCCACCTCATAACTAGATTACAGATTTCCTCTTTATGTTGATAGACTCCCAGACTGTCATTTAGGACCCACATAAAAGCAAAATAAATTATACACAGATAAAATGTTAATTGAGGAAAAGCGGTATTATTAAAATGCAAATGAAAATAAAGTTCACATAAAGCCACAGCATCCTCCATGAGCCAAGAGTCCTGCACTCACATACAGATACAGAGTTCTTAATTTAATATGTTGGATGCCGGGCAGATGTGGATTCAAACTGCTCGTTTTAACTTTCCTGTAAACAGTACAAGCTTTATGTGCCAGCCTAAAAGACTGCATGTGCTACTGAAAAAAAACCCTACCACTGAACACTGTAATTCCAAAACCAGATAGCATTCACTAAAAAAATGGGGAGAAAAAAACCCATCTATTTCAAGGCACTAAGTAGTGATCAATAAAATCTAGAGTTTCAGTAGAAGCTGGTCTTTCCAAAGCAAGTCACAACCATTATCTACTTAGTCTTCATCTTATAAATACAATATACATTATTACTTCCAGCACATAGATAGGAAATACTAAATGTGAACAGAGCTTTTTACAGTGGATCCATTCTAGATTTCCCTACTTTAAGATTATAACTAAAATAAGACACCCAAAACTAGTAAGTCATAAGATCTCTGTAGAGTCAGAGGAATATTAGTACTTCACCAGACACAATGAATCACATGAAACTGTAATTTTACAAGCCTCTAAACATGGTCTCCAGTATTCATTAAATGTAACATAGAACGGTTCACCTCAAAATATTCATACATCTAAAGTTGTCACAAGATGAATCTCAGCATGGATGCTGACAATACCTCAGTTTAAATATCCAATGGTGTATTTTTTACTTTTCACCTTTTCCTTGTAAATTTAACTCTACAAGTATTGTTTTAAGGCTGAATTCTTGCAATGTTCTATTTCTCACACCCCTGTTCTATCATACACTGCTGTTCAAATCGGCAGACTGTGAGTACTTCCATTGTACAAAGTCCCAAACAGACTTGATGAAAGGTCTGGTACTTCTTGATAGAGCATCCTTTTCTTATTTTGTGGAAAGACCAAAGTGAGATTTGGGGATGATCAGCAAAGAAGAGCAAAACCAAAACTTAAGAAAATGTTGGTGGAGCTGTGAGAATCTTTATCAATGTGCAAGTTTTTCTACTAAGTAAATTTTTCCTTTTGAAGATTTCTGAATTCTATGTATTGCACCTTCTGTAGAAAGGATGGGTGCCAAGCCATGACACTAAGACAGATTGCTTTACCCCACATTCATGCATATTCACCCTAGCACCACTCCTCTGCATTACCCCAGTGATCACAACATAGTGTATAATAATCCGTAGATCAGAATTCAGCAGTTCAAAAAAACCTAGTGTTTGTCATATTATTGTTGTATTGCTATATTAGTTTACAACTTTAAACTGGCAGAAAAAGACAACTGCAAATTATTGAAAGAACTTACAGGCTTATGCCTGTAAGTAAGGCTTGAGCCATGGAACAGGGACAACACTGAATTTTAGCTCACTAGTCTGTGCTGGTTTCACAAGCACAGTTTTGGATGCAGTAAAAAAAAAAAAATAAATACATGAATTACTGCAGTGATGTTTTCAGATGGCAAGCAGTTTCTAAGAAAATCAAAATTTGTGTTACCAGGTCATCCAAACACTGTACAGAGTCCTGAGGCATTTTGATGCACGCAGGCTGTGTATCTTCAGCGTACATCAGCAGAATCTTCCCATCCATTCTGATACTGCCTGATTTCACTTGACTAAACTAGCCTTCATTCAAAGATTAAGTTCTTATAATCATAGCAATGGTATTAACTGTGACAGACTGTATATACAAAAAAAATCAACATCACTGGGATGCTGTTTGGTAACTGAGTACGTTTCATTATTATTTTATTAGCAACCTCCAAGACAGGAAAGAAGACTGAACAAACTTTCCTGTGTTGCACTGCTTCCAAAGAAAGTATGTTACGAGTAACATTAACTAAATTCTGCTGCAGAATACCTGGAGTCAGTGGTCTGACAGATTGTTATACAATTACGGACCGAGCCAGAAAACCGCGTTTGTGCTTTTACAGCACTGTTCTTACTTGTGGCCAGGCAGCCACAGGGCTGCCTCCGCACCATTCAAACCATTCTTTTTACTGTGTTCTGGACTACAGTACAACGATGAGACACCCAGGCTTATCAGACGATACCAAATGCTGTTGAAAGTGGGCATTTACTGCTTTTTCCTTTGGAAATAGAGTTTGGCTGCTGTTCACTAGCTGGAATTAAGTATTAGGCTTGCAAGACAAGACTAAATAAACATGTTTTTCAAGGGATTTGTGAAGTGTTCAGGGAGTATGACAACAGTGAGTATGTTCATGAATAGCAGCGTATGCTCCAGAAGAAGGAAGGGATCTATTTAACACATTGCAGCATTATTTTTTCATGAATTCTTAAAGCTTTATCAGCTTTGATGAAACACAAGTCAAAGTTAGGGTTGAGCAACCACCACAGTCAGATCTGAGGCCCCGCAGATTGATTAAAGACACAATAGAATAGCAACTGCCACCACTTTCAGGGACTGTAAAGTGGAAATTCAGATTTGAAGACACACTGAAGGAAAAGGATGAACAGTATATTGCCAATCTGTGACTTGTGAATGTGTTACTGTGGGAGTCTACAAGAAAGTTTAAGATCCTAAATTCTGAATATTCATCTTTAAAATTGTCCAAAATACCAAGACTTAAGGAAATTAAATTGTTATTCTTCTCAGAGGCAATCATTTCTGTAAAACAAGGAATGTGAAGAGGCAAAGGGTAAAAAAAGTAATACAAAATTAAAAATAAACAAGCATTCTTTTGTGCCTTAATAGCAAGCCAGAGTATCAAGGAAATTTCTGGTTTTCCAAAGACAATATGAAGACTTACCTAGTTTTGTTCTGTAGCTGTTGTAATAAGCACAAAGTTAGGTTTATCAACCTTAAAACTTAATTACCATTAAGACAAAAATATTAATTTCAACCATTTTCAGACTTCTTTTCATTCTGGTTCAGATACCTTTCTGCACCTGACAACAACCCATAATTTGTCAGTTGTCTTGACCATAAACAACAGTAGTAGCAACAGCCACAATGCCAGGCTTTGAGCTTGGTAATCATGTCCTTTTCTCAAACTGGGTTTAAAAAGACTGAAGCATGTCAATTTACAAATAGAAGTATCTGAAACAAATAACTCTGTTCCACAAAAGACAGAGATGATGCTGATTAAAATGGACAGTTACTCTGATAAACAGGATTATGCACACAGAAGCTCTGCTAAGTAAGAAAGCCTAGTGCCAAACAGTAACACCATTGTAAGCATTAGCTTTTCCCCTGCAAATTTTTACTATCGACTAAGATTAGAGCAGCAGAGATGACTGGTCTAGCACTGCTGGAAAGCAACACACAGTCAGAATACAGCCTCGTACTGTTTTCATTTACCAATTTCCAGTTTCACCTTGTCACTCTCAAGAGCAAAGACAAAACTAACCAGCAATCTATTGCCTCAACATACACCCAACTCACCACAATTAAAAAAAAAAAAAAAAAAAAGAAAAAAACCCCCAACAAACAACTTTTTTCTTTCTTCAGCTCCTGTGACTGAAAGGCAGCAACAGTAGAGTTAATGTACCTAGTCTCACCCAAGTGAAATGATTATTGGCAGATATTCTTCTGCATTAGACAAAACCTGCAGCCTTTCTGTGATTGCTAAAGTAAAGATGCTTGATTCAATACAATTCTTTCTGGCAAAGCTAGCTACTAAATATATGTAACAAACAAGGGAGAGGGGAGACAGGATAACAATCCATTGGCAAGTCAGTCACTATCCCAAATGAAAACAACGTAACTCCCCTGTTATTTTCCCCACAATCATTTTCCTGAATCTACAACTCTGTTCTTGACAGGCCTGGAGGCAATGGAGTACCACAATTCATGGAACTAAAGCACTGCTGACACCAGTAGAAAACTGAAGAGTTTCTAAGTTTGTTATCATGCTGATTTACATAGGAGTTTGTTTTGTTTTCCAGGGCTAATGCATTTTCGGCTTAGACCTCAAAAGCTTTAAATATTATGTGAACAATGTTCCTCAAATTGTTGAGAGGCCAATGATCATCAATGACTGAGCTACAGTTCTGTGCAGGAAGGCATTTCTTCCTAAATAGGAGAAGAAAAAACATTAACTGCAGAGTCCAGACATTTCCTTCCATCACTTGACACAAAATGAAACAAAAAAAGATTATACTGAGTAAAACAGGGTTAAAAAGCACTTCAAGATACTTCCATTTACAAATACCATTTATTTTTTCCTTTAAAGAGATACTGAAGAATTTAAAAAAGTAATTTAAGCATAAAAGCAGCATATACTACAGTAGACACAACTATATGCACACAAATTCAGCTATGAAAAACTGGAGTACTTCCCTTAATTAGGATGGATTTAGCTACACCATCGCAGATCAGCAGAAAGCTAGGGACATAGTCTTAACATGCTGTTTTGGATTTGTGCCTATCATCAAGGCTTGCTCCAGTCCACGAAAGATCATGCTTACCAAGGCTGGGATCATGCACTTGCAATGTAATAAAAGCTGGGGTACATTTTTTTAAAGCTGTGAATCCCATTTGGCTTTGAGCTCCAAGGCATAATTGTTGTTGGACCAAAGTTTGAATGCTCAGAAGCTTTACTAGAGAATAGCTAAAAATTTTCAGTTCTACCACCTTGAACACCACAGCAGAATCATTTACCTTGCCCAGCTGAGTATTATAAAGGATAAAAAAAGCAAGCACAGTTTATCATGGCACAGTGACCCAATACTTCTAAGTGTCAGAATTGATCGAGCTTTGGGTCCCTCCTTGCAGACTACAGTGATGCAGCTTTTGCTCCTGGCATGCCTCTATAGCCAACCCAACCTTCCAGGGAAAGGTGAAGGTTCTTGCAACTCCTAAGAGAAAGAAGACAGGCTAGGTGAAATCATACTGTGGGGCATGTTTGGCCCATCATCTGCCGGCTAAATCCCACTGACCTCAGCAGAGATCAGAGCTATGCTGTTTATAGCAAGCCTGCGCCCTGGAGCAGGATAAAGCAACAGCTGCGCTCCCTCTCTTGGCTCAGGCCAGGCACCCACATTGCTGTTCAAAGGTAGCCTGAGGCTACAGCAATTCACAGCCCTGCTGAAGTGCAAAGCAAACAAACAGCGCCTACCACATTGGCAGATTTCACGTGCAAGTGACAAATCATGTTGAGGTTCTCCCTATACCTATCCTGACTGACTAATTGCAGCCACGTTAACAATTAACATCACCGCAGCGTGAAAAGAGGCAGCAGCTAGGCCAAGCTACCACCACGGGGGATGCTCCTCCACGTGAGTCAGGCGAGCAGTAGGCCTCAGGGACCAACAGAACACACAGGTTTGCAGCAGCGAGTCTGAAACGGAGGCCATCTGATGAGCAGAATATAGAGGAAACCAAGAAGTCTGGAGTTCTCACCTGAGTTCTGCATCATCTAAACATCAGAAGAGCTCTACCTCAAGCTTCTAGTTCTGCAAACCAGGAATATTACTTTTTGTCTAGGGAGTGCATTGACATTTGTTAACATGCAAATATAATTTAACAATTTAAAAAAGCAATGTACGATTACACTAATAAAAGCAGAACATGACTGCAGAACATAAAATAAGCAACCACGTATCTATCACAATTTGTCTGTTGTATGGGAGGATGGAAATTAAAGCACTGTAATTAACCCACACAAGCAAATATTTCCTTTTATTTAAAAAAAAAACAAACAACCAAACCAAACTTAATTTTGTTACCTCAGGTCTTACAGTAACAACTTATAAACTTATGAAGAATATGCTACGCACAGCATGGCAAGACTAAACAAGCACGCAGTCACTGTGAAGGTGACGAGTGGCCAGGAACCAGGCTCCCACATCAGAAAAGTCACGTGCCCACCCTGTTGGCCTCACATACAGCTGCTTTTCAGGAGCTCTCTGATGTCACCAAGAGTCAACTTGAAATGCAACAAGGCGGGACCACAGATCTGTTTGCCAGTATCTCTTGGCCAAATGGCAGAGCAGATTCCTTCAGAGTGACTTTGGAACTATATTGAAAACCATGTTTGCATATCATTCTTGAACAAAACAAAACAGAAAAGTGACCTTTAGAATTTGCTGACAGGTATGCATAGCCAGAATGGGTTTTTTTCCCCTCCTATCAGTAATCAGAACAATATTTACTTATATGAAGAATTCCAGAAAATGCTGCAGAAAAGTTTCACTTTCAAAAAAACATTTAAGCAATATTTAAAAAAAAAAAAACAAAACAAAACCCACCTTAACTGCAGTGTTTTCAAGTCCATAAGAAGTGTGACAATAATTGGTCTTTTGATCAAAGGCAGCTCAAAATACATGCAGTTCATCTTTTCAGAATAACCCTGCATGTTCAAATTTTCTAAATCTTTCCTAATGGCTGTAATGGGCATAAAAACTTCTAACTAAGCCTATTCAGTGAGAATCAACAAGGCTTTTAATCACACAGTGCAAAATATTACTTTCAGAGTAGATTAAACTAGTAACGCACATAATTTGTACTATATTCAGGGGGAAGATTCCTTCTTAGCTGATTCAACACCTAGTAACCATCTGATATGTTCCTAGCTACAAAACCCAGTGACACACGGTTCACAGTCAGATTCAGAGAAGTCTTCTCAGATTTAATATTTAAGCTCAGGAGGAGAGAAAGACAAGCAGAGAAAATGGACAGTTGTAGGTTGGGTTATTTTTCAGTTTTGTTACTGTTTTTTTTTCATGCAAGTAAGTTTCATGCAGAGGAAATAACAAGAAAAAAAGAACAGCATTCCTTTTTTTTTTTTTTTTTTTCCTTTATCCAAAGGTCATGGCACAGAAACGAGTTGCTTCACACAGTGCATGCACACATACATAATCTCACTTTGAAACAATGGAAGTCCAAATTTGCATGGCTAGCAACAGATTTTTAGAGATGCAAATTACTTCATTCAAAGCTTCATGAAAAGGTAGGACTCAGACTGGGTTTGGATTGTCAGTATTTTTTTCCATATGACCCATCATAACTAAAAAGAGATGTTAGCTCCAAAAGCAGAAGTAATAAAACAGAATCTCTCTCCATTAGAGAATCAAGGTACACTTCTTTTTGGTTTTAACAACTTCATCGGTCTCTGAATACAGCTCTGATCTTGCATTTGGCCCACGGCAATACACCAAAGGAATGTTACTGAATTCCACCTAACCTATTTATGGTTATTTCTTTGTATGTTTCTAAGCTTGTTTGACCAACATTAGAGAAGCTATTTCACAGAATGCATGCAAGTTGAAAGTGAAAGTGAAGCCTTTCAGGTTACACACAGAAAAGGCAACGGGGTTGATGCAAAGCCATTTTTCACAGGGGACAGTTAGAAAATGGTGTTCTCCACCGATGAGCGAAAGCATGCAAACCTCTGAATGCAATTAAGGTGGTTTTTTTTGCAAGACTTCATGTTGCAAATTGACCCCAACTAATATCATTAAAGCAAAATACACCTCTTGAATGTAACAAGTCCCACAGTACCTGAGATGTATTGTAACATATAGACTTGATGGATAGCATCAGGCTTGTTACTGTCCTTCAAAACTCATGCACTTGGACAGAAAAGGATTACAATAGTGGTATATTACGAGGTCTTGTTATCGGAATATTTAGGTTGATGGCACAATGCAGGGCTTTGCTGAAGACCCCTGTAGTCGCTCTAGACGTGGAGTACCACACAGAGGTAATGGATCAGGTCCCGAAAGCTCTGCTGTTGTATTAAAGCAGCACAATATCCACCCCAGTCAGCCCTAGCCTCTTAGCCATCACTTTCCCATTCTGAAGATGGTTTGCTTCTCTTCACATTTCTGTATTCTGTAGTATATACATCTCCTGAGACTTAAAGCAAATACATCCTAGCCATTGAGCCAGTTGGAGGGAAAAAGAAAGAAAAAATATTAAGTATTCCTCAGAGAAACAACAGACTCTGCCTGGTGAGGTAAGCTTCAGAGAGCTAACCCTTAACCCCTTCCCCACTGTTCACTGTCATGCCCGGGGCAAATACAAATTGCAGCAAGAAGGTTTGTCGAAGTTTATTTAAGAGCCCTCAGCTCTCTCAGAATGACTCTCACCTTCTGTCAGAGGTTACAGTCCCTGAGGTAGAGTCAGCAAGACAAGCACGTGCCTCCAGCTCAGCGACACTAGTTACCATGCTGTATATTGTCTTCAACCAGTGACAAATGCTTACTATACCCTGACATACTAGCCTTTGGGCTAAAGAAGTTGAAGCATCCCTGCCAATTCCGCAGTGGGGACACTGTCCTTCAGAGCATGCAGTGGGGTACAGGCAATAACGATTCCTTCAGTGGCTGACAGAGCATGACAATTAGGTTCCAGAATACACATTTTCTCCTTCCCCTTTCCTCGTGTAACATGAAGAAAAAGCGTTTCAGGGTCAAGATATTAGGGTTATGTTAAGAGCAGTTCAACTGCAGTGCAGAAGTAAGGAGGACCCATGTTTCAGTCTCTCTCTGGGCCCTGTCCCAAGTCTAACATTGGCTCTGAGTGAAGATGAAGCTGCAGAGACAGATACCAGACAATGCATTTTGGGGCTGCCCTATCATGCCAGATGCTGGTTAGAGAAGTTCATACACAGCAAAACAACAGAAACAGACTTCAAAATGTTCCACTATACTAACAAATGATCTGACAGTTTCCTGGACTGTCAGAGGAATATTTATTTTTCTCAGGCAAACTTTTAGCTTTTTTCTTCAGTACTCCAATCAGTCTCTCTCTAGCTTGTCTTCTTTTCAGTCAAATTTTCATCCTGCTGACATCTAGAGCAACTGCAGTCACCTCTAATGCTGTGGTCAAATGGTTGAAGAAATATTCCAAGCTTCAAAACAGATTCCTGTACATCCCTCATGAGGTAAAAGGACAATCAGCTACAGAAACAGGATTTCACAGAACCAGAACTCATACAGCTGGAGAGGCCACTCCTTCACTTAACACTCTAGACAAATACCGTGGCACTTCAGGCAAGAAGTCTTGATGAAGTTTCAGGCAGAGCAGTAAAAGCTACATCTCTTTCTATTTAGCATCACCCTTCCATAGGTACAATAAAGACAATTAACTCTGACATCATGTTTGCTTTCTTAGCACATCCAGTAGAGAAAGATCCTTTGCAGATATGACAAGAGCACAAAAAGGCTGAATCACTCTACCTGTAACATCACTAACCAAGCCACACTCACCTTTTCACTCTCTCTCTCTCAACTTGATGAATGCACTACACTGCCTGGAGTTTTATTTTCTGCATGGGATAATTCTGAAGAATCTTTTAAATCTTCATTTAGCTCCTAGTCTCACTGTTCCTGTGTAAAATTGCTTTTATTTTGTGCAAAAAAGCTTCACACTAATGCCTGGTACCTGTGGATTCAGTCTAAATTACTGCCTCTCTTTCTTCCCAGAGATACAGTCAATGCATGCAAGCATCCTTGCTGCTTCTCTATTAGGCAGACACCATCACCCACTTCTGCATAACATAAATTACTTTGTTGACAGCTTGCTTCTAGTACATACAGAGCAAAGAGACTTCATCTTTCTATTATCAAGCCCTTACTTCAGGGCTAACTCTCAAGTGCTGTACTTCCCATTTAGCAAAGCACCTGAGAAAGTTCAGTGATTTCTTAAGACGAGGGTCATTCAGCATTACCTGCTGGTCTGCAATAACTAAAGGCATAAGTCATACTTCTGTTCACAACAAGATTTCAAATGATAGGAAGTCAGTAATGAGTACACTCAAGGATAATCTTATTATGGAATATAGGGGTTTTTTTGCAATACTCAGTGGTTTACTGAAAAATCATCTACTAGGAAATCTGCCAGCAGACAGGAAGAGTAGGTTCCTGTTAATCTTTTTCTTTGTCCTTAAAGTTTTCTGGTCTTGTCATCAAAGGTACCGATTCCAAGAATCGTTATATTTTAGATTCATACTAAATAAGGCAGATAAGCTGGCGGAGAGGGGAGACAGCGTTGACTTTAAAGGGCTACCATTTCAGGCAGAGCAGGGGGAAAGGGATAACAGCACTGTTAATGAACACCTCGTGTTACTGTTCACTGAGGGACCTCACTGCTTGGTCTTTAAGCGTTAGTAGATGGTTAAGGTTCCAACTACTAAATCAAGAGATGTCAATGGGCAAACATCCTTTGGAGAATTCCCACCCTAATAACAGAGCAAAAGGAACTGCTTTTCAAGGTTCTGCCCATGGTGTACAAAAAGTAAATATATATTATAATAGATACCTTCACCATATGGGAAACATCTGCTCAGTATCTTACACAGGCAGTAATAAAACTTCTTTAGATTTTTTCTTTTTAAAGGAAACACACAGTAGTTTCCTAACAGAAAGTTTCCTAACAGAAAGAGCCACAGAACTGCTCATATTAAAACCCATTCTAAACGTTGTTCTTCTTTAAGAACTGAATAGATGCCAACAGTACCAAGCCAGCACATATTCTGGAAAAAGAATATAGCAACAATTAATTGTATATATAAAATGTAAAAATTAAAAGGGTTGATTTTTCAAAGGCTAAAGAAATTGCAGGGTAGCAGATCCAGAATGCTGATGTAAATGAACAATTATCAGATTCAGCATTTTTGGATAATAGCTTGATATATGTTCAAAAACATGAGGGAGGGAGAACACACTAATAAACAACACAGAACAAGAAAACAAGCAGGGCAGAACAAAAATTCTGCAAAAACAATGATGAATCATTGCATAAAAGAACTACTGAAAACAAAACCAAACAAACAAAAAAAGGCAGCACTTTAAAATCCATGTTAATGAAAATCCAATATGAAATTTAGGTCCACTGATATTTGATACCAGAAAGATGAAAGAAAAGAAGAAAAAAAGAAAAAAAGGGAAAAAAAACAATAAAGTGAAAAGTGTAACATATTTTTTACCTCTTTGCAGAATGCAGCAAGAGAATCCAATTATTCTATATGACACTTAAAGGAAGCAAAACTTTCCCCATCTCTAGCATGTAGGAGGAGGAAATGAAGCAGCAAGTACCAGGATAAAGACACTTCACCTCAATGTGCCAGCATAGTTCTATAGGTTTTAACTCAAGGTTCTGACTAAGGATTTCTCAAAACATCAGTTTTAGACTTACTATAGGAATTAGGAAAACTCCAATGGATGGGATGGGGCAAATGTCAGTACATCCTGACTATTCAAAAAAAAAAAAAAAAAAAAAAGGAAACTACAGAGATGTTCAGTTAAACGGAGATAGTAACTGCTGCAATGCAAGAATAAAAAAGCTATTAAAAATGTTGATGCTAGAAGAGCTACTTATTAAAATATCAAAACAACAAAACAGAAAAATAAAGAAAATAATTGTTTATACTTAACAGCATTTTTGTAAAATTAAGGATGCTTGCATTTTCAGGGTAATGTTGCAGTTAATGGCAGTTAATTTGGGACCCTGACAGCAAATTAATTCTAAACCAGTACTAACACATTCAGTATAGTTTTCAAAAAAGTATATACAGACAAATTAATCTCTCTGCTTTTTGACAGCTTCCTGGTCTGGCTGATAAAGGTGACTCATGTTAATACATTTGAGTTTCTCTTAATACAGGTAATTTATCATTAAAAGATGCTTTGACCAAAAAGTTTGCCAAATGAAGGCACACATTACAGATTAAAAAGTTGTCCTTCTCGCTGATCTCAAGAAATCTAGAAAGAAATCCACACAAAGACTATATTGAACAGTGTGCTTCAGAACAATTCCTTGTTCAGGACTATGCAATTAGTTTTTAATGGACAATAAAAATGATATAAAGTATTTGCTTACTAAACCTGGATATGAGATTGTTGCGGGAGTATCTGGTAACAAGGCACTTTACTATCACAAAGTGATATTAGTCACTGATAAAATGATCCTGGTCCTACAGGATGACCTCTGTGCAGAAGTCTGCAAAGGTAGGTCACATTCCCAGACAAGAGGCGCTCACTCACTTCAGAATGCAGCAACTTTAGAAAACATTTTAAATAACTGCCTCAAGCTCTCAGTACAATGCAGAGCAGTGTGTGCATAATACATTAATCGGACTATCAGTAGAAACAGAGAAATAATTTTGCATTTATGAGTACACTATTACGCTTACCTTCACAAGGGCTACAAAAACACTGGAGATACACAAAGAAATTGCTAGTCTAGTTCATGGTTGTGTACTAAGGCACACAAAGACACAAAGTGTGTGTATTTATTACACACTTGCCAACCTTGCCAGCAGAGATACAACAAAACCCCATGACTGGGAAGTTAAAAAACAACAGTAACAACAGATATGAGTTCCTCAATATTTGGGTGACTTACCAGGGGATGAAATAGATTCATCATCATATGAGAATTCTAAAATAAGACTAAAGTTTTAAGAAGTGTTCTTTCACAAAGTTCTTGTGAAAAATTAACATCAGCATGGATTTAACGGTACTTTCCCTCTTTGGAGTCTGTGAATGCCCTGGTTTCCTAATGCCTGCTCATACGACTATGAGACAAAGTATGCCTGCAACAAGTCCACATAGTTTGATTCGTTTTAATAATACCTATAGACTCAGGGCCTTCCTCTGCTTGGTCGAAAAGCTCGCAATTCACTGCCATAGTGCCCAGCCAGCCACTTCTCTTGAGTGGAGCAGTTTTCTTTTGAAAACATCAGACACCAACCACCAGCTGGAGCCTGGGCAGGGTGGGCAACACTCACAAGTCCTCTTCTCATGGATGCACTTCTACACTCCCTCGTTCACAGCAGTGCTGGATCGCTCTGTTCCTGGCTGCACGCAAGCCAATTTCACCATCCAGGTCTGGAGTTAGCACATGAAGCACCTGGCCAAGCCATGCTACATCTCACTCCAAGCTCCCAATCCAACTGGGAGCTGGAAGACAATGCTTAACAAAACAAACTAGCAAGAGTTTTGCAACTCCTTAAGGCTTGGCTGGTACAGTAGGATCTATAGTCCTGCTGGAGCAACACACTCAAAAAGCCAGTGTAAGGGCCTGATATTTTTCTCACACCTCCTCTTCCACGTGGCTTCAGGCTGCTCCTGAAGACCTGTCTCTTGCTCCCACTAGCTAAGGTTGCGCTCACTGCCGTTTTCCTGCCGCTACACCGCTCCTCAAGACCCCCCTCACCCTCTCACGGTTGCCTCGTTCCCCCTGTTCTCCAGCCTCTCCGGCACCGCCTTTGCCGAGCCTGCCCCAGCTCGGCCGTGGCCCCACACAACCCGGGAAGGCGACACAGGGCAGGGCGAGCCCCAGCCCTGGCCCCGCCGCAGCCCGCTGCTCACCCGCGTCGTAGAAGGCGTCCAGCACCGCCGTCTCCCCGAAGTCCAGCTCTCCGAAGTTGACCGTGACGAGCTGGGCCCCCTCGGCCTCGCAGGCCCGCAACAGGCACTGCCGCGCCCCGGCCTCGGGGCTCCGCGCCCCGGCGCCCACCTTGGGGGGCTCGTTCAGCACACACACGGCCCGCAGGCAGCGCGGCCGCGGGGCTGCCGTGCCGCCCTCCACCGCCTCCCCGCCGCCCGCCGCCGCCCGCGTGCTCCCGGCGCCC
>JAVJGJ010000014.1:90561235-90577414 GCA_035590215.1 Microhierax caerulescens | reverse complement strand
TGCTCCGGGCACCTGAGAGCTGCTCTGGCCTGAGGGGCAAAGGCAACCTCTACCACGGCTTCTCCCCCCCCAGCTGTCAGAGTTTACCCCCCCGCTAACTCTTCTTGGCGTTATTGTTTGAAGGACTTTGACCACAGACAAACTGTATCAGAAGTTTGGATAGCAGTTCATCTTTACACCCCTTCTCTTTTCTTTAAAATCTCCAACAGTCACGGCAAAGTCAGCTCCTAGAAGCTCGGTGGCCGCTCCTGGCTTCTTTATAAGAACAACATTAATTTCGAGCATCCCGTTTTCTAAACCCATTTTTCTTATTAGCCTCAGCTTTGGCACTGCTGGCGGGTGAGCTGCTGATCGATGCCACAGGAGCAAGTGAAAGGCAGGTGGGTGGGTGGGTGACTTTGTACCCCAGCTGTCAAAAGGACAGGGATACACCCTGTGGAGACTACAGCCTCCTGGCAATCGAAGGAACAGTGGAAAACTGCAGTCCTCAGATTTGTATTTGAAGGAGTAAACCTTTCTGGAAAGCTTTTGCATCTCGTTTTTCACTCCCCGTGGCAGCAGAAGTCTTACACAAACAGTCTTCACCTTCTGCTGCAGCATGGCTCTGCGTGGCTATGGGAGGTTAATGCTGTCACTATGCGCTCACTGCAATACAACAAAAGCAACAACCAAAGACTTACAGCACAGTATTTTCCTCTTTAGGTGCCTGGCACCACGATTTGGTGACCATAATAAGAATTACAGTAGCCACGTTTTCTGAGAAACACTCCAACATGACAACACCATACCGCTGTGCTGTGTTCCTGTTTGGTTAGTGGCTCGTAAGGGTTTTAGAGAGAATGTGGATAAATTATTTAAGAGGCAAAGCTGTTTCATTTTGGAGAGTTTGGGGCAAATGAACTGTTGGATTTAGTCCACATTTGGGGGTACGTGTGCTTTTTTGGCAAAAACAGTAGTAAATGAGACTTTGGAGGAATGATGTACCATGGCCACCAGAGATCCCGCTCATTCCTGGCAGCTTTCCTCTTGGGGCAAGAGTAACTTGTATGACAACTCTATCAGCCTTGATCTAGAAATGCATCAATCAGCTGATGTAATGGGAGAAAAATCTAAATCTGCATTTAGAAGATACTGAGTGTGCACATTGAAGCCTTTGACCAACAAAAAGCACTAGCACGTAGGTTTATGATCCTCCTCAATACAAATCCTACTTTGTATTTTTTGCTTTATAGGAAACTTGCTCAACAGCTGGTATTAAAACTTCAAATTAAAAATACAGCGCTGGCAAAGTTAAGGGATTATTTACACATGAGAGCATTTGTCTTACTCAAGAACATTCCTGGGCTTTCAGCAGCTTACATGCAAAAAACAAATTGTTATTTAATAGGTTCAGAACAACAGATGCATGGTGTGGTGCTGTCTGTCATCATGAAAATCGTTGAAGTATCAATTTAGATCAAATATGTAGGCTGGAATTGCTTAGTGGGATGCCATGGAGACATAATAAATAAACCTTTTCTATCTTCTAGATATTATTAAAATGTAGCTTGTTGTAGGTCTAAGATATGTCTTTGGGTTTCATTTTGAAGTTTTTAACATCTGGTGCTGTTTTAAATTGCTTGCTGAGAGGTCTGTCTCTTGGTCTTGAAACAGAGCGATAGTCTCTCTTAGTAGATACTTTACATGAGTATAATTAAGAAAAGGATATTTTCCCCTTTCCTTAACTACATTCACTTGTCTTCCAAACAGTATCCTCACTATTCCTTGTGCTTTTTTCCTAACAAACTGTCACATTCTGAATACCCATTTTCAGTAGTTTAACCCAGTGCAATTTGTTCAGAGTTTATACTCTTTTTTTGAAGCTAGAAACAAGGAGCATTTTAAAGGCAGAAGCTTTATTTTATATACTGCCACTGAATCTTCAGAAACTGCGGTTCAGTGCTGGTATGCCTGACATTTCCACTGAGCAACAGTACCTTCAGGTCATGCAAGTCACTCAAGTGAGAATAAATGGGAGATTCAGGTTTGGGGATATTTGGACTGTTTCTGTGCAAACAAAAAATGTTACATATAGAAGAAAAAAAAGCTAAGTCATACAACACTCTTTCCTCTCAGAAACATGGCATAACAAGGTTATAAAAAGAGCCACTCTGCCCCCAGAGTTGCCTATTCAAAGGTCCAGGCCAGTGAACATCCAGCTTTCATATACTTTTCCAAGACCTTTTGCCTTCGCACAGAACCCAGCCTAACAAAACCAAGCATAAACCTGAGAAGTCAACATTCACTCTTATACAGTAACACAAAGATGATGCCACAATTTTGTCAGGCAGCACTTTGCGCCTATCAAATCCATTTAGTGAGGAATATTAATTACCACTTAGTCACCAGACACGTTTGCTGCAATTCACAAAGACAGTAAGTGCTCCAAAGAAAATAGATGCCCCTGAAACCACCTTTTAAAAAGATTTTTATTTTTTTTTTCATTTTACAAATCCCTGAGCAGCAGTTGTTTCTCTAAGTAAAACTGGGCTAATGGGGAGTGAGTTATTCTTTTCTTTCTCAGGGCTAGAAACTTAACAGTTCAAACTGTAAAGCTGAGCTGCAAATTATGTAAAGTTTGACACCTCAGGCAGACGTGCTACCTTTTCCCCGATGCATATACAGCTACAACATACTTTAACTTCCCTTTTTTTATAGGAAACATGCACTAGAACCGGTGGCATAACTGTCAGTCTGCAACTTGAATGCACTCGTTAACATTTTCAGCTATGAGTGGGGCTCCTCCCATTTTACCCAGAGTCAGGGAAAGCCCAGATCACTTGATAAATACCAAGTAAACCAGAAGATGCCCAGGCCCATGGGAAACCCGCAGATCTGAGCTGTTCTTCCCAAGTGCAAATCCACCTGCTCATGCCCTTGCAGTATTTCCTGAAGACTGCCCACCAGCACAGCATCCTGGGCATCCATCACACCTCGTGTGGAGGTGCCCAGGAGTTCATCCATGGGTGCTTGGCACTGACCAGCCTCACACATGGGCACACTCTTAGCCACGACCACATCTCCCTCCTGCCCTTGCATCCCAGGCAGAGAGCCCACAGCTGGGGCCAGCCAGCAGCATCCTGTGCAGGCTCCCCCAAGAAGCACTGTCGGAGCAACAGCCGCCTTGCACAGACACGTGTCCAGAAAGCCTGAGGTCTGTATCCTAGATGTGAGAATTTTTTTCTGTATTGTGAAGATCAGGCATTAGGGAAAATATTTTAACATCTGAATTCTTTCCTGGCAAGCCACTGTACTACTGTATCAACCTTCCAAAAGACAATGCAATTTGTGGTGTTTATTCCCAGCAAACACTCCGTTAATGGACTTTGTAGTATTACTGTTGCTAGTGTGCTGCCCTGCTTATTTTCATTCACAGTGTGCAGGTCTCCAGGTAACCATACAGATACTGTTGTCATGTGGATGAGAAAGAAAATATTTAATTTCTTTACTGAACGGGAAGATAAGATTATTTATTTTAAAGCATGGATCCAGATAATAGAGGTTTTCTTTTTCAAGGTCATTATGTAGAAGCTTTACTAGAGTTTAAATAAAATGCTGTAGATGCTCCCTAAGAAGTCTAATAAACTGCTTGGTTTTGTTCAAAAGTCAGATTCAAAATTTGTACAATGGAAGCTGAGCAACACAGATAATTCTTCAAGAAAATCTTCATGAAGAGGCCTAAAACCACTGCAGGCTTTAAGACTTGACTTACAGCAAAGCACGCCTGTTTGCAAGGGGAAACCTGAGTGCCTCAGAGTGATGTGAAGTCAAAACACCTCGGCCACCAAATCAGCATCGGAACTGGGTTCAGAGATCTCAGAGATTCTACTTACTTTTCTTTCACTGGGGAGTGGGGAGGCTTCACAAGCTCATTTGACCTATGAACCAAGAATGAAGGCAAAGAAAATGACCGCTGGGTCAAAGAATATAATCCCTAGCACAGCTTTCTATTCAGATCTACTCTTTTGCACAGGAAAGCACGTTGTACAGAGGATCTGTTCATTACCGCCCCTTGCAAATGAAGGACAGCGTGACATATTGTGTAAAATACAAAGTGAGTCAAAGGGTCACCTTTGTCTTGCTTTCCTCCTGCCTGACCTGGAGAATGATAATTTTGTACATATGCTCTTGTATGCTCACAAGTAACACACAGCAAAATGTAATTAATTTCAAAATTGGCTTTGATGCCAAATTCCTCATCTCCTTTAGCTTCCAGCACATCCAGCACTATAATCAAAAGTTCTTGCTTTTGGATTTTGAGTAGTTACAGGGCAAATCTTTGGGAACGTGAATGATTAAGGAGTGCAGTGAAGAAATTATGCAGGTCTCTCAATAACTTCCACAAAACCAGAATTTCACTTATAGATGGCTGTGTGCATTTGAAATAAAAAAACAAAATAAAACAGACCAACAACCCACCAGCAAATACAGTAGTAAAGAGAAGGATAACCCCCCCAACCTTTCCTGAATCTCTATGGAGGCAGAGAACTCACACTTTTCATATGGCTGATAGTTGGCATTATTTACATTATTTCTATCAGACAGCTAGATCAGACCAATTATACAAGACTCAGGCATGTGCATTTACAAAGCCTGGTTAAAAACTTTATTCTGATTTAAGTACCTGGGTCTCTCCAGTCTTCCTCACTCAATTCAGGAAATGAGGGGCAAACAGCTTATAGCCAGAAGTTAACTCACGTTCTCCAAAATATAATCTTTATACATTTAGCCAAACAGAAAATCACTTAGCTCCAGTTTTAAACACATTTCAAACATCTTCTAGTTTATACTTCAGATGGGAGAAACCCAATCCAGGCCTGCATCCGGAAAGGTCTCCCTTAGACCCTGAAATTTCTGAACCCCCACTAAGATGATTAATGCTAGAGAAAACCTCAAGAAATCCTGGAGAAAGAGAAAACTTCCACCTTAGGAGGGTACAGTCCTCAGCTGACTGTCTATACCATTGTGAATTTTAGTATTCAAGTACTGGATATTAATACTTCAACAATATCACCTTCAACAACAGCCTCTTCACACGATAAATGTTTCCTTTTCTGCAGTCCTAAACCTAACAGATTGCTCCTTGTGTTAGGTCTCTACAATTCAGCAGGTCCCAGGGGTGAGAAACACACATTCCCTTAAGGAATAAGAAGAAACTTCAAGAGGTCTGGTTTAAAGTTCTTGCATGGGCAGAAGAAGAAATATTCCTACTAGGCCTGATTAATTTTCCTGTTTTCAGCTTGATCAAAGTATCTTTGACGTCTTTATGAGTCACAGCTCAGTGCTTTCATTGCAGCTGTTTTTACATGTTGCTTCAAGACAAGATTCTCACTTAGCCTTTCTCAGGTTATTTCTCACTGAAGAAATATTCATGATGAAGGCCACCTGAGTATTCACTTTTATCCCACTTAAACAGGCTTGTTCTGTTTACTGATTAACGAAAGCCCAGCAAAACTGTGTGACTGTGGCAGGGAACATGACATGGTTATGCACAAATATTGTACAAGCAATGGAAAGGAGTAGAATATGTGGCTTGGTTTTATTCACGTTTAGGTGATTTTTATATTGCTGTAGTTGCCAGATACATGAGGATACATGGGGCTTAGAAGCTTAGCAAAAGCAAAGGTGTCAATGCTGCTTAAAAGCCTTTTAAATATCTGTAGTGACAATGGGTTCGGTATTACCAGTTGGGACTGTGAAAAGTAAAGAAATCCTGAAGAGGCCAGAGTTGCTTTGAAGTGACAAATAAAACCCCCCTCATCTGTTATGTCGATACTCACTTTTATAATAGGTCCTAATGAAAACTTCGTGTATTTAAGCAAACATGGAAATTCAGTACAGCTTCAGTAAAAATCCTTAAATTACATCCACCTTTTTCTTCTTGTTAAGGCACTCAAGAAATTGCAACATTTATTAAATATGAGCTTGGTAGGTGAAGAAAGAAGTCTACCAATGTCCAAAGTAGGGGCTTTCTTTTTTCAAATCAATAAGTAATTCACATTCATGAACTATCAGTGCGAAAAGTCGTGGTAGAAGCAGGCAGTAATTGGTAGGAGCGCAGCTAAGGCACCTAGTGAGACAGAGAACAACATTAGCCTTTCCCAAAGCCTCTGGCAACTATTTTCTCTGCTTGCACAATGCCCTTGCTTTGTAAGTGTAAGCTTATTAGTACTAGGTCTGATTTTAATATTTGGGTTTGGCTAGGTGCAGTTCTCAGTACTCTAATGATGGGACCTGAACGTACCTAACACTGGGCACCAGCTACAACTGGTCCTGAAGCTCTCCTGGTTACATAGGCAAGGTGCAATGCCAGACACTTCATTTTCCCTACTTTGTCAACTTGTATTAAATTTATTCTTTGCTAAAGCAGTGTCATATGCTCGAGGCTATTAAAGCCACTGCCAAATAACATGCCACTCTTGTACAGTTAGAAAGTTTTACAGCCAGATACATTGTCACTCAAATGCAGTCCCTTTTCAGATATCTATCTGCTAGTATGATGGGAATCATTCCAGAAAAGTTTTATAATGCAAGAAGTGAGACCTTCAGCCCATTGTGTCAAATCACATTTCTGTCAAAGTACCGAAGAGTTTCTTCCTGCATTTTGCAGTGAAAACCAGGTTAAATAATAACTCACTTCCTGTTCTAATCCAAGACACCTAGAGAGGAGAGAGCATTCCTGACCTTTTCACAGAAACCAATACACACTTTGTTAATAGCCTTGTAACAGAAACATCTACCTTTCCTTTTGATTTCAGAAATTCCAGATAATAGCTATCTGAAGAAAAGGGTTAAGCTGATGATAGGCACTGTGATTTCCACAAGCAGTAGTAAAAGGTAATCCTTTTTGTTACCCAACAACGTTTTCTCTACAAGTTTAAATTCAGTTGGAAAACCGTGAATGTTTTCGGTATTGCTCTGAAGTGTTCTTAGCTATTCACACAGCAACAAAGTAAAATGCAAGGTTACTAATTTGTCACACATATACATATAGGACAGACATCAGATCCTCTTTCTTATGTCCCCACATAAGAAGATCAACAAGCTGCAGACTTCCATATGGCAACTCCCCCCCCCCCACTACACCATCAAGCCAACTTGCTGAGCATCACATTTGCTTTCTATTTAACTGAGGCACAGCAACATCCCAGTTCAGCCTGCAGAGATCAGCCAGAGCCTGCAGAAAGCAACCAGCTTACCTGAGCTGCAGCACCAGCACCTTCACGTGGGCAGAAGCAGTGGGCTGCACCCATAGCTGGGCAGCTCCCCTACTGTGTGTCAGTGGGGTGCTGACACACATTTGTAGAGCAGGAAGGTGTCAGATTCAAGACAGGAGGAGATTTAAAGTCTGAGACTGCTGCCATTTATAATTATGCAGAAGGCTGAGGAAGTATAAGGCCTGAATCAGGGGACCTGTAAGGCAAGTGAAAACGTGAGTGGGAGAACTCAGGCTTACCCCAGACTTGCACTCAGCTGGAGAGAGAGGTGCTGCTCCAACTAGTGCATTGACAAGTATCTACTGCACTGGGGACATTTGGGAGCTCTGAATCAGCACTTTGACCACATCAGCCTCTTGACTTCAACGTATCTCAATTAGTCCAAGTCCAGCACTGAAGCTTGTAGCCATTGCAGTAATGTAGCACCCTTCTTGTGTAAGAGCTCCCCAAGCACATTACTGAGCTGCATTTCTGAGATGAACAGGTGCTTCAGGTCAGAGCTTTGGAAGTTTTCCATTCCCCTGAGACACGTGCCAGGCAGGACTGCATAGCCACAGCACAAACATCCTGAACCTCCAGTGAGAGACTTGCTATCCATTAACAAACTAGTTTTCTCCAGCTAATGCTGATTTTGCTGGGGCCTCAATATTTATGTCATGTTTCCCCCTGCCTTGTGCTTTTATTTGCTAAATGGCTGCATCTGTGCTTTCAGTGGGGCTCAGTAAATTTGGCTTTTTCAATCCAGAGTAGCCAAACTATCTAGCAGCAGCAATTTCCATGCAGGTGCACCTACTTTTCTGCTTACCCTTCCTCAGTTGCTATTCTACTTTCTGGTGCTTTGAGCTAGGAGAAAGAGTATGGTGCACAGATTGTATGAACTGTGGTGTCTCCAGCACTACTTGTGCCCTTCACAGTGAAAAGCATCCCCAAAAGGAGCTAAACCCAGGTGACAGGTCTTCCTGTATGAGGGACAGCTGCCCATCTTAATTTTCACTACCTCTAAGAAGAGCCAAAAAAAATGCTCTCACAAAACAAACTCTTCATTGCTGTTACCCAAGGAGGTGAAGAGCAGCCTGATGGGTCCCTTTGCAGAAGCATGTTTGCTGTTTGCTCACTGGGATGAAGCACACAGGGAAGAGCTTGTCATTCTGAGGAAAATGGTCTCCTACAGCAAATGAAAATGCCAGGTCTGGGTGCAGTGCCGTGAAGGGGTTCTACCAGGGAGTGTTCTGAAAACACTTTGTTAATGTTCTGATATTCAAAATTGCTTGTGAAGCCTGGTCATTCTCATCTAATCTGCTTTGTCGTTCTAATTTTCAAGATTTTTCCTCCAAGAGAAACAGCCCATTACATCTTTTAAGATTGTACTGATAAAAGCAAATTATGTTTTCCCATGGCTACCATCATCTACGTTCCCTAGTTGTTTTTCCTACACAAAAAAAGATGAAGAGGGTTCAAAACCTACTTATTTGAGGGGCTGAGAGAGATTGGTAGGCCCTGCCTCCCTATTGTAACCTTTACAATGTGTGAGAACGATTATTCTCACGGTTCTACAGATTTGTCTAGAATTATAGCTAATTAACTTGCTAAAATACACTAAGATAACACTCCAGTTTGTAGGGTAACAATTGCAATAAATTCAATTTACATCTTATATTTTTCATCCTACAGTACTAACACATTTAAAAATATAATTTCTAATAGTTTTGTTTTGTTTTGTTTTTAAAAAGAGGTTAGTTTAGCTGTTTGCACTTTGGAGTCCCACACTGTCTAACAGTGGAACTGGGAGCACCAAAATGGGAAACTCAGCTGCGTCGCTGGTTCAAGAAAAGCCAGACTGCGGCAAGCATAAAGTCTCTGAAGCATCTGTTCAGAGGCTGCCAGTGGCTGACGCTAGCTACCTGGAAAAGTTTGTGCCTGCACAGGACTGGAATTCATCTTAATTAAAAGAGCCAACACCAAACAAGGGTGTGTTGAGCGGGTCCGATAGCCTTCCTTAGCTGAGGAGGAGGGGGCGGGGAGGGCAGCAGAGCTCTGGCCCGCCCAGCACCAGGCTGGTGGGTGCTGTGGCCACCCACCCGGCGGCGGCGCACACAGCACCACAGCTTCCTGCAGATTTTTTAGTCTTTTGCTTCCTCACCTGCTCTATTCCAGGCTGGGAAGTGCTGGCACCTCCTCACCTTCAGGGCTGATGACTTAAGGAAGTTGGTTATTTTCCAAAGGCAGGGAATGACAGGATCCAAGGGGCTGCGTGGTGGGAGGGCAGGAGGAGGGAAGCCAGGACGAATGCAACCAGCTGCTAATTCCTAGGCCAGCTCAAGAGTCAGCTGAGGCCAAAGGTGCTGACTGAAAAATAATTTCTGGCTGAAGGGTATTAATAACCATGGATACAAGTACTCCATGTTTGGTGTGGGGAGTTCAGCTCCACACGCTCTGGCTCTTTTTAACCTAAGGATCGCCCTGAACAGAAGTTAATGCTTGGAGGACCCTCTTCTTGCCAAATCCTACAGGAACAGCAGCTACCCAGCAGCACTGCCACCCCAGCACGGCTGAAAAGCCCCCTCAATGCAAAAGTTGCAGAGTGGTTATTTTTTCTACTTTTAAGCAGCATTCCTGCCTGCCTTTTGAACCAAAGCTTACCTGGGCGAGAGGTATCTTCCCTCTAACCAGCCTTCACTTTCCTCATCAATGCGCCTCTGTCCTGTTTCCAGCCCCAGGGTCCTTCATAGGTGAGGTGTCCTTCAGACACCAGAGATCTCACACATCTGCCCAGCTGTGCGCTGCGGCAGAGGCTGCTGCCAGGCCATTCCTGCAGGCTGGAGCGCTGCACGTCACTGCCACCCCAGCTGCACTCTGGCTTCTGGCACTTGGTTATTTGTGGGATCCACAGGCTGCAGCACCTCTGACCACAGCCCCTGCCTGCTGCCAAGGCAGGCCTGCAGCAGAATAAAAGCCCCAAACCAAGGCTAGAAGCATGAGAGCTGTCAGCACAGTTATGAACACAAAGGGGCACGGCCAAGGAATTCACAGGAACACCGGACATCTCCACGCCATGCCACCCCTGCAGCTGCAAATGGATTTTTGTGCCTGCAGGCTCCGTGCTGCGCAGAGGAGCTGGTAACGCTGCGGTCCCTGGGCAGCTGCTCCTGCAGCAGGGCAGCCTGGTGGGGGGGTGAGCAGGAGGAGAGCAGGCCTTGCTCACATGTCAGTCAACACCACAAGAAGATGAGTGAAAACGATTCTGTAGCTTCAGTAGAACATGAATTTCTGTACGTATTTTATGCTCTCCCACCTTCCTTGCACAGGTGTGCATTTCAGTCCTGGCTGTCACGGAGTACAGCACACCTTTGGACATTCCATACAAAGAAGCTCACAAAATTTACTGGGCAGCTGGCAATCATCCACCTAGAAACAAAAATTTACTGCATGTAGTTGCATTCAATCCTTTTGACCTGTTAAGACTACCAACAGATTCACCTAACCCTTCTGCTCATTTACAAATGGGTTGTTAATAACAAAACCAGAGACGATTAAATTTAAGTAACAGAACTTAAAACCCACTTTGACTATTTACCATCTTATTTCCATGTAGAACTTTTTTAACTAAGTGCTATGCTGTCACATTAAGAAATACTTGCTCCTTTTAGAGTTGAAAGAACATAAAGAGAACATAAACCTGCTTTCTTAATAACCTAAACATTTTCCAAATCAAGAATTTGAATATTGTCATCCAAAGGCATGAGCCTGATGTTTCACACCTGACTTCTACATGTAAACAGAAGTCTGCCACAAGACCGGTGTGTGCATATTAACAAAGTCATTTTACGCAACCCTTCAAACAATTTTTAATCATTTTCACATCAAAAACACTTTGTAGTTCACCAGCATTTTCTGCTTTTCTTTAAATATAAACCCAAGCATTTTTAAAAGCAGCAGTTTGTATCCACAGGTTTAATGCATAATTGATCCTCTTTATAAAGGGAAAACCCATGTGTTATGTGAAATACTTTCCATTATTAGAAAGGCAACAAGAAGAGCTTATACTTCTACAAACTCTCTTCTCCCAGAATAATCAACTTTCAAAACCAAAGCATTTTCACAAAATCTTATTTAAGCTTCTTCTACAAAGCATGATATGATGGACTTATAACATGGATTTATAAAATGATGAGATACCATCTCAACAGGAGAAAAAAAAAAAAGTATTCTGATACAAGGAAACTCCATGCTAAATTCAGGCTTTCATCTGCAAAAAATTGAACATTACTGAGATGTCTCTTATATTTTTTGGGGTGCAAGTCAGGAATCAATACTTTATTTACCATAGATACAATAGTTTCTCTCTTTAAAAGGATGCAATTAGGAAGCCGGAGCTGTTCATTTCTGGATACACACTGCAAATGTATGACTACAAACTCAAACAGGATTTTTATTCCTTATCCCTCATTTCCTCCTGTTCTCATAACTCTGCTACTAACCTCACAAAAAACATGGAATTAATCTAGAAATCTTTATTGCTGGAAATCCATGGCGGGACTATCATTCTTTGTACAAAAATATTTTAATGCAGTTATTTAGAAACATTAAATAAGAGTGTTTCAGTGATAAAATATTTTATTAGTGCTTCTGAGTACATTGAGCAATGTATTGGGACTTTTAAAAAAAATCTCAAGTTTCACTATCTGATCTTTCAGTCTCAGACACCACAGAACAGAAGCAGATGCTATGGTAGATGAAATCAGGCCAACAGCGAGGTTCTGTATTGCAGGTTGAGGCCACGAAGCAATATTCGGGTATGGTGGAACGTGTATTTTATAGATCTATGCATATCAAAAAGATTATGGGAACTCTACCAACCACGTGTGAATGTGACCCGCCAAGTGAACACTATGTCTCCGGCTCCTGGCAGGCAGGCTGGTTAGCTGTGATACAGGATATGCTGGCTGGAGCCAGTTCTAGCATTTGACAAGATGACAAACAGATCCTTTGTGTGTTTTTTTTTTTGTCACTCTGAAGCATCACTAATATCACTCACCCACTCACTCCATGCTATGCAAAAATATCCATTATTTACATGCTTTGTATAAACTCAACAGAGATTGCTGACAAGGTACGAGATACTCCGTGGCTAGTAAGGAACACAAAACCACAAATAGAAAAAGACCTTATTTTGAAAGGATGAAAGCAAACAGAGAAACTGGAAGAAATGAAGTAAGCATCAGGTTCAATAAAATGATGAAAAGAAAGTCCTGCTGCAAACCCAGTCTATAAGTGTACAACATAATGTAGCATACAATACCACATAAACAGCAAATGAAACAATGTCACACGATAAAGAACATTGTGCATGAAATAATACAACTTTTTATTCATGTTTTATAGATTACTTTTATTTATTTTTGCTTTAATAATGCATATTCTGTTCACTCTGTGCAAAATCAGGGACAGAGGCGGGCGTTTAAATCATCTAATGAAAATCAAGCGGAGATGAACATTCAAGTTGAGGGAGAGGCCTATGAAAACCAGGAAAGCTAAAAAGCCACAGCTGCTCAAGACAAGGCTGCTCTCAGCTGCGCCCTTTTGTCCTGCCACCTCGCACAAACCTGGCTCTACTGACTGAGCAGCTGTACACTGGGAAGGTGACTTCTGCTGGGGGCAGGAGTCGTCGTGGTGGCTACATGAGGGAGACCTGGCTTGCAACTGGCTCCAGTCAGTGTGTGGCAAAGAAAGGCACAAATCATTGCAAAGACCAGATTTCTGTTGGTTGGTTTCTTTCTTGTAAATACATTACTGTACACAGCGTAAGTTTAAATGGTAGGGGATTCGGGGACATAAAATTGCATATTTAACAGAACTTAAAACCGTAACAAAAAGTAGGCTGTTTTATCTCAAAGCAAAAATAATCCCTCCAGTCCCAACGTTAACATTCATTCCTGGCTAGATGCAGTACAAACATTTTAAAATCTGTGACAAAAGACAATTAAAAACCAAAAGTCAAAATCATAGAGCTTGTAAACAGATAATCTGAAATACACTTTATTTATGGAAAAATATCATCAAAATAGTACCACTATGGACTAAACTGCCTGAGTTTTCATTTCACCTAGGATCTTGAAGTAGAGAGCCTTTAGCACAAGAAGATCAATTTCAGTCACAACTAGTGCTGCACAGCACTGCTTTGGGTGGAAATTTTGTCCTTGTTGGTATATTTGTTGTGCTATCAAAATCTGTGCTAATCCTTCAAATAAAGGGATGTTGAGGCAATTCTTAAATCATTTGGCACAAAGTTATTTTGGCTGGGGCATAAATTTTGAGTCTCAGTCACGAAGAATAATGCAACATTCCACCTATCAAGTATTCACTTTGATTGAAGAGCTTTCTTTATGTCGTTAACTTCCATCTGAAAGCAAAGCAACAAACAAATTCGTGATGAAATTAGATGCTTTAGCAAACTGAGGCACAGTTGGTGCAGCTTGAAAAGCACATTTCACCTTGCCCACAGGTCTGAAGCATGGGTTTTATATTACTCATTTCCACAGCTTTCACAAATTGAGGTGACCTTCTCAGCTGCACAAGATGACCACTCACAGCTTCCTCCCCTCAGAACTTGACAGGTATAGTCACTGAATGTACCACAAGATCTTTCAAACACTTTAAACTACAACTTTCACAAGTCACACAGCTCACTGCCAGGAATCACGTGCAGAATGAGCACTGTGTCCATGCACTTACACCCAGCACAAGTAAACTGAACTGCTGACAGTGAGTAGCCGAGGAGCAAAACCTGCTGTCTCTCTCCTACAGGGATGGTGGCTGTGAAGCCAAAAATTGCCTGGTAGCAAGAACTACTCACAGACTCGCATCTCTGAGTAGCAGGTATTTGTTTATTCAGTGCTGGGAGTGAGTGGGATCGCTTCACCATACTCACTCACTCTGCTTTACGAAGCAAAGATATTTATACATTCAGCAATAGCGTATGTTACATGTGGGCAGTCTTTCATGCCCTCAACTTTTTACATTACATCATTAGGTAAGTCTTCTATCTGGCCCATGCTCTATATGCTTGTTTCTTCAGAGCCAAACTACTAAACTGGTTTAAGCCAGAATTTTCTCCTCTTTCTATAGTTCTGCTGCTTTCTAACTGCCTGTCTGTTATCTCTGCACTTTCTTTTGCCCATTATCTCTGTATATTCTTTTGCAAACACTTAACACCATGTTGTTCATCTTGTGCAGCTTAAACAACTTGACATTTATACAAGCTCTTTATTGCTACAAAATTCTATTTTACAAAACTCTTTGCATTAGTTGCCTCCTACACCCATCAAGCCTGCATCCAGGCACCTTAAGGACTCTGATGAATGTAGACCCGTGTTGTAAAGGGACAAGTCTGAAACCACCATCAGCCCAAGTTGTACACTTGGCCCCTCTGACAGATACTGGAAACCCTGAAGCAGAGGTATTAGATTTATTCAAACACATCTTCAGTGCTCAACTGTGCCATATCATCAAGGCAGCCCTCTTTAATACACAAACAGAGAGCTGTGGTAATTTATGACTATCAGAGCACTCTTAAACTAATGCAACTTTTGTTTGTTGAACTCTCATCTTCATGTAAAGCTAATAATGACACCTGGGCTAGCACCTGAGCATTTCCCAGTGTAAGCAACATTTGAACTGGGGTAAAAGCACTCAGCTGTAAGATTATCATTATTATCATTATTGCCATGTTCCCAAGCATTTTACTGAGCAGGAACAGCCTAGTGACATTACAATTCAATTTTCTATCCCCAATACAAAAGTAAAGTACAGTTGGCCTACACCATAAAACCATCAAATATAATCAATACTGAACCACTTATCAAGTACATAGACTAGAATAGAGCAGAATAGATTATTTCAGTTGGAAGGGACCTACGACAATTACTTAGTCCAACTGCCTGACCAATTCAGGGCTGCCCAAGTTAAGGCACGTGGTTAAGGCCATTGTCCAAATCACTCTCCAAAACCTAGAAAACCAATCAATGATCCTAGCAAAGGCCCAGCTCCACAACTCTCACACAGGGCAGCATGCCCTGGCAAACGGCTACGCCGGCATGACAACATTTAGAGCTAATGTACTATACAAACTGTGGCAGCAGTAACTGGGCTCTTAATCAGAGCAGCTTCTTGTATACTGTTCAGGATGCTTTAGTAAAGACAACCTGAATACAGTCTGTAAAGCAGACATAAAAATCTTGCTACATGAAATAATATTGCAAGCATATCAACACTAAGACAAGCTTCTTACAAATATAAAGCTTAGTGAGAGAGCAAAAAATAATAAAAAAATAATTAATTTGTGACAAAAGCAAACCACTAAAACTGAAACTAAAAATTGTCATAGTTTGGAACCTATATCGTGTTTATTTTTTTCCTAAATTTGTGTACTTGTGTTTATAAATTTTTAGACAATTATCAGGCTTTTCAGTAAGAATGTAGCATAGTAATATATATGACACAGACTGACAACACTATGAAGGAAACAGGTATATCCCTTTCAGAGATGTTGGTTATTGATTCAGTGGAATCTAAGTATTTAAGCAGAATTTTAGGTCCCATTCCAGAGGCTAAATCAAACCTGTCAATACTTCCATAACATTGTAAATAATTTAAGTACCTGCAATCGTAGACGGATCTTCTTTTCTTCATCCAGCTCAGACAGCAACTGTTTAATTTCTTTTCTGTTAAAAGAATGCAAAAAAAGCTTGGAATGGAAATGATTAAACTAGTGAAATACAAATGATCACCTCTCGGAGACATTCTTTGTAATAGTGTGTTGAGGTTTTCCCTTGTAGATTAGAACACAATTTAGAATAATGATTTTTATATTCAGTAATACATCTAGATTCACTGTTTAAATTCTTAAATTACATGTAGCACTCCA
>JAVJGJ010000014.1:90538756-90561135 GCA_035590215.1 Microhierax caerulescens | reverse complement strand
AAGAATGCAAAAAAAGCTTGGAATGGAAATGATTAAACTAGTGAAATACAAATGATCACCTCTCGGAGACATTCTTTCCGTGCTTCACTAGTTACCTTTTCCCCTCTGAGCAACTGATTAAAGTCTGTATACTCTTGTATACTATATGCTATACAACAGAGAAGTAAGACACGTTACAAAAGTACAGTACCTCCCACATCCCATATGGCTAATGAACAATGTATTTCCTCTTAGAAGCCCTGCATCCACAGGCTTTACTCTGGACTAGCTGTATCAACACTGTGGTGGCACCAAGTTGCCTTTTTTGTGTACAAAATACAGATGGATTGGCTGTTGGTGGCTTATACGAACTGGTAACATACATCCTGCCCATTCTATCACATACTTAAGCCACTTAAAAGCTGTTTATGCCAGCAATACAATGTAACCTTCAACTTCATTTATAAGACTTAATGATCCTAAACATGGATTTGCTGTCAACCTTCTCTGTCAGGAAGGGGAACATAGCTACAAGGAACAGACACCTTGTTCCCACGGAGTGATCTCACCTTAAGACAGAAACCAGTAGATGGAAGCAACCCTTGCAAGAAGGGCCAGGGACCTGAAAAGCAGGTGTCAGCCTCAGAGGTGAAGCCACCGGGCTTGGAGCTAGACCCAGCCTGAACCACACCCTTCCCACACCTTCTCCCAAACTCCCTGTGCACCTCTGTTCTGCCACAGCCTCTGCGTGCTGCTTCCCCTTTTATTTTCCCTGCCTGTGCTGCGAGCAGCTGACAATGTAAGTGAAGGTTTAGCTTCCAAAACTTAAAATATTCTCAGAAATAGCAAAAGCTACATGCCAGCCCCAGTTTCTCCTAAGAAATGAGCAGCTTAAAGATTAATAAAGATGCCCAACACTAAACCAGTAAGATTCAGGGTCATAAACACACAAGGTTTTCAAACATCCTAATCACAATTCAATTACTTTTTTTGTAATACGAGCTTGCTGGGAAACTGCGCTAACAGTCAAACAACAAATTCATTTAATAATTTTAGGAACTTGTAGTAATTTGTACTACAACTAGAACAAATGCACCCCTTATTAAGATCAGTGCACGAGTTCCCAAATGGTTATTAGCAAATAAAACATATGAACATTATTCACTGTTTATAGCTTATAACTGAACTTTTTCAACAGCCCATAAATGCCTGCTTATGTCATAACACAGGGAAAAAGCTGTTACAGATGGATTGTGTCAGCCTTTTTCCCTGAGCTTCTCACCCCCAAATGTGTTCTGTCAGATGAAAATCTCTCACAAACACAAAGGCAAACTGTGCAGAGTAACACACATGAAGGCAAGCTCAAGAAGGGACTGCCACCACCATGCAGGAAGGGCTGCATCCCACTGACAGCTGTGATTTGCAGTACTTACTTTTGCTGGTCTTTCATTGTTTCAATGATGGTTCTTAGCTCCTTAATTTGAGTTCTCAACTCCTCCAGGGCAGTCTGACCTTGGCTCAAGTGCTCAGTCTTTGGCTTTCCTTCAGTACCGAACAGGGATGGGGAATTTGACCTGTGGCCTGTTGTTCCCATAGCAATTGAGTGAAATCCAGGTGATGGTGAAGGGGATAGTGATGGTTGTACATTACTGCCACTAACCAAACCTCCTGGTTTTGGAGGCAAGGAAGTTTTATTATCAGACACCTGCAACAAAAAGAATAACATTTAATTTCTGGAGAAAGCTTTACGAAAATCAGACCTCTAACAAATACTAAGTATTTTGTTGCTCTTCAGTAATGTTGAAAGTCCAAGGTCTAACACGTTCAGTTTTGGCCAAAGCACGTTAAATATAATGATTAGTTATTATCTTTGTACATGTACATCAGAGGGAGTTGGGATGCAGAAGTTCAGACAGCTTCAGTAAGACTTTCCACAGTTGTTACAAACAGACATCAACAAACATTTCCAAGATCTCAGATCTAGCATGAAACGAACTAGGGACAGATGTTCAGTGTTTCTCTCAGGGGGTTGTGAGAACATACCTACATCCATGGACATCTCTTGCACACCACAAAACTGCATGGCCAAGAAGCCCTATTGTATTTTTTTGCAGATTAAATTTATAATTGTCAACTAACCATTGAAGGAATCTTCAACACCCAACATTTTTTTTAAAATCAAAAAATGTTACATGTTGCCCCTAGTGTTATAAAAACAGCAAAAGATTCCTCAAGTTTGCTCGCTGGTATGATATAAAAAGAAACCCCAAATCCCATGGCTTCAGGATCATAATATATTAATTAAAAATAAAATAAAATACTGTACACTATCCTCTATTAACTGAAGCTTCTGTGAATTCTCATAACTACCAATGGCTCTTTATTCCTCCAGGAACTTAACAGAAAATTGCAGCATTAACCTAGTTATCCTAGAACCATGTGGCTAGCTCAGAAGGATCCCATGCTTCTTGAATTGCAATCCAGTGCTCTACTTATTAGACAAGGCATAGAAAATCTGAAGTACACCTACCAAACATGACCAGCTACTTCACTGCATACACAGAACAGTGTACAAGTACAGTTATCAAAATGGCAAGTAAGGGGAGTATTAATCATTTATCATATTGTTATTTGGTAATGCTAATGTGTGCTGCCAGGAGTATCTGAAAATCTGATTTGGCCAAGCGTAAGAAAAAGCACTAAGGCAATCTTCCAGCTCTATCACTGAAAAAGAGAGATTGACAATGAATGGAAAGTATGGTAAGATATTGAGAAAAAATGCTATGGAAATGGAAGGAGACATTGTAAGTGAGGACTTGGGGACTGGAGAGGTGGCATTAGGTGGACAAAGTAACCAAGAGAAACGTTAGTGGTCAGATGAAAATTAGGAGAAAGCATGATGGAGAGGGAAGAGCAGGATCCACCAAATTCTGCAAAGAACAGTCTTCCACACTAATACACAAGCTTGATAGAGCACAGAGCCCATCCTGGGAAGGCATCGCACAAAAAAGTGCTGTGCAGAGAAAACATTGTGACCATAGAAATAAAAATGGCATTATAATCACAAGACAGCTGAATCACTCTAGTGGCTTAAATGCTTGACTTCATGACCTTAATAATATTCTTTTAACATTTTATATATATGTGTATGTGCATGTGTGAGTAATGTGTACCTATAAAGGGATCTTTCAGTGATAATAATCCTTATATCAGTAGAAGCTAGTTTCCTTTGGATTGAAAAGAGACGTCAGGCTGAGTTTAAACCTGGAGCAAGTGAGCAAGGCACAGCTGTAGTCATCCACGCTGAACACCTTATGCTAGAGCTTAACTGGCTATCAAAATTAACACCTCCAGCAGCTACTTTCTGATAGGAGTCATCTTGTTTTACAGGAACAACTTCTACATCTTTGGCATACCAGCATGTAATTTATGAATCTTGGCCCAAGAGTATTCCTAAATGCAAAGTGCTCCCAGAAGAGGGAGCCACACAGCAGAACATTACGCTGATAACTTGATCACAGAAGTGCATGATTTCGTCTTTCAGACACTTCTGTTACACTAGAATACTTAGAGTTTAGTATTTGTATTATTAAAGATATCCTTACATACTAAAAAATAGCTCCAACTTCTAAAGCCTGACCTACACACTCCTTCTGTAACACTCAACTATCCTATAGTTTTCTATCAATATACAGTAAGAATTAGTACAAAATTATTGCTAGTATAAAAAGTGATTATACTTGCAAATTTAAAGTCACATGCTATTAGAGTGGGTCAAAGAGTTTTATTTTCTCTGCTTACAGACTCCTCTAATGTAAACTCAATTTATAGCTGAAAAAAAAAAAAAGGCTTTTGTTTCTAAAATTTATTTCCTTAGCTTCTCTGAGTCTGTGAAAAGTATTTGCACTAGAAGAACAGTATGTTTTTTCACAGTATGGTGAAATTTAATGGTGCAATTTGCTTTAGACTTGGATTTCAAACACTGAAAAATGTTTAGTAACCCTTACCATTTTAAGCTTTAAAAGGGCTAGTTACCAGGTGACTGCTGAATTAAATTTTAAAAATAAATATTTGAATACTGTTTGAAAAAATGAAGATGCACGTGATAAGGTTAAGCAGAGGCATTCCAATTAACTTACCTGTGATATTGTAACAGTTCTTGACTTCCTTGACACGTCAATAGTTTTGTGAGCAAGGGAAACATGTTCCTCCTTCTCATCTTCAGGGCTTGGTGAGTCAAAGAAATCGGGGCTTGAAAGGGATGACTATATAGACAAACACACATACCACAAGAGAGGGAAAAAACCCAAAGCAGATAATTTCACTGTACAAGAATTTAACAAAGGAAGGAGAAAAACATTTATTTGATGACTTTTTTGTAGTTATCATTTTCAAAGTGACAACACTTAAAATGAGGGCTCTCGCTCCTCCCATGCCCTGTTTGTTAAATCTTATTTTCAAGGCTTTCAAAGCATTCATGAAATGAGACATACTTGATGAGTACTTGTATACTTGCTGTTGAATTCAACATTAATTTACACCTTTACATCACATTGTATCATAAAATGAAAGCACTCTCCTGTCTGCAAGAAGAGCTGTACCTTATTTGGCCAGGATGCTGAGCACCGTGCCGTGGGGATGCCAGCTCTGCCACCTGGGCAGATCTGCCATGCTCCATGCAGGTCTCACTTTGCTGCTCTTCAGAGGATGCATGCTGCTGGCTGTGCACACTGCTGGCACTTGCAGGGCTGTCTTGTGCACGGCCTCTTTGTAAAGGCGCAAACAGGGAAGGTTCTTTCCACTCCTTGTTCCTTTCCCCATAGATTTGACAGAGGAAGAGAAACCTCACTGTCGTCTATATTCCAGTATTTATGTACATAGCCAATTTTGAAAGGTTTCTTTTTTGTGTTCTATTAGTTTCACCATAATCCTTTTTGTTTCCCTCCATTTTGTTTTTCTTCAGCAACATGAACATGGGTAACCATCAGTGGTTTTCTCATTTTGATATTCCAGAATGCAAAACAGCACAGAAATGAACAAACGCCAAACCCCTGAAAAACTCAGCAGTGGCTTCCACAGTATGGTTTATGAGACCAACTTGTCTAAAGATACACATTAGAGTGAAATTTACATCATGCTTATATTTACAATTGTGAACTTAATGAGAAGAAACACATGAGCTGTTGAAGGCTGAAATAGTCTGTTTGTCCTCAAAATCTGGTACATGTCCTAAAGAAACCAAGAGAAATGCTTCTTTCGGGAAACACTTTCAAAATCCTTAATACTTAGAGCAAACTAGTTTATTCTGAAGATTTTTATAAAGGATTTTTCTGGCCCCAGTCATGGCTGGCCAGGAATACTTGGCAGCAACCAAATAAAGAGGTACAGATCTTATAGGAGAGGTAATGTTTTAAACATCAATATTCAAAACACTGGCAGCCTTTTGGCACTAATATTCCAGAGCTGCATCTCTCTGCCTCACTGTACGTGTGAAGGAATGCCTGTGCAAATGTAGTAAAAACACCAGGGAACACAAATAGGAGGGGGGAAAAAATGAGAAAAAAATATCTGTAAAAGAAAATTAACTTACAGATGTAAGAGACTGTGATGGTGGTCGCCTGCCAGTAGCTTTTGGTCTGGTTGTGGTTGGATGATTAAGCTTCTCAGCAATTGGTATTACAGAGTCAAAACCTTCCAAGTCTTAAAAATAAAATAGAATTGATTTGATTTTCTTGCAATTGTCCTTGAAGGGAAAGAATCACAATTTTTTTCTAATTTCAGAGAAATCAAATCCTATTTTCTCCCCTGTATCACAGTGTTCTGCATGTGTTTAGCCACCATGACAGCACTTAAAAAACCTGGAAGTCAAAGGCAGCTGTAATTAGGTCACCCTTGCCAAGTACAATTACCCTTCCATCTCAAACACAATAAAGCAGAGGGGGAATGTGTAGAGGAGCCTTTGGCTTTGTTTTCAGCATAGTGAAAGCTAAATGACAACATGGGCCCTACAGCATGGAGTAAACAGTTTCAAAATTTCCATTTTGCTATTCAAGAGGTTAGTAACTTTTTCTCTCTGGATAACTGGAGACATAAGACAGTGCATGCATTGCCTCAGGAACTGTACTGTCAGTGCTGCATCTGCAGCAATTCCTTAGAGGAGCACAGAATGAATGATTGAGCTAGAAGTGGTCTGCAGGTTCCTGGACACCTGCAGCTGGAGGCAGCATAGTTTCCAGAAGCTATAGGTGAGAGGAATATTTCCCTCCAGTAGCCTGGAGGTTATGGTAAGTAAAAACTCCAACCAGCTCCTGAAGCTGTACAGAGCCCAGGAAAAACAGGTCTGCTCAAATGCAGTATTGACTGTCTCCAGGGTTAGTAAAATGTTCTTGGGGAAGTGTTTACTGAATCCAGCCACGTGGTAGCATGTTTACATGAAAGAACGATGTGAAGGCTGAAGGAATACCACAGCTCATGATTACATGCCTGAATCAAATGGCTTAACAACTTTCATCTATTTTTATGGGTTATCAGTTTCACTCACCTCCCTTTCAAAATGCCCTACTGCATGTGTTAAGCAGAAATGAGTCAGGAAACATACAAGAGGTACTTTAGACAAAATAAATCAAAATGCTCTAAAATTACTTTCAGACACAAATCAAATACTGGAATGATATTCATTAATCAGAGACTATTCTTCACTGCACACATGTAGGAAGAAATAGATTTTAAGTTAATAGTTATATATACTGGCACTTCATTTTCAAAACTGTTACAGAACAATGAATCTCTGAAGATCCAGCCTTGTTGCCGTATTATGACCATCATACAAATTAGACAATGGAAAAACAAATGAATTAACTGGCCTGTGCAATAAACTATATGCACTGAAGGACACTTAAACTAATTCCAAGTACTTATGATTTGGCAGCTAGGAAGTAAATGGGATCAGACACTCCTTATTCAGCAATATTCTTCCATCTCTGGGAGACAGAAAAAAAGAAGGAAAAAAGAGACCTCTTTCAACAACAGCCTTGAAACAGTCTAAGGTTATTCAGCTCCAAATACTACTCTATTTTTGCAGCAACTCTTCCTATATATAACCAGTGACCCCACTGTCCTCTACCAGGTATTTCTCTCATTGCTTTTTTCTTGACTGTTGCAACCGATGTGCAAAGGTAGGTCACCCCATCTGTCAATGGGGATTTGACAATCCAAAGCCTCAACTGTACCCAACACATCAGGTGAGGCCAGAGTGCTTTTAAAGTAAAAACGAGTTAACATTAGCAGACTGCACAAAACCTATCTGGAGTCCTACAGTTTCAGGAGAGGAGAAATGTAAGTAAAAATTAATTTAATGGAGGGGTGGGGTGTAGTTTCCAGTAATATCCATATTGAAGCTGACACGTGAGACAGGTGAATGACTTGCTTAAGATGACACAGCAAATCACTGATGTATTTTAATATGTTGCCTTAATTTTCACCACTGTGATACTGTGTTCAGTTGCACAGCAGGAATATATTGACATAAAAAATATGCACCCATCTATAAACATGTAAGGCTCACATACATGAGTACAAATGGAGACTGAAGCAATGCTTCCATTTGTCCCAGCCACTCTTTCCCACCTGTTTTTTGCTTTTTTTTTTTTTTCCTGAGCTAGTTTTAATCCAGCTTATTTTCCCACAGCACGTGCCCAGCCACACAGATACCTGTGCTGAAGAAAGGATCAGTATCAGTACCAGAGGACTGGCACAAGTTGCTAAAACTGAGAGGAAGAGCAGACTCCTGCTTCGGGGGGTAGCAAACAGGCTGAAGTTATCTTGCAGCCTAGGGAGGATCCAGAGCATGACTTCCCTCTCTCTGTGTTGCTGCTTCTATGGTAAGCGCCACTGTCCCTTCCTCTGTTCTTAGAAAAGGTAAGTATCTATGCTACTATAGAAAACAATGAAAAAAATAATGAAGGCATTAATTTAATGTTTTTCTTTGGCTTAAATAAACGAATACCTAGAGTTCTATGTTTGATCAGAATAATCAAATATTCATGTTTAAAATGTATGGATAAAAGGAGAGTGTATGAATTGGTGCCCTTGAGACCCATGAGCACTTGCAGATAAAAGCTGCTCTACACATTCTATGAGTACTGTGAAAGATGAACATTTCTGTGCAAAGCTTCTGTTACCAAGAAATACCACGAATGTTCCATTTTTTCCACTTCTGAATGCATTTCTGATAGCTAGAAAAATAACTCAGCTTATACCTGCACTGAATTAAAAAAAAAAAAAAGCAGAGCAGAAGTTGGAAAGGCTCCACAGGTAGAATCTGCTGCCAAACTAGTGAAATCACAGCCATTCAGCCGATACTATAAATTAAGTTCTATTTAAGTGTAAGGGTCATCTCTTGATACAATGCTAAAAACTTCCATGTGTCCTTTATCTCCCCATTTATTCTCCTTATTTAGATGTGGTTCTCGCTCCCAAACCTGCTCGGCATCTAACGCTATCACCGCCTTTCAGGGTCATCACCTATGAGGGATTCATTCAGGGGAATTTCCATCTAGTAAACTGGTAAAATGCAGAACTGAACCACTCAAGACACCTCTGCCTTACTGTCATCTATACTGTAGATTTAGTAATGAATTCACTCATACTTTCATACTGGTTATTTGATTATTTTTTGCTGGTGGAAAGCAAAGTTGTATCGGTGTGACTATATTATACTCACTGAAGTCATTAAATGCAGAGATTTTATTTTACTTTCTATTTCTGTAGCTATCAGAAGTTGGGAGCTTAAATCCACATACTAAGCAAAATGTAAAACCTTCCTGAGCTGGCCCAAATGGAATGCCACCAAAAATAAAGTCCAGTCTACTGTATTCACAGCCACGTTTGTTGCCAGTAAAGCAGCATCAGCATCCAACAGACGTGAACTCTGTACTGGTCCAGCTTTCTCTATGTTTAGGAATTACAAACAGTAAGGAAGGTTCTATTGAACACATAGAACATAGAGGGCACGCATCAGTTAACAGTGCCACTCCCTAACTAAAAAATAGTTGACACTTGTTCTACAAATAAGGACATGCATTCATCATTATTACTGTCTCACTGATCAAGCAGGTAATTCATGAAGTAATTCGTGAGATGGGAAGAAAGACATCAGAGTAATTTTAATACACTAGTGTAGTACACACAATACAATGTCTGGCTTACTGAGCAAACATACTTAATTAATATGAAAAATGTCACCTATGCAATAATTATTCCCTGGTATCCTTCCAAGCCAGTTAAGAACAGGGTATTTTCCCCTATTGCTATGTTCATTTGGAAACGCAGCTATTTAAAACATGATGATGGTGTTTTTAAAAAAATGCCCAGAGTCAGGAAAACGACTATTTAAGGAAAAAGCTCTCAGCTCATTCGACTTGTACCTTCCTGGAAAGTAACCTTTGATCCCTTCCACCGCCAAAAAAACCCCAGCAAGAAGCTGTTAAATGGTTATACTTCCTTCCTTACCCCTTTCTCCCCCTGAATTTAGTATTCTGGCATAAAACGTGGCTAGGCCTTAATGTTATCTTATGTTTAGAATTTTTAGTCTTTGGGCAAAATCATTTATACATAATGAAGATGTAAAGTTTTTTGAATTAGCACAGAGATTTCACCTTGAGAAAACTGAAATGGAAAGTGATGGATAACAGAACTGATACATTCGAACAGTGAGGTTTCATAGAACAGCAATACAGCAGGGCTAGAAGAAATGAGGCAATGGTGGCTTTCAATTAATTTGAAGAAGATAAAGTCACAAAAACCACAGAGGTAGATTTCATTTCATAATCATCTTCAACACATTTAAAAGATTGACAACAGACTTGTGAAATGGTATCTACTGGTTTTAAATACAGTAATTCTGTAAGCTATGAAATGAGACAGAGATAATGCAGACAAAATCTTCTGCATTGATGTCCATTCAATTTATAGCACTACTTAAAGAACAACTCAAACAATAATCTGAATATTACTGGCAATTTTCAGAAGACCACAACTATTTTAACTACTTCAAGCACCCACATTCTGCTAGTCCCTCTGTGCTGAACAGCATCATACCCTTCAAGGAATACAGCCGTGCTCCCAGCCAGGGGCAGGGCAGCTGAATTATTCATTATGCTACATAACGAACGGCAGACTCTTTTTTAAAGATCTGGGTAATTCACTTTTAGCTGGGGAGCTCGCTGGCTGCATGCAGGGTTACTGTGTTCAGGAGTGTAACAGTGATGTGGTGAAGAGGTTTGTCCGCATGGTTCTTTGCTTTGGAGGGAAACAACTTAGCTTACCTGGCTTCCCAGGACAGTCACTACAGCTACCTTTCCTCAAGAATACAATTATCTTTTCCCATTTCAGTCCTGATTTTTATCTCTTTTAATAGCTGAATATAGAAAGCTGCCATAATGAGCTTTGCAAACCACTTGCCAGTGCCCTCAAAAGGATTTTATTTTTAACGATTCAGAAGATGCCAAGAAAGAACTGAAAGGTCAAGAAAACTGAGCTAGAAGAAATGGATATGCTGTTTTCAGGCACCTCAACTTGATACATATGGAGAATGATTTAAATTTCTGGTTTACTGCTTTTTTCTGGACCCTCCAGGGCATGAGACCTAATTACATAATGGACCATTAACAGATCTCTGATTACAATATTTATAATTCACAACTATGTTTACGGGTGATTTTGATTCATTGACATAAATACTATAACTTAACCCAGTTGGGCAATTCTGCTCCTTTGATTTTTCTAATGAAGTGAGCATGAATAGCAGCATAGAAAGAAAGAATTGGTTTAAGCAGACTGTGGTCTTCATTATATGAGTCACATTTTGTCCTCCAACCCTTATATTTACCAGTATTTTCTTTTTTCCAACTTCTACTCTGTCTTCAGGCAAAATAATTATAAAGTCTCACAGTATGACAGCCTGTGATTTAAAGACAAACCTGCTCCATTCTACAATCTTTTACTGGAAATATTCTACATCTTTTTCCCTAGTGTGGGCCAAATCTTATTAGATCACTTTTTCTTCCAGTCAGAGGCATAGCAATCACCTCTCCTAACAAATCTGAGCATGCTACAGCTCTAGAACAAATGCAAATACAGCTTAAGGTATACTTAAGATTTTTTTTGTTTATTAGATATTTTCAAGTAGGGTATTTTAAACTACCCTTCCAGGCAGGTTAGCACCAGCCTTGAGGAAGGAACAGAAAAAGAGTACGGCTGATAATGTGGATTTGGCCAATACTCCATGATCCATCAGCAAATGCTCTGAAAATTAACATCTGAAGAAATCTGAAAAATGGACTCAATGTTAATCAGCTTTCAAGGAATCAAGAGATTCAAGAAAATTCACACCAACACTATATATTTCAGCAGAAGTCAATGAAGACATATGTGTCTTACGTTAGCACTGATGAAGATTATTAACTGCTTTCATAAATACTATGCAAAATGTGTAAAGAGCCAGGAAAAATATTGGAAAGATATCTCTGCTTGGCTCTGTGTGGAAAGTGCCTGCGTAGCTCAGTCTTTTTGCAAAGCACAGAAACTGCTTCTTGTGTGGATTAACTGAGCATTTCCACAGTAGATACATTATTTTTATTTCTTTGTGGCTTATTTTTTAAATCACTTAGCTTAAATCCGTATGATTTCAAGTGTTACACAATTTCAAAGCAAACCTCTGTTGGATAGACGAGACCTGTTTCAGGACTGCAGGATTCCAAAATGTATAATTTAGGATTAATCCTGACTTGCAAAACTAACTCAATACCAATAATTAAGACTAATTCAGTAATTTTCTAGAAGCATTAGGTTTTGATTCAGTAAGATATTATATGTGCTATATGTTTCTGTCATTGCACTGGCCCTCAGATATAACAATTCTTTGTGAAATTAAAAAGAAACACGTAACCTAAAAAAAAAAAAAAAAGTTAAGTTTTGCAATAATGCATGAATTTAAGCTGGTGAAATCAATGTAATTCTACATAAGGACTACTCTTCTGTTCGTAGAACAGGGCTTACTTTCAGTATAGCTTACGCTGCTTTAGAAGCATTTCTAAGTAAGCCTAAAAAGCCATGGCCAATCCAGAACAATTGTTGGTACATGAGACTTTACAACAGATGTAACCACAGCAATACTGGAGACTCTGTCTTGGGTGATACGACTGCACACTTTCCACTGAAAGCCAGTGAGCGTGCTTCAAATTTCATTTTGTTTTGTTTTGCTGGTTTTTTTTCCTCTTTCAGACTAGAGAACCATCTAGCACATTGCTAAATATTTTGGTTTATAACTTGTAAGGACATTACAATGAAATATATGCATTAAACTTTGCAATGACACCATCTGTCTGTAAGAACAAATTAAGGAAATCACAGCACTGACAAACACCACATACAAACTGTACATGTTACTTATGTCCCTAAACATCTTATAGTACAATAAAATAAAATGTAACGATTTCTTGTTTCAGTGCTATGGTGCAAGATTTTCTGTCACAGTACACTCAATTTGAACTTCTAATTAAAAAAAAATGTAATAGCCATTTATACATAAGGTGTTCTACAAAATAATTTTTTATTTGTTTGTAATGTATTGTCAACTAAAGCAAAGACAGGACAGAAAAGAAATGCAAAAAAAAAAAAAAAAAAAAACCTTACCCTCATGAAATGAAGAAGAGTTACCCATGGCAAAGAGATGTAAATAGCAAAAGTTGGATGAAAGATGTGTGGAAAGGAAAGGAAAGGCATCACTGAAAACAGGGAAAAAGAAAAGAAAAGAAGTGAGGAGGAATGGGGAATGTTTCCTCTTAATATATTCTGAAGGCTAGTTTTCCAATTTTTTTTGTAAGGGTTGTGAAAAGAAGCAAAGGCATGAACAACAGTAATAATAGCTGCCATTATATCTTCAATCAGCAGTGATGCTGCTCTTGCCAGTACAGATTGCAGACTTGTAATCAGTGCAGTATTATCATCAAGAAATTTAAATGTCAAGTCACAACTCTGCAGAACACGCTAGTCAAATCAAGCCATGCACTAACATCTACATAAAAAGGACTAGTTATATATGCAACTGGCAGAATGTTAGGTACAGTATTACATATCACCTTAGCATTGCTCCAATCATTTGTGACTTTCCTGATCAGTAAAGTTGGGTGAGAATGTTTTTAAAGGTGTGGGGTTATCTGGTTAGACAACACTGATCCACGGGTGGAACAGAAAAATGCTGTTTCTGAAATAAGCAATGTTTAACACACTGATCTAGAATAGGGGACCTAGAGAGAATACAAGTTTTGAATCTGGATTCCCCAGTTCCCCTCTGCATATTGCTTTTCAGTTGTCGATGGAATTACTGATTTTCTTGTTGCTGATCATTTATTTGTTTTTTTGGGAGGCGGCATATGGAAGGACCCTCTCCTTCTCGTCCCTTGTTGTAAAAGTTGTGGTCTCATCGTGATAAAGGAACCAACTTAGAAATCCTTAAAAAGGTTTCACAGAACAGAAAACTGTTCTCCTTCCAGCTTTAGTATGGTTTGCTTTTATAACCAAAACTGTCTCTCCAGTTCTTTTGTACACCTCTCTGCTTTGAATGAAAGAACAAGAGCTTTAGACTGTCTATAGGACTGAGAAAGTGACAGCCATTATCCAGTTTAACATCACCAGTGCAAAAAAGCCAGAGGAGTGCTGTACTACTCATTTTCAGTCCATGGTTCACTATCAGTATTTGGAATAAGCATGAAAGAGGGTACGGCAACTTGAAACTGACTGCTGCTTTTTCCCCTGTCCTCCCTGTGAGTTCTAAGTGCTCAGGAGTGGCATTGGGGCTAATGGAGGAATAAAGAGGAGCCCAGTAACCAGAATGGTCATACACCCGAGCTGCTGCAAAGGCCATTTAGCTTCCATTTCCTTCAAAGGCTACTGCTAAGCCCCACCTTCCCTGTCACATAGGTCCACTTTAATTCACTGCAAATTTGAATTACTGAAAAGACATCAAATGGTAGATTTAATCAGATCCATTTTGACTGAAAGGATGAATCTCAGAGAAGCTGAGGCTGTCCTCCCCACAGAGTACAAGACACTGGGGCAACACTTGTAACACACACGACAGTTAAATATTATCTGGACTAACACTGCCTGATCCATCAGTGTTTTGGAATACACTGGACAACTCTACTTGCTTATCGATCTTTTTTACTAATAATACATTTAGCTACAAGATTTCTCCAAGCCATTGTTCTCTTTGTAAATAAATGAAAAATACAACACATTTATCATAAATCTTTCCAATTATATTGCCCCATAAACTGTCCTGAACTCCAAATCCATCCTCATAGTAAAATACACAAATCTTCTGTGAATTGCTTTGGCTTATTAATTTATTGCTCTACCCTGTCTTAAAAGGCTGTTTATTTCTTTAACAATATTTTTACATGAGCTGTCAAAAACCTCCTGAAAATTTATAACATTTATGATCTTTTGGTTCGTTTTCATTTCAAGATCATAATTTTTTTATTTTTTTCTTTTAATGAGTTGTCTAACAGGCTAGAATGACATGATTTGCCCTTGTAAATGCCATCTGGTTCGACCCTATCAAGTTATACTTATTGAAGTATTCACACTATTTTATCCTTGGGCTCAATAGGTTCTCCTTGTTAGTGGTAACAGAAGGTCATCAGCTAAACCCTTTGCAACAAACACGTTGTATGTGTGGTTTGGTTTGTGGACTCTTGTTGGATCCTATCCCTCACTGAAAAAAAACCCAACCCAAAACCAACAGAAAAGACTTCCACCTAAGTTCTAGAAGTGAATAAAAATCATTATAGATCAAATTTCTTACCTAACCTTTTATAGGTTGTTAAAAAACCCTAACAAACCACAAAACCAGAAAAAAAACACAAAACACTAATCCTTTATCCTGATAGTGATTCCAAGGGAAATGGAACAAAGATTAAAAAAGTTTACTTCCATAACACCACTGTATGCTATTTGCAGTCACAGATTTCTCCTTCAAGTAAGTGAAAGCTTACATGCTTTGAATGGCAGAATTTGACTGCATTTCCATGCTACTAATTTACATTAATCTCTACAATAAAGATGTTCATGCAATTTATCACAAGCTTCTGGCTTTCCATGTTTATCCCAAATGAAAATCTGGAAAAAAAATACTACTTGCTTCTCCAGAAAAATGTTACTGTCACAAACCACAGCAACACCAGAAGGTTAAAAAACAAGGAGACATACGAATGCTGAAAAGCTCATAAACCTATGTGAAATCAATTTAGCATTTAATTGTTACATTGCAATTAAAACCTATCTTAAAACTCTGCTTTCTAGACTGAAGAAAAGGCAGGTTTGGTTGTTAAAAGTATGCTATTTTACAGAAACATTTTATTAATAAAGCAGTCTGGGAAGAAACCACCACACTGAAATAACATATAATGTCACCAGTGAAAGGCAGTAATGCTTACACATTCAGGGTACCCTGGTTCTGCCTTTTACAAAAACAGGTCTCTCGTGGCACAGCTGCGACTGCGGAGGAGAGCGACAGCAGCAGCTGCGGCTGGCGTATTTCTAAGTCGAGGTAGAAGATGGCTGTCACAGCTTTCGCTTACAGCCCTGGGACAAGAGTCAGAGCACCTTGCTTTCCAAGTGCCACTTAGTGCAGCATCTAACCAGCAAAACATCTTGCCTGCACTGCCAACTGGAGAAGGAAGGAGGGTGAGAGAAGACAGAAAAATAACCTATCGTTACTCCTTTCCAGGTGATTTCCTGATGAAACTGTTTGTCTTACCGGCTCACCAATTACTATTTTCAGGAGAAATTTAGACTGCTTTTAATTGGTGTTTGCAGTAAAATTTATCCAAATTGGCCTGAACTGGGTCTCTGTTCCTTTGTATTGTAAAGTGTAAAGATTACTAACTGCACCAAATCCACAATCTTTTGCAGCATTAAAAATACGGCAGCACTAACATTATATCTGCTAAACAAGTATGACTTATTATTGTTGGCCTTCTCATTTGCTTCAGACTTTTAAACAGAAATAACAAAAGCCCTCCTATTCAAAATAGCTCACCATTCTGTATTTCCTTTTTTTTTTTTTAGAAAAATTTAAACAGAAAAACCCAATAAAACTTTTTAAAGTAAAGCAGAAATGATCTCTTAATCCCACAGTTAAAATCTAATATAAATGCACTCACATTCATCACCAAATCCTCAATCTGCCTTTTGGGTCATAACAAAGTCACTAAAAAGCAGAAATTTACACCATAAATTTCTTAGACAAACTATAAAAAGCACTATAACTTACCGATGTCATTGCTTCTTTCAGAGGAGTCTTTCTCTAGAGTGCCGGATACTGTACTGCCCACTAATTCCACTTTTGGACTATCACTCCTGTATTTGGATCAAGAAGAGAAGATATTTTATTGATGTTTTTATGTGGGTTACAGTAAAATGTTAGCTAACTTGCAATCAATATTGAAAGAGCAAAATATTCTTCCTTTGTAGCACCAGAGTAATAGCAATGTGTCAGAGAGAGCAATCTCCAGTAAGGAGACATGCTGTGTGGATTAACCTTATCTCATTTCTCCTCAACACCTGTCAAAAAAGCCTATTTTAGATACCGTAGTATCCTGAATAATTCTTCAGATGTTCACAGCATCTCCACGTGAAGGAAATCTAAGGGCAGAGGAATATTCTTCAACATCTTACTTGTATTTTTTTCTAATTAATTGCCTTGTACAAACTATAGTGATGGACTGTCTAGAGTACTACAGAAAGGAGGAGAACCTCAAGCTAGCATTGTGCATTTCAGCAGTTCCTAGTATTTATTCATAAAGGCAGCTCCTCCAACACATTTTAGCACGCTGCTTATGAGATTATTCTTTCCACAGCTCCAAAGAACCAAGATCACCTACTCTGTCTGAAATGTCTTCAGAATAGGGAAGTGTCAAGAGCTGTGATACTTCAAATGGAGGAACTATTTTAAATCAAACAGGGATCAAACATAAGCAACATGATTCTTTCTTCATAAAACTTTATACTAAAATAATCTGACTATTGAAGCAATTAATTTTCAAAGGGACAGTGGTAGGTGAGTAGCTAGGCATTGCACAGGTCACACCCCTGTAATATTTACTGTGATAGCAACTGTTCAATCAATGCAATAAATTGTACTTACCATCATTATCAGGTCACCTAACAAATACCAAAGTTTTTCCACAATTACTATTCCCAGCATAGCAGTGTAACAATTACGATGTATGTAAGATACCCAAATGATGGGTAAAAATATAGATCTGTCCCTGAAACAATCCAGGCAGACGTGTGTTCCTATGAACAGCAATAATTAGCCATTGACAGTAAAATACATAGTGAGCTGCTGAATCTCATTGATTTTTTTCATTTGTGTCTATAAGTTGATGACAGATGGCCTGAACCTCAACTCATGGCAGCAGTTCATGAGCAAAACACGGAGTGGATGGAAACCCTATTTCAGTCTTCAGAAAGGCTGTGATGAAGAGCCTGAAAATAAGTGTTAAAAAGTGGAGCAAGTCACAGATTAAGTGAACTTATATCCTGTTAAATACTGTAGGGTGACAAATATGGTATGAACTAAAAAAGGTAAGACAACCAGTCTATGACTTCAAAAACAAGCTGGTCCTACACATCAATAAGGCAGGTTGTCTGCACTAGAAATTGAAACAGAAGAAATTTAACACATTACTAAAAAAATCTATTAATTGGTGAGATAATAAATAAGGGTATTCTCCAAGTGATCTACCTGATCAGTTTTCTTATCTGCTGGTCTTTAACTTTTTTTTTTTTTTTAATTGCTTATAAACTTGTAAATCTGTAAGAAGGAACATAGTTTCCTGGCTGACAGGGCAATGAGCATCTGACTGCATACTCTGTTTTGCACACATACATTTCTCAGCAAACTGAGAGCACTATGTGGGTTGGTAGCGCTCTAGGAAATGTGTGGGTATGGTTTGGAGGAGATTCTGAGGATGGTGTGATTTAGGGCTGAAAGTCACAACTTTTACCATTTGACTACACAAGATATCAAGATATGCAACAACCACCCCACCAAAAAACCCAACTCTGTTGTCAAAAGAATCAACAGGCTTATTATGCCTACCAACATCCACACTGTTCTGAAAGGAGTGGAGCCATCCCTTCCTGGTCACAGCATCTCCCTCCCTCTGCTTGTGCCCATGAAGACAGGCTGTCAGCTTCATCTGAGAGATGATCAGCCTGAAAGAAACCCCACACTAACAGAAATCCCACTGCAAACTGATAAATTGCCATCTGGAGCAGCTCCCTGACCCATATGGCTGAATGGCTGCACAAATGCTGGTGCTAATATAAGGGAGGCTTGCAGGAACGCAGTGCCAGAAGAGGAAACCTGCCCTTGTTAGAAGCAGCACGTATGCAGATTGGTTTAGACTAATTGTAACAATGTACGTTCTGTAGATCTTCATGGCTTGCCTACTCCAGAGAATTGAATCATCTGTAAATTGTATAGTCACAGGTATGTCTAAATATGGTGTGAAATCTTTGGAGCAAACAGGAGCTACTCTGTCCCACACGGTTTTTGTCTCTCCTACTGCCCTTGAAGCTCTAACCTGCCTCCAGGGAAGGAGGGTTGCATTTAAATAGAAAAACAATCATCACAAGAAGTCAGTGAGATAAGATGCAAGCAACAGAAAAAAAACCCTCCTCTGCTCAGCAGCTGCCATGGAAATCTCACGGCACTCACTTTATAACTACAGCAATTCCCCCCCTCCCAGGATCACATGCCAGTTTTGGCTGGGATAGAGTTAATTTTCTTTATAGCAGCCTGCATGGTCTGTATTTTGGATTTGTGATGAAAGCAGTGCTGATAATACAGGAATGCTTTCATTATTGCTGAGCAGTGCTTACACAGTGTCAAGGCATTCTGAAGAAGCTGGAGGGCACCCAGCTGGGACAGCTGACCCTGACTGACCAAAGGGATATTCCGTGCAGTATGACATTATGCTTAGCAATAGAAGCTGTGGGAAGAAGAAGGAAGAGGGGGACATTTCTGAGTTATGGCATCTGTTTTCTGAAGTCACCATTACACATGATGAAGCCCTGCTTTCCCAGGGAAGGCTGAACACCTGCCTGCCGATGGGAAGTGGTGAATGAATTCCCTATTTTGCTTTGCTTGCATGTGCAGCATTTGCTTTATCTGTTTAACTGTCTTTACCTCAACCCACAGGTTCTCTCACTTTTGCTCTTCTGATTCTCACCCCCATGCCACTGTGGGAGAGTGAGTGAGCTGCTGTGTGGGGCTGAGCACCTCACTGGGGTTAAACCGAGACAGGTCAGCAAAAATTCTGCTGGATCGATTTTATTCTAATTGCCTTAGGTTTTCAGATTCTGGAAACAGATACCAGCCTGTCTTAAAAATATTTACTATTTTATTAAACTGAACTGATTTAAAAACAAAATGCCTTTACTGAAGTGTCTGCTTCCATTTGAGGTTTCACATTTCTTAATTTTTCAAGTAATTCAAAGCCTATTCAATGGATTATTCCATTACATGACGTTTCTGCCATCTTCCTTTAAGACACCCTTACAACTTGAAGCTTACCAGGCAGAATATATATGTATGAGATAAACGCATTAATTTGAATTAGCTGAAAAGAAATTTGTAGAGAATCTGCTAGCACTGTGATCACCAACATGCATCATCACCTTAAAAATCACCTTTCCTTCTAAGTTTTAATCTAACTATTGTTACAAGTAAAATTCTTTGAAACATAACAGTATTAGATAAAAAGAACAAAGCTTTTTTTTTGCACTAGACATAGCAGAGTTTGGACAATTAAGAACATAAGCGTTACTGTTTGGATCTGCTTTTTCACTTTGTTAACATGAAAACTGAAATATCTTTACAAATGCATGGTTTCTTTATACAATTTTGTACTCAGAAAAAAGGAAAACAGAAGAGCAACAAAACACACCTCCATGACTCCAAATGTTTTAAATATTTATAATATGTTTTAAATATTTAAAGGCGAAGGATAAAACAAAATAATAGCTACCCAGCTGCATGCTTAGCCAGTGAACTGAACAGTAGGGTATGTATTGGTCTTGCCATAAAGACATCACTTAGCTAATTCTAAAGTTTGTAGCAAATACTTGCTTTTCCAAGCATGCCCAAGTGACCAGCAGGTGTAGACTACATTTTGGGAAAACCGGGCAAGCATGTCCAAAGCCAAGAAGTCCAAAAGAAGCTGTGGTAGTAGCACCTGGATAGAAGGGTAAGTTCTCAGAGATGCACAGCCAAAGCACTTCAGTAAGATGGAACTGGCAGCAGAAGGCAGACACCCTTTTTTTTATTTGTCTCAGATTTCACACTGAGAGCATTTGGTTAATGAACCACATGTGGAGGAATGAGGGGAATCAATGTCTAAAATTTTTATTTTATTCCACTCTACCCTAAATTCCATTCTGGTATTTAATTCACCACTGCTATACTTGAACTCCAGTAGTTCAATGGCAGCTAGTTTTTCTAACAGTGTAACATTAAAATTATTTCTATGCCTACATTCCACTATTTCTGGATGTGCAGCTCACCCATTTTAGGCAACTTCTTTTTTCTAGTTTTCACCTATTTCTATTCACTATGCCTCAAGAAAGCCTACAGTGCACAGCCCAGATGCTGGTAACTAATGCAGCCATCTAGACTTGATTAGGACTATAGGTGAGGCCTTTTATTTCGACAACCTCTGCTTTTCCAAGCTCTAGCAGAGATTAAATGGAGTTGTGTTGGCAAGTCCAGTTTCTCAGCACTCCTCAAAAGCTGTAACCACCTCTGATAAAGACCACCATGTAACTACAGAATAACCACCAATGTTACAGCACAAATACTTGACAGTAATATTCTGCAGTGGCACCAGCTTAAAAGAACATTCTGTGAAGACACATTCATTTTGCTAAAAATTCATCTAAAACAATCAAAGGAAACAGACTGAAACGAAGCTGACAGTATCTGAAGTGTGCATTGTCTAACGCTGTTCCTCAGTACAACCCAACCTTTTGCAGTAATTTAGTGCCGGGGGCTAAGCTGGAATAATTTGAGGTAAATTAAGAAAGTCAACATCAGTGCAACATACTGATACAGATATTTCCCACATATTCTGCAGTGGAAACTGATGCTGCAGTAACAGTGTGCTCATCAGTAGAAATGGACTAGTAATGAACAGCCTAAGACCGTTATTCTTGAGAAGATAGTTATGATCCAGCTAGATGACTAAAAGGTTGTGGGTTTTTTTGTTTAAATACAGCTTACCATGAAATAAATTGTGACATTAACTGTAAAATCAAAATTCTTTAAATGTGTGTTTTTTCCATTAATCCTAAAGGCACTAGACAGAGGAAAACCAATACCTTGTATGAGTCACAGGCACAACTGGTCTTTCTGGTCGTCTTGGGGGCAAGGTACCAGGTCTATTCACAGAGTTTGCTTTGGGTGGCCGAGGTTTCTTCGGAGGTATAGCAGGAACTGAAGGCTTCTGCAAGTCTAACTGTTTTTGCTCTCTCTCTGATCTTTCTTTAAATCAATTATTTCCAGAAAAAAAGAACACAGATATTAAGTGGAATTAATTTGCCCTCACAAGCCTACAACTAAACAAGAAATCTTCAACTGTAGATGCACTGTATACAAAGAAAAAGCTTATCTCCTTTCCACTTCTATCCCACATAATTCTTTATTCGAAATAACATTTACCACAAATCAGTTGCTTGCCCTGACTGACTCTTCCACCTGTAATTCCTCATGGCTAAAATTTCTGTGCAGTGTCTGAATAGGAATGCTATTTTTTATTTTAGTAATTTACTGATTTCTGAGTTTAAGAAAAAATAAGAATGGCAAAAAATTACATACCATATGGAACAATTTCCCGTGAGCACAAGTTATACCAAATTCTAATATGAAACAATATCAAGTTAGAAGGTCACAAAAATAATTATGCTGGAAATTCTTAACATCTCTTGAACAAACAGAGAAATACCATTTCTGGGGAAACAAAAGTACGCTTCAAGTGAACTACAGTTAAATAAAAATATAAGCATTAAAATGTAGCAATGTTTGTCAGGATGTAAACCCTTGGAAAAATCAGACCTTTTATTTAGGTTTTAAGCACAGACTTATATGCTGAATTTTTCAGTTTGCCGGTGAAAAACTGGATCATTTGCTGAACTGTTTATGCATAGTTATGAAGTGCCACAATACTAATATCCAATGCCTAACACGCAATGCCTGTGAGCATGTAAAGTACAATACACATGAATAACTCTTGTAAATAACATGCTCTGAATTCATAATATAGAACAAA
>JAVJGJ010000014.1:90523673-90538656 GCA_035590215.1 Microhierax caerulescens | reverse complement strand
CCCAGCAACGTGATGACTAGAGCCTGGATTTTTATGTAGTATCAAATGATAAAATATGTTCATAATTATGTAGTAAAATATGTAATATAGAACAAATATGTAAACATGTTTGCCACACCATAGGAAACCTGATTCTTCTTAAAGAAAGGACAAAACTCTCAAAGGCACAAAAGTTTAAATCTCTGTATCCTACTGCATCAACACCCCACATCACTTGACAACACTGTCTGTGATATCTCATGAATATTACACCTCTGTAAGCATGTAAGAGGTACTGGGAGTGTTTCAGGGTATTGCTTAATGGGTTCTAGGTTTCAGTCTGAGAGGATCATGGAATAAATCATCAGGAACAAAATCCACATTGGATTTGGAACAGTCCAGTAAGTGACTGTTACTCACATGCATAGAGCCCTTTTCAGTTCACTTTCAGTTGATGCAATCAATCATTAGGTCCTTTGTAACACTGAAGATTTTCCAGTGTATTGTGTGATTTTTACACACTTACTCCCATGACAATTTGTACTGTGTCAGTGTCCAAGAACCTTAACTATGCATGAGGGACAGGCTAGGCAGCATACCAACACACAGGGTAAAGAACGTTCCCGTGCCACCCCTACTGCCACACCACACTGAACGATTCCTGCCACTCCCTGGTACTTCAGAAACACAGGCATGACTCCTAAGGCCTCCTTTCAACATTTAGAAAAGTTACAGATGTTTATACCCTGGGACAGTAACGTATTTAAAATTCCTCCACTGTTTTAACAGTTAGCTTTGTAAATGCAATAATAGAAAGAAAAGGGTTTTATTGGTAAGATAACCACAAGAAGTAATGCACATAACCAAAATTAAACATATGTAAATAAAACTGCTAAAACACCTGTCAGATCACTAAGACATATATCCAGAAACAGATCTTGGTGCAAAGTCTGAATGTTCTGGCACAAAATTATAACTGCATATTATACATTCCGTCATGTACAAACATGTACCTTTTAAAAGACTGCAAATTCAAATACTTAAAAGTTAAGAAATCCCATAAACAAACTTGTCTGTACAATCTAATAGTCCACTTAAACATATAAAACTTGGCACCATCTTCAACTAGAGAATCAATGTAACTATTCTCCCCAGACTTTTCAGAATGCACAACGAACACAATGAAACCATTAAAGGTTTAATTTGCTCGTCACTGCTCTGTGTGGTGCTGTGTTCCATTTCTTGCAATGTTCAAACCTGGCTTTGAAGACAGAATTTTTTCATCTCTTCACAGGCTTGCCTATGACTTTTGTGCCTATGACAATGGGGTGATTCATAAGCATTAATGACTATATCTTCACAAAACCCTTCCATGACTGTCCTGGTTTCAGCTGGGATAGAGTTGGGGTTTTCTTCAGTGCTGTGGTATGTTTTGAATTTGGTGTGAGAACGGTGTTAATAGCACACTGATGGTTTTGGTTGTTGCTAGGTAGTTTATACTAGGTCAAGGACTTCTCAGTTTCTCGAGCCTTGCCAGCGAAAGGGCTGGAGAGGCATGGAAGGCTGTAAGGGAACACAGTTGGGACAGCTGGCTCGAGCTGGCCAGGGGGATATTCCATACCATAGGACATCATGCTGAGTATATATAAGCTGGGGGAAGAAGAAGGAAGAGGGGGGGGCATTCAGCATGGTGGTGTTTGTCTAACCAAGCAACCATTACACGTGATGGAGCCCGGCTTTCCTGGGGATGGTTGAACACCTGCCTGCCCATGGGAAGCAGTGAATGAATGCTTGTGTGCGTGGTTTTTGCCTTATCTATTAAACTGTCTTTACCTCAACCTATGAGTCTTCTCACTACTCTTGCGATTCTCTCCCCCCATCCCACCGTGGGGCAAGTAAGTCAGCAGCTGTGTGGTGCCTGGTTGCCAGCCGGGGCTAACCCACAACAGTGATGCAGGGAAACCACCAACCCAGCTTTTAACTAGAGAACTAAGGCATATAGATGTTAAGAAAAAAGTACACGCTCATCTGGGGTATCTTACTTGATCAAGGTCCTGGGTTTTACTAAGTGCAGAGCTTGAGACAGCATTTTATGTATGGAGAGCCTATCTCCCCCCCGACTTCAGCTGAGGCTGCAAGTATTTAACAGCTCTGGATTGGTACAACTTAATATCCTGAATTTAGTTCAAAAGCAACTGTGCGATCCTTTCCAAAATGCCTGTCATCACAGATCTATCCGCCTGGGAAATAAACATCCAAACAATACACTTAATGAAAACAGAGACTGGGAAATAAGGATGTGCATTGGTTCCATTTCCCCTGCCTCTCTGCTGAGAGCAGGCAGGAAAGCACATTTCATACCTTTTTCTTCTGTTCGATTAGGAAGACATTCTGGCCTTTCAGGAGGAACCTTTTTGATTTCATGCTTTCGATCTGTGGTACCTGTCAAAGAAAGGAAAATTTGGAATTCTGAACAAGCCAAGAAACCAGCGTATATGGCCACATAAGATTTAACTCTGCAATTTCTTAGGCTTTTTACACTCTTCAATTTGAAAATGTCTTGCTAAAACTGAGCATAAATCTAGCTTCAAGTATTTGCTTACACCAAAATGGCAAAAAAGCAATTGGATGTTTATGTTTTGACAGACCAGTTCATAGTTTCCAAAGCATGCATGTCACAAGCATAAGCACTTTAAGACGATTCTGTGAAGGAAAGAAAATAATTCAGTAACTACAGATTTTTAAACATGGACAGATCCTTTACCATTGTAGACATACTTAACTGAAGAGCAATTCAACAGTGCAGAGAATCATTAGGAATAAATCAATTAATTGAGCACTTCTGCCAAGGGAATAGTTAATATAGATGAATATACAGGGTTTATTTTATATGAAGTTGAAACTCCCCTCTTTTTCACCTCTAGTGCTAGCTGTTCACTTCCACATATTAGAATGATGAAAACAGTAGTACTGACAATATTCTGAATATTTTATTTGACAGCTTTTGGCCTGGAGGTGTAAGCCTGTGCTGCCTTCTGCCTTTGTACTAGAGATCCTGACATACTGACTTTTGTTGCTACAAGGAATATGGGAACTTGTGGCACCAACAACGGGAAGATTTTGCAAAAATTTCCTGGCACGTGCAAGATGCAATCTTCCAGTCCCCATACTATACAAAATGCTTTACTGAATATTGGCTTCACTGCATTGGCTAACTACTAGGTGCTATTGCCATTTCAACTTAGTGGTGTTGAAAACCACTTTAGGTAACACTATTAGTATTTCAATAAAAATTACAGTAGATGACATCCAAGAAAAGCAGAGAGGCAGGGCAGGGAACACAAGGCAAGTTTTTGCTTCAATGTATTCTGTTACATACAGTTCTCAAGTACATTTATATTTTCTGAATGTGCTATCGCAACTCTCTTCTGCAGCTGGTTCCAAGAAATCAGTACTCATCAGTGGTGATCACCAGCCATTGTTTCTTTATATAACTGTTCTGGCGGACAGGCAACACTTATATCACTTATTATGTCAATAAATAATACTGAATTTTCTGGTTGGATTTGATGATCTTGCGGGTCTTTTCCAACCTATGTGATTCTATGAAAAATACTTCACTCCTGAGAGGAGAAACTGTTGCCAGAAACCAATTAAAGTCTTTCTAAACACAAGTTATGCAAAGCACAAGTCAACATATTGATAATCATGCATGTACTAGCGTGTTCAAGAAAAAAAAAGAGACACAAGTCTATATACCTAAACACAGTAAGATTAACAGTCATGCCTACCATACAGAGAGACGTTCTCTGGCCATGTCTAAACCAATAAGCCTACAAACACTGAGAAGCTCCCAGGCTCAGGTGTACTCCCAAAAGTAGGTTGTGACCCCCAAATTAATCAGTGCCCAGGCAGGCATCATGATCCTGCCTTAGTTGCCAGGAGACGGTCACCTGCAAGGAAGCTCTGGTGCACTCCAGCTCCCAGAGGGACTCAAAGGGTATTCCCACCCTTTTTTACCACATCCCCATGTCCAGCCTTACTGTTGATAATAGGCAACAACTTCCAGTAATGTTTCTGCATATTTAACCAGTCGTAGTATGATGAGTAAGTTGAGAACTGCCAGTTCAGCCTAAATAAATATCAGTGCCTTCTGATGCAGAGCATAAAATCATAGCAGAGAACTAGAGCTGGTCTTTGTAGTACAAGTGGCACATATGTAAAGGAGGTGTCTACTTTGTATTATAGTGTAGCTGGAAGTTTGGCTGTATTTCCAAATTCTGTACAGCAGTAGACTGCCAGGGCCATCTGTGCTGGGCTACTTTAGAAAATAAGGTGAAAACTGGAGAATCAAAGTTAGGAGCACAAGTCCCTTACAGAATCATTGAAAAGCAGTAGGTGTTGTACCGGGTGGCTGGGATAAGCAATGCATCTGCCTCTAGACCAAACAGTAAGGCTGGACATGGGCATGTGGTAAAATACAGTGTTACCTTGGTAAAGTGATAATTTGTCAAAGTAAAGTATGTCAGGATAGTAATAAATATAGGATGATTTTCATATCTCTAAATCTCTAAATACATATCAAAAGAAACTCTTGTGCATAGTCAGCCAGGACTTGTCAAAGACTGATTATGAAAACAAAGAATAGCAATAGTCTTGGCTTTGCCATAGACTTAGATGGTCTTAATCAAATCATCTGCATCCTTTAAGCATCCATTTTGCCTTCTGAAAATGGGCACATTATCCTGCTATGGTGACAGAGCTAATGCGCTGGATGTAAACAGGTAAAAACATATTAGAAGTAGTATTCTCTAATTATAGGTGTATAAATGGAAAGAAATACAATGTTTTATAGAGCTTTTCCAAAATGTGTCAGACTGTAATTTGAGTTGTCACTAAGACATCTCTAATATGCAACCACCACTAGATGGCAAAGTTATACCACGCTCTCTGGACACTGCTACTGATCTTAAAATCAGATTTAGTTTTCTAGGAGTCTCAAGACAGAGTGAAGAATAAGCCATGTGTGTCAATAAGCAAACCAAATATTTATAGTCATGATTCTGTAGAGAAACAACTGCTTGACAAATTCAAACTAGCTAAAGTATAGTTTATTGATTCACAGTGAATTGTACACTGGTGTAACTTCTATTAATAGATCAAGACTGTAGGGAGGGAAATTTACTTTTTAAAGCATTGAAAGCTGGAACAGACCACAGTGACAAGAAAAATTATATGGCTAGAGTGGATGTGTTCATTTTGCTTTTTTAATGTGTGCCAGCAGTGGGGGAAGCAGTAGGGCTGCTGCAGAATTTTAACAAACCAACTGGAGTTAAAGGATTAATGAATTCCAGCCATTGTTACGTTTCCACCACAAATGCAACACAAATGAAAACTCTGAGAGCATCCCATGCCTTGTGATTTGACATGAATGGAACTGGAATTTGGTTTCTGAGGTCAGAACTGTCAAGTGCATAGATATTCTGTTTCTACATTTCACAGAAAAAATAAATCATGCAGGCACTTATGAAAATTTGTATTGAGAAGTTATTTAAAAACTACAAATAAAAGTGGTTTCAGCTCTCAGTATTTATAAACAATTCAGTCTAACATATTCCCAAACTAGCTTTGCTAGCACTCATCTGTTTGGAAAATACAACCAGCCCCTTAATACATTTGCAACACCATTATCTATATAACCAGATTCAGGATAACTCGTTTAATACTTATGGCTATAAAGTATTGAAAAGCAAGAATCTAACTATAGCACAGAACCTGGAGACAGCCAGCTCTAACATTCACACAGATCTGTAAGTTTTAGACTGCAACTCAGATGGGGCCATTGTATTACAGCCAAGGTCTCTGACACTATATTACAGATATGCAGAAAAGCTTTTTATCTCTAGAAGAAAACCAGATCTGTAGGTGTAAAAGTGAAGGCAGTTTCCTCCTGCAGGTATTATCAGATTCCAGCATACTGGCTCTACACTGCAAAGACATGCACACAATCAACTTCAGTCAAGGAACAGAACCAAAGAACTTTTAAAACCTGAAGTATCATGCTTGCTCTGACTTAACATGTTTAAGGGGCAAATTACGTTATTTTAAAGTGGTGCAGATGGTTGCCTCCAATACATTTAAAAAACACACCACAGTCTTTCGGGGTTATCATCTTTTTTCAGTTTGATTCATTCTGATTTATTAGCTGTTGTCTAGACACCTCCTGCTTATCAATTTTGATACAGATGAATTCTATATAAATTTGAATACACTTAATTTAGATTGAGATGTGCTTACTGACATGTGCTGTACTTAAATCAGCTGCACCTTACCCGATCCTTGTTTGATGACAGGAGCTGATGGAGGCGGTGGTTTCTTCGGTCTCTAAAATGTAATAACAGAAGAAAACAGATTGCTTCAAAATGCCTGTAAATCTCATCTGTACAAAGGTTGGAATTAATCATACATTGCTTATTATTAATAATTACAAGTCTTAGACTACAGATCTGTCATATATTTCCCCTGAAATAACTTCAATAAAATGAATTTGAAGACAGAAAATAGCAGACAAATAAAATGACATATTCCTACTTTTGCAACTGAAATGTTCTGCTGAGGGGAAAAAAAAGTCCAGTTTATATGCCTTAAGATTAGAGAAATACATGACCTTTGGTTCACTGAAGAAACCTATTTATTTAGAATTCAATCTTGTAAATATTCCAGCCCATTTTGGAAAAAAAACCAAACACAAAGACACAGATAGACATGGCAAAACCTGAGGTGCGTTTTTGCAGACTCATAAATAGGGCAAAAATGCATAACAAAGGAAATGCTGCAAAGGTTACATTTTATTCACTCACTATGATATATTTATAGCTCCAGTTGTGAAAGACAGTTCTTAGAATTTTAGCTGTTGGTGAAATGAAATAAATTTCTCCAACTAATATGTACTTTTTACTTTTACTGTCTTTGTTACGACTATTTTCCTCATAGATCTGCCAATGGTATGGCTGAGAAACATGACCACCAAGTCGGTGCCAAAACCTTTTCTCTTGACCTGCAAGCTAGGGCAGGAGTAGCTTTTCTTCTGTGTTGACGTGTGTATGCACACACGCCATACTGGTATTCATATATATCCTGGAAGGAACACAAAACCAATGGAGCACCATGCCAGATGAAATGATATACCTTAACTCTCACTCTTAAAAAAAAGAAAAGGAGAAAAAAATCAGAATTACTGAGAATAAAGCCTAAGTATTAATTTTTTTCTTCTATCCTTTTTTTGTGAGGAGAAATCTTATTTCCTTTCCAGCAGATGGATCACAATCACTGTCACTACATCACCACCTATGCAACACTCTATACTGCCTTGTGGAACTGTCTGTAAGATGATGTTTCCAGATATGCATAGCTTTACCAAACTTCGACCAACCATTTAGGTTGATATTTTCTATCAAACTTATGTTGACGCACACCCCTCCCATTATTTTCTACGTATCTGCCAAATGGCTCACCTACTTTCAAGAAAGATCAATTGTTTTGCTCACTTGCAGTAATTAGTTCAGCTTCTGCCCTAGATCTCTCAAGTCTTGGTCTGAACATTGACAGGGAACAGGTTTTCTGTGATGGCTGAGCCCTTGCCACTCACCTTTCCTGGGGATCTCTCTCAACCCTAGCAAATGTATTCATCTCTGGAGAAAAAAGTTACCAGTTTTACCCAGGCTGAGTAAGCCTAACAGCTTAAATCTCTGAAGTTGCCATCTTACAAGCCTCAGGTTGCAGCCTCCTACCACCTCCCACCACCTTATCCTATCCAGTTCACCTGTTGTCATCAACCTGAGAAGGCTGTGGCCAAGAACTCAGGAGCTCAGAATGATCTTCTCCAGCCTGGCTGCCGTGGGCCACTGTCCATGAACAGTGAGTCCCTTATATTTGTACTGTCAGAGACACTTCTGCAAGAATTCAGGCAATACTGTTCAAGGTTTAAATGCAGAAAATGTGGGAAGGAAAGAAGACAGAGACAATGGATGTCTTGGGATAGCAATTGGGAGTTTGGTTGATAATGGCTGCAGAGTGAAACAGTTGGTGCTGAGGATCCAACAGCACAATATACACATTTGGGGTCTTATTCTGGAGCGATGTGAGTCTGATCCTGTTGACTGTCCATATGTCAGCAGTTGGAATATACGAGGTGCACTCCTTCAGCACATCTTTTGGCACAGTTCTCATCTGAAAGGAGTCTAGTTCATGTCCCCTGAAACCTGTTTTCACGCAAACCAAAGCATAGCAGGTGCAGATGGACAAGTGAGAGATTCACTAGAAATGCCACTCCTGATTAAAACTAAACCACTAATTTAGATAAACACAAAGGAGAAAGTATCCTATGGTTCATTAGACAAAGTGGCTTTAACTGGAAGCTGATGAGGGAAATACATTGTTTCAAAAAGGCAGACAAAGTTCAGAAAGGAAGCAGTGTGAGGGGGAAGTTAAATGCTGAGGGAAACACGGAGAAGCAAGGAGGAATTACAAGGGTCTGTGGCTGGATGAGGTAACAGCAGACAGACTAGAAATGAAGCCAATGGAAAGGAAACCAGGATTGGCTGGGCAAGAAGAGAAGAGAAATCCAGAGCAGGGACAAAGAGTGAGAGGGGAGAGGAAAACAAGATGGATAAAGAAATTTTGTGTAGGGATAGAAAATAAATCCAGACGGTGATTTAGACTCAGGTAGTGAGCTCAGGGGAAAATCCTGTAATCGAGACCACCTGAAAGGTGAGGACTGGGACTAGGCAGTGAATAGAAAAGGCCTGGGACAAACAGCCGTGTGGAAAAGAATCAGGACTGGAAAACTGTGGACTGAACAAGGACATGGGAAAAGGTCCTAAGCTTTTGTTCAACAAGCAGAAGTATGACTGCAACAAATGCTTTCAGGCCATGGGATGGAATGCAAGGTTTCTGGATCATCAGAAAATACCTGACAAAACCACTCAAAAAGTATCTCTTTCCTTCCCTTTTTGTACTGATTCAAGCAAAGTTGGACAGTCTGTAGTCCCACTAGTTACTTATTCATGTTGCCAGATCTGTGCCATTTTAAAAATTGATAAAATTTTATTCTCCACATTTATAGCAAACCTAGCTGCAATTTCTAAGTGTCTGAATATTTAATTTATTTTGCAAGTTCTATTCACTGTACTCTAAAGAACACTTAAAGACACATAAATTATAAGTTGAAAAAGACTGAATAAATTTCACCACAAAAAAAAAATTGATAAGAGTAAAGATTTTTTTTTTCTTCTGTAATAGACTCGTGATGTCTTAAGGTTTATGATTTTTGCCTCTTCTGGAAATCACCCTCTTTTATTGTTAGGCCTAAGGCCAGGATATTCGCTCCGCTATGGAACTGTGTTTTCATCTCCCACAGTTTTTGCTGCTTTTCTGCCTTCATTTTCAATAATTACCATGTTAACTTCTGTGAGTTAATAGTTGCTTTATTAAGCTTTCCAAGCACTTAATTTTTGCCTCCAGCATCTGATTTTATTGCCAAAGATTGAAGCTGAGTGTCAGTAAGTCTCAGTTTTAGCACAGAAGGCTTACACTGTCACTGTGAAACATCAAAAGTCTGACTGCAAGCTCGTAATACATCACCGATGAATCAAAAAGTTCCTAAAAATGGAATGGACTTTAGGGTGAAGTAATCCATTACATTATTTCAGGAAGCCGCAGAATTTCTAAGTATTGTTTGGCAAACAACAATACTTTCTCTTTCAAATAAACAGAAGCTGAAAAGCTTTTGCATAGATTTTATACCTTCTTTTTTAATAATTCTGAGAGAGATAAAGAAACATGCCTCTGAGATACCAAAAGCTTACTGTTGTCTTTTAAATTTCACAGTTAAAATTTCACCCTTTTCATTCTGAAAGTGCCTGACTGCTGTCAATCAGCATGCAGGTGGTATGCTAATTTTCCATATTCCACCAGAAAAACAATGGAGAGGAGAGGAGTTAACAATTCCGGTCATCATTGCATCACCTGACTCAGCAAATTACCGTGGGACCTCTCTCAAACTCAGGACACAGGACAGAGGGCTTTCAGAGCAATGCAGTAGAGTCAGACTGACTGGATAGGCCAATAAAATCCTTCAAAGAAACTCCATAATGTGACTTTGAGTGTCACACGTTGTCTCCATGGATGCTTTTAAACCCAGAAATTTGTTTCCTTTAAAGTTTTTTTGTTATTAAGTTGGAAGTAAAGCTTTACCAAAACCACGTATCTGAAAGAGTATTTCTTTGAACTCCACTTTCATTCTGTATTCTAAAGCAAAAATGATAAAATATATTGCTTACCTCTTTTTCAAAATCAGAAGGAAGAAGCTTGACAAAGTTATCTGGAAACACACCTCGTCTGCCATTGAGTTCTCCTTCCCACCAACCCACATCAATGCAATCCTACAAAATAGTAAAATAAAAAGAAAACCACAACGTGCTTGTGTACTGAGCAGATCTGTGTGCTGAAGTGCTCTTTTGCAAAATGTCCTGCCTTTTTGCCAGAACATGACAATTTACTGGAGTGCCAGGTTAACCGGGTAATCTACCTGATAAAAACTTCAGTAATCATCCCGCATTACACTATCATGTGGAGCAGATAGGAAAGAACAATAAAAATGCTGTAAAAGTTCAAAAAGTTGTCTGTATCTAAAGCAAAACACTATTTCACCATTTGACCTATTAAACCTGTAAGCATTTTGAGCACGTATGATATTACTTCTCTCTGACTTAATTTTACAGAAAGACAATAACTTCATTAAACATCATACATCCCAGAAAGTAAAAAAGCTCCTTTATTTCCCATACTTGGGAAATAAAAAGTTTGACACATTAGAATTATTAAATTTCATCACTGTCCAATTAAAAATGCATTATACATCTGGACAATATCAAGCATCACCTTTTTCTGCAGCAGTTTGGAGCACCATAATGCAGAGTGTGCAGCAAAACAATGTACAGCTAAATGCTCACAATAACTGAGCTACTGTATCAGTGATTCTAAACAATGAAAAAACCAGTACAGCTATTTTGGTAATGAAAAATAATTGTAACAGAAGCCACAGATATTTCAGAACAGGTTAAAATTGTTCCTTAAGTCCTGGACAGTAAGCTCCATGTTCACTTATTTTTGTGCTTGCTAAAGAGAAAACTTCCAGTTGAGATTTTCCACATTCTTCTTCACTGAAAGCTGTAGCCAAACCAATTCAGGGGTTTTCCAAAACACAGCTATGGGAGTGTCACTCATTGTCTGCTCAGTCTTAAAACCATTTCAGCCAATTTTTGCAGTTGACTAAGCACCAGGTAGGCCAATCTTTCCATCCTCTGGAGCAGTAGCCCTAAATCTTCATGTAGCTCAGAGCCACATATACAAATATTACACACCTGAGACTTGTGGGAAAGAGAAATCCCACAAATGGTTCATGGGTTGGACATGACAAAACTCAGCAGGGATCCTCCTCCCATTCTATGACAGCCAGGGCTAAACCTGGTTGGGTTTACAGGTTGGTTACATCATTTGGCATCATCAGCTTTAAGCAATCATTGCTGCATCACTGTTTCCACAGCCACAGATCTGGAATGACAAAACTGTCTGCACCTGCCAGGTATACCCAACTGTCCTGGTAGCAAAGGCACACTGGAACTGCTCCAGAATTCAACATGTGCATGTTCCTACCCTAACATTATTAGACCAACCCTGTGGAAACTCTCCCAGATTTAATGAAGTACTTTTGTGTTTCAAAAAATCACAGTTCACCACTGTTCAGAAGAGATCAACTGAAATTTAGCAGCTGTGTTCTCCGAGTACTCAGTGGTACTGATGTAGGTCTAACAGTTTTAGCTTGGGGCATCGTCACTGTTCCAGGTCACCCTGAGGTGGGGATTCTCCATCCCTCATTGCTGCAGAAACTGCATAGTTCTTTCCCTGCAAAGACTTTATCTGGGCTCTGGAAAAAAAGCGTGATAATGTGTAAAGCTGGCTCATTACAATCACCTGTCTGTTCTTGCTTTTCAGTGAAGTGAGAGAGAGCAAAAAATCTGCACATCTGGAACACCATAATATAGGGACAAGAAGGAACAGAGGGGTATGGATATAATAAAAGTAGGCAAGAGCAGGCAGAGGCAGTTCAGGAAAAAGGAAGAGGCAGCAACATGTACTAATACATTTTCACAGGGAACAATGCTAGAAAAATTGGGCAGAAGCAAATTAAATAGGCCAAATACAAGCCTCATATATCCTATGAGGTAACATCTCTCCAGAAACAGAACTGGATCAAGGTGTCTAGAATCTTATCATTCTTGTGGCGTGAGAAAATAGCTTTAGAAACACCAAGTGGAACTGCATGTCTTAACACTATTTATCTACACAATTCAGTTGTAAAGGCATACCTGTTGTGGAGTTCATGTAAAAGCTCTATGGTTAAAAAAGTCACATGCTCAAATCAGTCACTGTTGTAGCCATGTGTATAGGGGAACAGAATGCTAAATATTCATTAAAAAACAAATCTGGGTGTTTTTTTTCCAAGATGAGTATCCAAAATGAGCAAAGACCTTAAAATAAGCCACTCTGATCTTAATTTCATCATCTACCCAGGAACAATCATAGCATGCCCTCACAATTTAGAAAAGCATCTGCGCGCTACAAAAGTACAAAGTGGAAAAAGTAAGAGGAAACGAGTATTTCTTTGTCTAGAAGAAGTAAACAGTATTTTAAATAGGGCAGAGGCTCCACTGGAAAAAAAATGTGAATGGGCAGTAAAGGATTGCATGATAATACATGCATGCAAAATAGCCTTATAGTTACATTTCCATGAAATCATTTGTTTCAGCTGCTACAGGGACGACAGAATAATGCAAGTTAACTTAATGAGGTGTACTTAATACTAAGAGAAGTCTTAAAAATAGTGTTCATGATGACTGTGCTTGTTGGTGTTTTTCTGTAAGTTACAATACATAAACATTGGATGATATTTGAGAGAAAACAGACTAGCATTAAAGATCATTGCTTTTATGTTTTGGGGTTGGTTTTTTTAGTTATTTTTCTGCTCTAGGCTTTCTATTTAGCTTATTTAATCCACCTCATCTCCTGAGAGAGAGCATGGGCTAACTAAAAGCGCAAGCTAAATAGCCTGCTTTCCTGCATCATGTCTGTTTTAGGGTTTCTTTCCTCCTTGCATCTCAGTATTTTACTCTAATGTAATCTGTTCCTGATCTACAAATAAAGGCACTAAACAATCCTTTCATCCTTTTTCTGGTTGTTTTCTCTCATGCTCAATCTGTGTTTTTCTCCTGCATTCTCCCTACTCTTTAGCAGGGTGGTCTTCACCAGGGACACTTACCTTTAACAGACCTTCCTGGGAGTTATTTAGGAGGTATTTACCAGCTCTGTTAGACTGTCAGGCCTGTTAGTGAACAGGGCTGATTCTTGACTAGCTGATGCTTTCAAAATATCCACAGGGTGAATCCAGGGCTCCACGAAGAACCGAGATAATCAGCTAGTCATGCATGGCACGGGCAGGCACTGTGCAGGATGTTCTTACTGCACAGCCAGCACCCCTCATTCCTGATGTGAAGGCAGGCACCCTCCCACTTGGCTCTATCTACTCATGCAGCCTAGTAATCAGTGCATTCAACTGTTCTATCACATGGTGTGTTTTATAATACCCTCCACCCCCTACACTACTGATCTGAAATTGCCAAAACACTTATGACCCAATTTAGATTTTGAAAAATATTAAGAATAATTCAAGTATCCAAAGATGAAAAGCTTGTGCTTCAATTGATGGCACAGCTTAGTGACAGGTAATAATCCTGACTAAACAACACATGACGTCACATATACTCTTTTTTGGTCAGATTTTTTTTATGCACTTAGGAAACACAAATCTTACTCCTACTTCTTTTTATTAACACACATGAATTTTGTATCCAATGCTTTTTTAAAAGCTCATTTGTTTTCATGAAGATGCTGTTTGTGTTACATGTTCATTAATCCCGAACAGCTGCAGGTTCGCTTTTTTCTCCTCTCCAGCTTGTTGCTCAAGCTTATGCAGCCAATCACCACGTTGGATTATCATACATTAAGTACATTTTTAGGCAGTTTCTCTTGAATTTTCTCATTTACTTTATTTGCCAGAGAAGGCTTCTGTGTCACTGAGCAAAAAGGTAGAAAGATCTCTGAAATTAAAAGTTACAGATGAGATCTGGCGAAGCATCTCAGTGGTGGTACCTCCCTGTCACCCACAACTGCAGGCATGCTGCTCCTCAGCGACCTCTGGAAGCCCATGTACGATGCTGGCAGCAGTTATGCTTCATCATAAGACAGACCACCATACAAGAATACCTGAGTTACAGCTGCACAAGCTGCCTCAAGTACTAACAAATGTAAAGAGCTATTAAGCACAATCAAGGCAACATGATGAAAACAATGTGGCTGCCTATGAACATTGAGCAAAGCTACTCCAATACCTTCCCCCACTGAGACAGCCCTGCCAACTCCTGTGCAAAGATCCTTTTGCCCCTTTGAGACAGGTGTACTCTGCCTGTTGCCAGCGAGGCTGCTGCCCTGCAAACTGACCCAGGATCAAAAAATGCAAAATTCTGCCCGCGACACCAGGCTGGCAGCCAGGTGTGGATCTGCTGGCTCTTCCTGCGGCTTCCCTCATGGCTCTCTGCACCTGGAAGGATCCAGGAGAGCACTGCTCGTGCTCCTGATCCCTTAACCAGTTGTCCCAAGGCCCTGGAGTCTCCCTTGGTTGCCCTCGGACTTCTTGTTGCAACTTCATCACTGCTGCCTACCTGAAAAACCAGCAATGGGTAATAACCTGAGGGCCATACCGGGGCGGGCAGCTTTCTCTTCACATCTTTAACCCAGGCCCGAGGGAGGCAGCAGCCTTCCCTAAGGAGTGGGTCCGGTCTGTGTGCTGGGCCTTCTGCTCCCCTCAGGAGAGTCTCCTATGACAATA
>JAVJGJ010000014.1:90485438-90523573 GCA_035590215.1 Microhierax caerulescens | reverse complement strand
GCAGCCTTCCCTAAGGAGTGGGTCCGGTCTGTGTGCTGGGCCTTCTGCTCCCCTCAGGAGAGTCTCCTATGACAATAGCCCGTCTTTTTTTCTTTATGGGAGCAGTTTTGATGCAGGGCACAGGACAACTTAACCTCAGCAACACCACCTTCATGCCAGATGAACCATCATCCTCGTTGTTGTTTGGCTCCACTTGCAGAGCCTCATACCTGCTGTGCACAGGCACCTGGGCAGGTGGGGCGGCCACAGAGGAGACAGCTGCTGTGCCGGGCAGGAGCTGGCCACCATTGCCCCTGTCCCTTGAGTCACTGTGTTCTGCCAGGCAGAGAGAGGACAGAGAATCCTCTGTATCATGCGCCCTGTCTGCCTGTCGGGCCTGTCTCAGGGAAGGCAGGGTGCAATTCCAATGTTGCACCTCTCTCTCCCTCTCACTCCCTGATACTCCTCAGCTAACTCACCTCCTCCCAGAGTTAGCAGAGGAGTCGTCCCCCCCGGGAGTGCTCACTGTCCTGTCCCCTGCTGGTGTAAGGGCAGGGCACAGCCAGGGCTGCACGTGCCCACTGGTGCTCTGCCTGGGCAGCTGCGTCTGCCATAGCCGGTGCCAGGGCCTTCTGCCGAGTGGATACCAGTGCTCGCCAGTCGAGCCGGCAGGGTTCGGTGCCCACCCTACCCACCCTGACACCCGAAGGGCTGCACCACACCTTGTTTGACCACCCTGGTCACTGGTGCCCCCCAAGGGCTTCTTCCATACCTGTGGGGGGGCTTGGCCACTATTGCTGCTGGCCCTGCCCAGTTGTTTTGTTCCAAAATCTTGTCCCTGATGAATTCAAATGACTTTTCAGAGAACAAAGTAAAGGGAGGTTGGAGAGGCAAAATGAAAGAAGGATTGAAAAGCTCTTCTATGGCAGAATCAACACCCATTCTAATTCCAAGCTCAGCAGATCCCAAATAAGTGATAATAAACTCAGTACATTGGATTTATTAGCAACATTCATTTTGTAGTAAGTATTAAGGTAAAGAATTGGACAAAACATAGTGATGAGAAAGACAGAGGTGTTGGGGAACTTTTGAGGAGGGATTTTTAAACTTTATAAGAAACAAATATTACACAAAATATAATGTATTAAAAATGTCAATCTGAGCTGGAATTCTTACATAAGTCAGAAAAACATTGCAAGAGGAAAGGGCAAATGTGGGAGAAATGGCAACTACCAGAAAACCAGACTACTACCAGCTCAACAACATGTTGCTAACAATTTTAACAATTTACACAGGTGAATTAAAAAACACCAGTCCTCTTCTTGACGTAGAGTAAGAGGGAGAGAGCTATCCTTCATGTAATTATAAGTGAGACATGCAAGCGGGGAAGAAACTTGTAAGAGGGAATCATCTGGAGAAAACAGATGCAGAAGGGAACATTAAAACAACAGAAAAGAATAAAACAATATACAAACCCCAAACCAACAATAAGATAAGAAAGATAAGGACACAGCTCCACTCTGAAACTGACGTCTGCAGCGACGAAAAGAGCAGGGGTGGTGGGGGGAGAAAAAGAGATATGACTAAAGAGACCAGACAAAAGCCATGCAAAGATATTTTAACATACAGGCAAAGAAAGTTTCCATTTGGAGCACCAGATTCTTCATACTGTTACTGAATGTAAGTGAAACAGTGAAATACATAAGTAGGGTTGACAGCATAAGATCATGGCTGTCTCCTTTCAGCAACTGCAGAGACCCTGTGGCCACTCTCATACTCACTAAGAAAAGCCATAAAACACAGAGGTTGTGCTTCCTCCACTTCTGGGTGAAAGAGTCCCAACATTGCTTGGTCTCTTACACACACAGTATCCTACATTAACAGTTTCACCTAGTAGCAAAACTACTGCTCTTGTACTAGAACAAACACTGTGCAGTTCCTTCTCCTGGTGCTCTCAATCCAGCCATATAAAAGCAGAAGCTGATGGAGATTGAACAAAAAGCCTCAGCTTAAGCTGCCCTGTACTGTGTAGTCTTACAAATACCCCACTGACTTACAGAAGCAGCTGTACCTAGGCAGCTGACAAGACACTAGCCCTAGCCAATCTTCTCAGTGCAGGAGTACAACCGGTTGCAAGACAAGAGTAGTTCCCTTCAGTCAAACACCACGGCTGGTTTTCTTTGGTGGTAAAAGAAATGACAACAGAGGTTGATAAGGCAGAGCTGTCAGTCCCCAGATGACTTGATCTCCACTTTACTAGCTGATGCCACATTCAAGACCATGAAATTAAAAGACACAAGTTCATACCCGGTAGGTGACACATCTCTCTGATGCCAAGCCATGTCCCAGCTAGGAGCCTGACAGTGACAGATTTCCCTGCCACACAAACATGACTGAACTCTCCCTCATGGAAATGCTTACAGCTTCACAGCCTCTCCCCCTGCTTCAAGCAGGCAGGAGTTTCATATACCCCAAAGACAGAAAGGTTTTTATTGCACATAAAGCACTATCTCTCAAACACCAGATTTGGTTATTACAGATTATTACAGGTTATTACTAGCTGCTGCTGCTGCTGCTTGTGCTCTAGGCCTGAGCTGGATGAAAGGATCACAAAGGCAACCAATGCTTTCTCAGAAAATGGAAAAGCAGCATTTCTGGTTGTGAACATATTTATAATAAAAACTCATGATATGGCTTTTTTTTTTTCATTATTTTGCTAGGAGTCAATAAAGCATACAAGATTACTATACTTTATGTCAGACGTGCCTATCTTCATTTTCTTCCAACTACTATGCATCATTTTACTTTTTTATTTATTTATTTATTTTTCTTCAAGCCACTTACAGGACAGTTACTAGGTGCTATGAGACTGTTCTTAATCACTTGAATAAAAACCAGTAGCTACTTGGTTCTCTGTTCAGTTGTCATAATAATTTTTCTCTTGCCTGTGTTCAGAAGCCCACTGGATTTTTATCTAGATAATCACTGAAGCTGGCTGCAAATGCACTTTAGATTACTCTCGCCAGTATCACCAGCTGTTCGATACTCACTGGGTACCTACCAATAGCTGAGCGATTTTTGCAGCTTTACTAAAATATATGGAAACCTGAGCACATCTAAGCAAGGCTGGTAGGCACTCCCTAAATAACTATTCAGCCACTCCATGAAGTACAGCACCGCCACAGCTGGCAGCATGAGGGACAATGAAGGATGCAAGAGATGCAGAAACAGTTTTACAGCCAGGAAAGCATCCACTGCTTCAGCCATTTACTTTAGGGGCAAAAATGCTTCCCATCTTTTCCTCCAAAGCAACCAGGCCTTCAAGGCAGCACCCGCTCCCTTGTAACTTGCTACCTTTGGAAAGACTGACCATTTCATGGAGTGCCACGGCCCACATTCATCACTCCCCTGCCTAATCCACCTTTCAAGCTGCCCCTAGCAAAGGGGAAAGCTTTTGTTGGTAAATGAGAGGTTTTTCCTATTCCTCAAGGCCCCAAAACAAATAACAAGTCATGTATTTATTTTCCATCCTATCCATGACTGCAACTGCAGCTGTGCAAACCCTTGAAGAAATAAATCTGAAAAAGGCCAGTCTTCTCATCTGTAAATAGGACTTCTGTTTTTCTGAAGAAGCTGACTGCTGTGCAGGCTGATCCTCTGAACACGCTGCTACTTTGTAATACCATTAAAATATGAAGCCATGGTTTAGACATCAACCCATAACTGTTCAATTTTCAGCTTTTCTGATTAAAAGTTTTTGATACAGAAACATATCATACAGATGCCATCATTATAACTAGGACAGAAAGCAATGCCAACAACACGAACAAAGAGGTCCTCAGAAAGGGTGACTGCAAAGCATGTACTGTGGTATGTGTACTCTCAGAGTGCTCAGATAACAAGTTTTCTGCTCATGCCAGTAGATGTACTTACATGCATAGTCATCATTTATGGAGGTCTTCTAAAAAACTAGCCTACAAGAATTATCTTTTTAATTTAAGATTTACAGATAACTAAGTTTAAAATATACAACTGGCAAGCTTAACTTACAAAGTAAAAGTTCAGACTATTCAAAGTACTGAGATACGCCACAACACTGCAGGGTTTGAAACAATGAAATTTGCATGGTAGGATACCACAGTTTCACAGAAATTTCCACTAGAATACATAGTTCCGTGCATGATTTAAAAAAAAAAAAAAAAAAAAAAGTCCCAGCAGTTGGCAGTTGTATTCATCAAATGTCTGCTTTCCTTCTGCCTTGTAAAGTTGGTTCTTATCAAGAAGAATGTTGAGCTGGTGAAATTGCATTATTCAGAAAGCAACAAAGACCTCTTACACTTGCACTGACAGCTTTCACATGTCTGCTCTGCTATGCTGGAGCCGCACATTGAATTACTACTACCTCCTTGTAAACATCTCTCGAGTTTTTCTATAACTGATAGCCAACCTCATAATTTGAAGAAAACCAAACCAACTTTAATGTGAACAAATGTGTCCATAGCGCTTTTCAGGACGTCATCCATATACACAGAGATATATGCAATATACAAAGGCTTCTGAATTTGATGATTAAAGGCCTCATAGAAAGATAAATTGGAAGGACAAGCACTCTGCTGTTCAGCCCACCCATGCAGAGCACCCATGGGGCAGCACTGCTGCCTGCCTCTGGGCTTGACTGCAGCACTGGGGCCAAGAGGTCCCAACTCTCACAAATGCTGGAGAAGTCCACAGGACAGGCTCTGTGATCTTTAGAACTGGTGCATGACAACACTGAGCAAAACCAATAATGTGTGGGGAAATTTCTACTTTTTTTTTTTTTTTACCCTGTTATTGAATAACTGCCTTGATTTAAATATGGTTGGGTGTAAAAAATCTGCATTATTTTAGTAACTTTGAAATTAACTAAACTAAACCTGGCCTCACACTGCATCAGGTCTTCATTAACACATCCCTGTCATTGTTGGGAAACATCATGTTAAAGCTGGGTAAAAAAAGCAGTTTAACAATATTCAAGAATATTTCTTTAAAATTTCTTACTATATTCAGTATCATGATACTGAAACCAAGCCATATTCTCAAAATCCGATTTTATTTTAAAAGTCAGAAAATAATCGATTTTAGAGTCTTCGTAAATTCTCATAAATCTTGGTAAAATACTTATGAATTAAGGAAGGCATCTCTGCAGAAGCTTATGTTACACCCACTCTGTGCTACCTAGGACTGTTCAAAATGATCAAGATTTGTTACTTACTAAGCTCCGTTACTGGGATTGAGACCTTACAGCATTAGTGCAAAATTTGTTAAAATACTTTTGAAGAAAATAATTAAGATTTAAAGCATCTGGTTAGTAATCAAGTACTCCTCAGCAGAAACATAGTTTTACAATCTGGCATTAAGGCAGAATGAATCTCTCAACAAATACCTAATCCAAACTGATTTAGATAAAAGGGACCAATAGACAATAAAATAAATCTTCTGAGGCAGTCCTGGAGAACAATTTTACATACACTTTCTTCCAAATGCCCATAGATTATGAAATACTGAAAGAAAAGTATGAGAGGAAACCTCCCAGTCTAGCTCTGTTTGGCCCCTAAGCGAGGGATTTGTCCTGCTCAGGTCCGCAGCCTATGTCCCAGAAGCCCCAGATCCTGCATGGCCTTCTTCCCAGCTCTCATCAACTATCATACTCAAGCTGTATGGAATCTGACATTTGGTAACATCAGCTGCCTCTTTTAAAGCTTAAGAAGTCAAACAGGTAAATTTCCTTTATCCATAGGCTCCAGGGCTCTACTAAAAATTTACCGTGTCAACACTGTATGGAAGGAAATGGAAGAGACTTTCAGGAATTAGTATTTCAGCTGTGGTTAAGCTACCCTTTCCCAACCGTGTTTTTTACTGGAAGGCACAACAAAAAGATACCTCTCCAGAAGACGCAGTCTGTTCCAAGAACTGGCCCAATTTACTGGGCCCTGCAAAAAAGAAACTGGTTGAGAATAATGAACAACCTGCAATACTGAGGATGTTAGAGCAGAGGATCTAGCAGACCATATATATTTTGTCTGTTAAATCTGTTTCAGGCTAGATCTAACCTTTTGACTTCACACTCTGTGACTAAATGGTTTAATCAGTAATGAAGCTGAAATGCTTTGATGAAATATTTGTACAAACAGGAATAATCATGTTGCTCATTGAACAAAACAATCTCTTCTGGGGATTCAGTTCACTTGCAATGTTCAGTCAGCAGAATATCACCGAGAAATAAATATGTTCCACATCATAAAACTCTAGCACTCCAATACTCAAATTAAAACTAAATTAGCTAACACAAACATGAAAAGTGGTGCTAGAAACAGGCATAATTTATGCTTCTGATAAACCAAGATATAATATTTACATAATGATCTTTTTTTTGTATTTAGAAAAATTATAAAAACATAGAACAAAACATTTGAAGGATTATTTAATACTATTACAAGTTAGATCACAGACATCTTAAGACCAGGGTCCTAATTACAATTGGTAATTACTTGATACTATATGTGTATTTTTACTTTTCCTTTAAATAGCTCTCTGGACCCTGAAAAGGGTATACCATCATATAATACCATGGAACCAGCAGATGAACCCAACGTTCAGGATAAAAGAAAGGATGAAGCTAAGCAGTGAGTCTAAAGCCTACACTGTGAGCAATAATCACAGTTTTCCAGATGCCTCAGCATTTCAGAGATATATCTTTTGTAAGCACAGGGTAGAAAAAAATTCTTTCCTTTTTTATCTTAAAATATGTCAACTTTTTAGATTATTCTGGCTGTCTTAAACATACTTACAAATAAACTCAACTCTTTTCAAATGATGCAATTGTTGAAGCATTGCATGCATGGGGGATCCTACTGTTTCACCTACATAAGTTGGCATGAACTTCCATTCATCAAAATTCAAATTTGGGATTTCCCAGGAACAAAAGAATCCCTTCCTCTGAAGTCACTGCTTTAGCACTGCAATCAGGGATAACAACACGAGGAAAAGAGAACTTTGGTGCATACTTTAAAAATATTATAAATACACTGACAGGAAGAATGCTCAAGTGCTGACTGCTCCCTTTTCCCCTGTACTAATCTTAGCCTTCACAGTTTAGTTAAGCATTCAGCACAAACAGTAGTGTTTCAGTAATGTTTCTAAAGATACCAGTGAAATGTAAGCTGCACTTGGTACTTTATTAAACATAGTCAGGCTTTATCTCTACACAGACCTTACTTAATGCCCCATTGCTAATCACAGCAGCCGAGTAATGCTGCAAGATACGAGTTAAGTGTTAAAATATTATAAACAATTAAAAGTCTTAGCCAAGGATAAGGTTCAGGCAAGAAGAAAAACTAGAGGACAAAAACTAGAGGACTCACAGTCTGTTTTCCCTATAACTTACGGAGTGTATCAAATAATTTTAGAAAATGAACATATTTATTTATTTGATCATCAGCGTCCCCAAAAGTTTTATATAACTTTGTATCACTCATATGAGGAAACACTCACGCTTCTATGCAATGACACAAGTTTTAACCCATGCACTTGCCACACACATTAGAAGCATGTCAAAAAGGTCTCTCACTCTGCAGGACATACTCTTGTCTACCACCCCACATAGTACTGTGGCTTCAAACCCAGCAAAAATCCAAACCTTCTCATTCCCATTAGGTGAAAACCTTCAAAGGAACGTTTCAGGTCAGGTCAAAGTGACCCTACCGCTAAGCCAGGCTCTCTGCAGGCTGCTGACTGCAGGGGCAATCCTGCTCCTCCTGTCAACCTTTCCTGCTCACACGGCCTTGTGCATCCTGCGGCCAATGTTGCCAGAAGCAACACAAAAGGGCAGGACCAGAACTGTCCCTTTCAGCAGCCACCTATCATGAACCACATAAAACTGCACCCCTGGCAAGATCACTTTGCAAAACAATTTATTGCATGAAATCAGCAACTTTGGTATGAGCAGGTTTCTCAATCAGCTAAGGAGGCGGGATGTCTTGGGGGAAAAACTGGTGCTAAGCACAGCACAGTGGTCAAGGAACACAGAAAGCAAATTAGGTATGGCTATTAGGTCTGGCCAAAGACGCGTTGAATAATTCATGGTTATCTCAGGGGAGAAAAGGGCATGCACCAAGACACTTTATGGCATTGTTCTCTCTAAGGGAAATACCTATTTATTTCCAAAGGCATGCAGTAAGTGCCTTTATTGCTTACATGCTATTCTTTAGCAATTTTAACAAAACATCACAAAAGCTTTCTTAAAGCTGTCATAAAAACTTCCTTAAAGCTAGACATTATTTGATCCTTTCAGTTTCTGTATGTGAGATTGTTGCAGAAGTTACAAATGCTCAAAATATCTTGTATTAAAACCCCAAATAGTGGCATCTGCATGACCAAATACTTAGTGTCAACAAAAATCCACTGTGTTGCTCTGACAAAAAGCAATTTTTATATTTTATTAAACCAGATTGTATCTTCCCCTGCATAACTTAATTTTTTATGTACTAAATAAAATGTAATGTAATAAGATTACATTGTACATGTAATAAGATTAATTTATTTCCTTCTTTCAAAAGAGATAACCTTAAGGTACCGTACTTCTGCTTTGCAAATTTCTGTTTTCTTGACCAATTAGCTTTGTTTTTAATGACCTCAAACATTATCACTCTTTTGTTTTTCTACCCATAGAGGGGAAAATACTGAAAATTTCATCTTAATATGGAAAAAGGACTGATACTATCTACCTATTTGCTCATACTGAAAGAAAAACTGAAAGTCTTCTAATTCCTTCACCTACTTCTATAACCAACAGTTGTAAAATATGTGTGTGCTGTTTGCAATTAAAAGCACACGGAAAAAATCAGCAATGAAAAAAGCCCCATAGAAACAAATGCAGGCAACAGACAGGTTTCTACCCTAGTGACACCACAACCTAGCAAAATATTCAATTAAGTATCAACTAGCATCCTCCTCTATCACACCATCCGGTCCCTGCTCCTTCCCCTGCTCATGGCCTCAACTCACTGGCAAGATTGTTGTACATAGCACTTACTAATTTCATCCCTTTAGGAGCCTCCTGCATCCATTAGAGCAGCTGTTTTCCTTCACAGCCCGACCCAGCTGAGTTCGACTTGGCAATCGCTCAGCTAAAGAAAGTGCTCTGGACAATAACCTCCTGCACCAGGATGAGCATTCAAAGATGTTGTAAGAGAGAAAACCAAGAGAATTATTTTGGCAAAATGGCCATAGTCAGGTAACTGTCTATAAATACAGTAAGGGTGAAATGAAGTGCCTGATGACTACCCTAAGAACTGAAAAATATTAAGTGCTCCACATAAGGACAGATCCCATATTCTAGCATGGACAAATGCACAAAGGTGTCCCTACAATAGTGAAAATGTGACTTTAGGAAAGCGACTATTAAGACTGAAACGCACCTTACTGCTTCCTTATATCCTTCTACTCACCTGTACTTGTCTTTCTTACCACTTGATTGCAAGTGGTTTTGGGCAGGGACTCACTAAATGTACAGCATTTTGAACAACAAAACTTGCAAATCTCCCAGTAAATTATTTACAGTAACACCAAAAGCAAATACTATTTTTGCAAAAACTGATTGCCATTGTGCTTACTTTTAGAAACTAGGTTTATGGCTCTTTTTTCCCCAATGCAGAATTAAGCACTACAAATTGGATTGCCATTAAATATCTGGATTGTCATTACATATCTAGACCAGATAATTTGTCATGTAAGTCTTTCACTAGTGACAGGCATTACCTTGTTGTGTCTTTCATGATACCAATGCATCAGTTCTCCCAGTTCTATCTGAAAACCAACAGCAAGATTTTGGAAGACTGTACTTCACTGTTGCTTTCTTTTTCACCTCATTAATCCTTCAGTTCTGATGAATCCACAAGAAGGCTGGATGCCCCCCATGAAACTTGCCTACTCATCAAAGTTCCTTTGCAAAATCAGAAAGGACCCCCTATTATATTCATCCACCACTTCAGTGCAACACATTCCTGCCACCAATGCCACATCTTCAGCTGTTGGCCTGTAGCAGCAGAAGAGAGGCTTTGCCATCCAGGTAGGTGGAGGCTGAGAGAAAGCCTGGTAGGATGCAGAGGGTAAGGCACAAGATTCTGATTCCATCTGATAATATTAACACCTATTAATTTCAACATCTTATAAATCCAGAATTAGCAGAATTGCCACTGATACTGCCCTCCACTACTCCTACTCTGATAATAAGGGTTCAGGTGAGGATACCCTTCTATTACAGTCAGCTTTTCAAATTTGCTGTGATTTTTGAAGCAGTTAATTCTTTTATTTATCCAGATTGTTTTCATTCCTGGCAACAAAGTAGTCTTTATTGCCTAGAGCTCAGGTAGGTTGACACAGTACAATGAAATCTTTCACACTCTCAGAAGTAAAACTGCTTCCAAATGAATGCACAGCTGCCAGTGTGTGCTTGATGTATTTGCCTTGAAACTACTTAGCTATTACTATCAATTCTTCACACAGGTCATTTTCTGTATGCTGGTGAAATCTCCAGAATCCTATGCATTTAGCCGTAATTTATTCGAGCTACTAAGAAATCTGTAGTGTTTGCCTAAAGAGTGTTTATTAACACTAGAAAGTAGCCTATTTTTAGCCTACGTCTAGAAGTGCTGGAATGAAAAATCCTAAAAGGTTTTCAAGATGCCAGTTGAAGATGTCATGTGAATCTTCTGTTGCTTAAAAGCAACTCTATTTATTATAAATACAATCTCCAAAATCAATATTTGAGCATGATAAAACACCTGTTTGCCACTCTCTTTCAGCTGCACAGTACAGTCACTACCAGTGTTCTTGTCCTTATCCAAATCCTGTCAGGAACATTTTGAACACAACTAAAAAAATTACCCAAGGAATACAAATATTTGACATTACAAAGGATAACCTACAGGGTCAATCTCATGGCCTCTTGCGACTCGTATCTTTTCAGTTGATGAATGTATCTTATCATCAAATTGCACAACAGTCACCTTAGCTGTACAAGTAAAATTACTGTATTTTGCTTTTTGTTCTCTTTCTTCCAAAGGAGTATTTTTCTTAGACCTCTTTTTGCAAAGCAAACGTACCAGGTTTACCATTTTATTGCCTTGAAGATGAAGTTTTTACCTTCCTTACGATTCTGAGCAATATTTTCTGGTCTTTTATCTTTAAATATTTTGCATGAAGTAATTAAAGAACTTCCATTTGTCCACTTTAATTTCCAGTAATTAATAAATAAAACCTTTCCTGTGTATCTACAAAGGTATTTGCTTCACTGGGAAAAGCAAAACCCAATGGGAAAAATGTTAACCTATGAGAAAACAACTGTTACTACCACGTTTGGATTGTATCTCTTCGTGTACCTTTTCCATGATTTAGGCCTATGCAGTTAATTAAAAAATTACTCAATATGCTGTTTAATCAGCAGTTATTTCTGGCTGTCCATTTTTGCATAATGACAACCTTACCCTTTTATCTCCCAAAATACATATCATTCTGACCTGTAAATGACCAGCCTCTACTGACTCACCTGAGTGTTTAAGTAAAACTTATCAGCACATTCTCCAAGTCACTAGAGAAGTCACTTGTGATTCAGTAAATCCATTCAAAGTATTCTTTAGCTATTTCATAAAAACCCTACAATATTCAAATTCCATTACCATAGAGGCCTATAGGAAAGGTCTGACCAGCTTTTGAGTCAAGACCGCAACATCCATCAAAACAGTGAGAACTTGAAACAGCTTCTGCAAAGGCCATGACAAAAAAAAATACTGGTTTGTTCTTTATTTGACCGATATATGTTAATCTTGAAAAAGGGACCTTTATATCTAATTCAGCTGAAAAAGAGAGAAACCTGATATAATCTTATCCTTATTATCTGCAGGGGCATTGTTAAAATGGTGATTTTGAATTCTGCATTTACTGTCACTATTCCTTTGTAATTCTTTCCACAAAATTAAGTTTTCACATTTTAAGATGAATACCAGATTAACAGCTTCCTCATACACATATTCTCACATGTGCATGCACAAATACACAGGTTCTCCTAGTAACTTACCATTTAACTCATTTAAGTAATTCCCCTTCCTCTTAGCACCTATCAAGTGCTATCTCATCTTCATGCTTTTAAGATTTTTGTATTTCACTTTCATCCCCCATTCTTGTGTTGCTCACTCCAGCCACTTCCACACAACCTCACCAGTGCTGTTGTTTTCAACTAAATGCAAGTTCAGTATGGGTTAAAATTGTGAGTCTTCAACATTCCTATAGATCTGACTGTGAAAATAAATAGCCTACCAAGGGACTTTTCATACAAGAATTTCTGGTTTTAGTGATTTCAAATAAGTACATTATTTTATGATAATGTATCTGTGGTTGTAGGAAGTACCAGGACATGCATCTCTGCCTTTAAAAAGTAACAGTCTCCTCTCCTTGGGTCTAGGTAATTGGGAAGAATAAAATCTAATGTTCTCCAGCATAGAAAGCAAACCCTACAAAACAATTACTTGCAAATAGATTAAAAGAACCTCTGTAATCTGATAGCAAAGCAAAAACATGATAATAGTTTCTGAAGTACTCCATACATTTCTGTTTAATTCCTCTTAGTATGGATCACTAATTGGTCATGGAAAGGACTCTCGAAGCATGCTAATTTGAATTCCAGGTAAAAGGCAACTCTCTAGCAGAAGCTATTAGTGGGCAGAAAGGTGAGGCTGACTTTGTTATTGCTGACTAAAAGAAAAATAACAACATCTGCTTCACAAGATTTGGACTAAAATAAAGTTACTATATTGCATGGTAGAGGATGGAGCAAACCCCACTGTTTTCAGAACTCTACAGCAAGGACACTGACTCCACATCACCTGAATTTTAAACTATTTGTTAAAAACAGATGAAAAAGTCCCACCAGTCTGACTGCAATGAGGTCTGCAAACCACAAAAGGATCTGCAAAGTGACTGCTTCTTAATCACTGCTTCTTCAGTAATTCAGATTAGTTCAGACACAGCATAAAAAAAAGTATCTGTGGAGAAATGCCAAGCCTTTTTGTATTGAGATCCCCCACTCTCCAGAGGCATGGTTTTATGTAATTGTTCATAGATATGTGACATACCACAGAAAAAAAGAAGAAAACTGAATAAAGTATCTGCAGTGGTTTGATACCATCAAGCTGGAAAGTAGGAGGTCAGGGGGATATACTACAGAATATACTGACTAACTTCTCACTGCATGGTTGTGAAAACAGATCAATTCAGTGAAATCATCACCTCAGTTGTTATAAAAGACAAATATCTTCCATTGTGGGGGCAGAGGCAGCTGGAAGAAGAAAATGGGGAAAAGCAAGAAAATGAAAACTCACATTGAAACCTCAGTACAATAATGTCTATCTATCTACGTATGCTGAAGAACAGAACTCCACCTGGAGACTAGCCATCTCAGAGAGCTAAATCAGCCTGGTCAATAAAGCATAAAGCAAACAGGAGCAATGTCTTAAAAGCCATTTCCATGATCAGAGACACCATTAAATACTCACACAAGAACATTCTAAATCAGGTAAAGCCAAACAGTTTTCAAGACAAGCTAAACAGCAAAGTCATTGAGGGCAAGTCATCAAAGGATATTTAATGTACACTATTTTCTAAATTTGCAGTTTCTCTTCCTACCAGATGTCTGCTAATTTTTCCTTGGTTACACGTAGATTCGTCAGGACAAAGAAGATGTCCTCTAGGATAGCAAATGGTTTAGTATATAGCCAATGCTGCCCCAGGTGTACTTCCCAAGGTTTTTGGTTTTTTTCCACTCAGGTGCCAAATTGCTCAGTCAAGATAATATTTCTTATGAAACATACCAATTACAGAATTAGAAACTTACCAATTTCAGAATTCATTCTTTTACTTACATATAAGCACAAACAACAACAGCACTATTGTGCACATCTTTACAATTCATCTACATCATGAAAAATCCACATCCTTTTCTAGTCTGTAGCTTTTTTTTTCGCCAAATACTTATGTCCAGCAGTCAAAAACACTTAAACTGTGAAGTCTTTAAACAAGAGCAGGAAATTAAATGCACTTAAACTATAAGCTGTTCTTTGTAACACGGTGGACAGCTCTCCTAAAAGAAAACCAACCATTTCCTCACCACCTTACTGTATAGTTTTTGGAGATTTAGTATAAATCCTGGCACTAGCTTTTGATTTCTAATCTTGAATCACTTCAAGTATTTTAAAGAAAAGAACACAGATCTATAATTATTTAATTTACTTTCTGTTTTATCATCTTTTTCTGTGAGTGGCTACATTTTAAGTAAGTGTTTAGTTCATTAAGCTAACTTAGGCACATTATCTCCATCTAACCCCAAAAAAATTTAATTCACAATTCCTACAAGAAAGATCACTCACACATCTAACAGAGATGTTCAAAGCTGCTGCTTTCTTGAGTCTTCTAGTTTGTCCTCTAGGCTTTTATGTTTGTTCCAGGGATCAATCTACAAGTTACGTAGATCTGCCAGCAGATTCAAATTAAAATTAATTGTATAAATTTGTAAACTCAAGGGTACACATCTGCTGTTCTTAACATTATCAAGGTAAGGCTCTAAAACACAAGAGGAAGGGAGATGTAGAGCTCTCTGAAGTCTATGTAATGTTTCATTGTCAAACTAGCATTGTTTTAGGAAGGACACTGTCAAAGGCACAAACAGGGATTTTACAGCAATTAAGTGACACTGGTTTTAAAAACCAGATCCCTGATTATAGGAGAAAAATATTGTTTTTACCTTACTGATAAGTGTGACGACATCACCTTCTCGGATTGTGAGTTCATCATCATTCTGTGCTTCATAGGGAAATATCACCTTGCAATATTCCTTGGCTGAAAGGAAGAACATTGTGATAAGTTATCACTTTATAACAACCGCTTATCCAAGGGTAAAAATATTAAATGTTCTGTGCCTCTTTGAGCTGGTTTATTTTCTTGCCATGTTTTTTCCTTGTGTTTTAGACCTTCATAAACAGTATGAAATATTTTAAAAATTGCGTACTGATAAGCATTCCCACACACATCGTCCAAGGAGTTGGCTCTCTGTAGCCCCTAGAACCATTATCTCAAATGAAATTGCTCCAGACAGCAACCTGCCGCAAACTATTTCCCCTAGAGTAAGCCTGTGTCTGACGTTTACTTCCAATAGTTGCACTGGTATGGCCTCCTACCAGATCACATAAATTGGAAGCATAAAGGACCCAGTAGCTTGACATAGCTTATCTATCCCTTGGTATGCAAAAAAGCAGGTATTTCTGAATCTATAAAGATGATAAAATAATAAATAATACATTAATAAATGTAAACACATTCATAACAAAACCTTCTGCACACTCAGCATATAAGAAGAGTTTTGAATATTAGTCTGAAGTCTCCTCTTCCCTTTTCCCTTTACTGTCTATAAATAAGGGCATCATATCAACTTTCATCTGGAAAATACCAGAGCCAGCACTCCTACTCAGAAATCATAAAGAGCAGTTGTCATGAAAAGCAGTTACTTACAACTTGTTTCTGTGCAACAGACAAGTATGTCAATGTGCCTTACAAATAAAAAGGGAGTATGTATTCCAGCTGTTAAATAATGTATAAAAATATGTGATATTCTAAGACAGAAGGTTTAAAAAGACCAAAGAAACACAGAAAAATTACTGGACCTGTTGTAGAAGGGCATGTGACTTTGTAGAAGTCTTCACCTAAATTTAAATGTCTCAGTTTTGATGACTTCTGCATCTAGTCAACTGCCCTGTTGGATGCAGAGAAACTGGTACTTGCAGGCCACAGAAACCTGAATTAATTTTAAACAACAGGACTTATTTCTTTATACTTACTACAAAGAGAACCTGCACGGTATTTGAGGCTCCAGCAGGGGTTCAGTTCAGCTGCCCAGACACTACTGTTGTGGGTACGTAATTGGCAGATATGATGCACTACCTATGGAAGAGCCAGGTCCCTCTGGAAGCAAGCCAAAGTACCCTGCAGTACCTCCTCCATATGTAGGCTACTGATATCAGCCCCCAGGGTTGGGCCTGGTATCTGGATTTAGATTCAGATGTTAGAACTGGCAAACTCAGTGCCTAGTGACTTGAACACCATCAACTGTAAAGTGAGCGAAGCTTTGGAAGTTGCTTTTCACCCCAAGGGCAGACACCTACGTTTGATCAGCTGAATGCCACTCTGAACAACCTGGATAGCAGTGACAGATCTCCACTGGGACCCACTGGAGCACAGACACCAAATTCACGTAGCTATACCGAAGCTCAGGGTTTTGACTCAGAAGCTGCATGGCAACTGTTGGAGTTCAGTGATACAAAGATCAGCCTCAAATAAGCAGCCAAAACTCATGCATGTCAAGGGTTGCTGCCTGTAAGCACCATCAGCCTGAGAAATGAAACAGCACTAATGGGGAAGAGGAAAGCTCTTCTCCAGTTCACACACTGCGACTCAGAAATGGCATGAATTTTATGTGGCACTGGTTCAAGTAAACAAGAATTTCTTAGGCTTCACAGATTTATTTTCCTGAACACAAAAGTTTAAATTTATCCACGATCATTAGGAGTTGGTTTTCTGGCCCTGCTCTGTACTGGGTCTGGCTGGGATGGAGTTTAATTTTCTTCACAGCAGCAGCCCACACGGTGCTGTGTTTTGGATTTATGACTACAACAGCACCGGTAACACACCAGTCAGTGCTTTGGCTATTGGTACCTGCATGGCACCAAGGCTTCATCTTTTCTCCTTTTCCCCATTCTGGACCTCTGCAAGTAGGTCAGGGCTGGGCAAGAAGCTGGAAGGGTACACAGCCAGGACAGCTGACCCAAGGTGTGCAAAGGCATATTCCATGCCATAAACCCCCCACTCAGAAACAAAAAAGGGTGGACTTGGAGGTGTTGGTCTGGGAGGTAGCTATTGCTTGGAGACTGGCTGGGCACTGGTCCACTTGTGGGTGGTGATTGATTGCCTTTGCATCGCCTCTTTTTTTTTTCTCTTTCATTCACCTATTAAACTGTCTTTATCCATGAATTTTCTTGCTTTTTCTCCCCCAATTCTCTCCCCTATGGGGGAGCAAGTGGCTGGGTGGACCTTAGCTGCTGACTGGGGTCAACCCACCATAACCCCTTCTGATGTCTCTGAATAAACAAGTCAGGTGAAGACAATGCACACGACTTTGACAAAAACAAGAGCAAGGAAAAAAATAAATCCCTCTCCCTGGTTCTGAGAGCAGGGAACACTGTTAAATAAACATTTGGTAGCATTGTCAAACAACTAGGTATGTGAGAGCCAGCAGGTCACGATTCAGATTTCAAGAGGATGAAAGGGGTGTCTAACTGCTACTTTACTGTGTTATGGAGGAGCAGTTTGGATCTCTCTTCTTGGACTCGGCTAGGATGTTTCATCTGATCACTGTCTTGTCTTCAAGACAGTATAATAACATTTTATATAAAAGCTGGTGGGAAGTTGACACATACTGACTTAGGTCAGGTAGATGCAGAGAGCATTTAAGATAAAACGTGAGATTCAGCACATTCTTACACTTCAGTGTGTACATTATTTTAAATAATCGGAGGGGTGGGTCCTACGCTAAGAGTATCCACATCCTGAAAATCAGCTTTGCTAAACAATAAATTCAGTGAGTTAGTATAGAGGTGATGAAGATATAATACTGTACTAAAGAAGGTGAGTGCTGCACACTCAGGGAAGTCTACAGTTACTGGAGACAGGCTTAGCAGTTCTTTTTTGGGATACAGAACAGAAGCCAGGCTGGGTTCCTGGAGGCAAACACCACCTGGGCCCAAGAAGGATCATTCCTGAATACCCATTCTCATGTACATATGTTATTCCTCTGTTCAATAACAGTATAATCTCCAGATTAGGTGGGAAGCTAAGCACAATGCATAGCTAATCGACAGAGAAGAACAGCCACTACATCACAGTAACAGCATTGTTCTGAAAGGACGTCAGTGGTGCAGCTCTTGCTCAAGGCGTGGATGAATCCCATGTGTTTCAGATTAAATAATGCTTTGAACAGCAAGTGTCCAGGGAGTTCCTGTCTCCTGAGCCCTGTAACAGGCCATCCTACCTCATCTCCCCCTTACTATTTGAAGGCTGAATCTGAATCATCTTTCAAGATGAAGCTCCCAACAGACAAGAGTGAAGAGAGGGCTACAGTTTCAGCATCTGAAAAAGTCAGTTGATAATCAGTAAAGTAAGTCCTCTCTTCTTCTTTTTTTTTTTTTTTTTTAACGTTTCCTGTTAAAGTATGTGTCAATGTGGATCTCACAGTAAGTGGTTGTCAAAAGCAGCAAGACTTAACCAAGGAACTCACAGTCCTTTCACTCACAGCAAATGGATATACATCTTCGCCTTCTAGTTTTGATGTCAAGAACTCTGTCCTCCCATGACCTGTCTGCCCTCCCCACCAAGTTCTTACCCTTTTTCTTTCTTTTTTTTTTTTTTTTAAAATATCCAGATAGCAGAGAAATAAGGAATTAAACTGAGAAAAATGTGAAAACCCAGATCTTAAACTTAGCCAAATGCTGATGCAGTTCATAAAGAGCCAAGAGACAATCTTGTGGGAGGCACAAGAGGGAAGTGGGGGCAGGTCACAGCTTCCCATGCTCTGAAGGCTGGTGCAAGAACACAAGGTGAAAGCACAGCCATGGAAAAAATATTGTTTTATGTAAAGCAGAAGTGTGGAGTCCTTGAGTGCGATTCACACTGACCTGCACTAAATCAATACATTCCTTTGTCTAACAAGGACCCTGTGGACCATGCTGCAACAGAGCTATGTTTCCAAAACATGATGGGTTTGGAACAATGTAAATGACTTGACAAAATCAGCTTTCAAACTTCTCCGAAGGGAATGGTAGACCAATATGATTTAAGTAAGTAAAAGCAAAGCCAACAGGACTCAAAATAATATGAACCTTTAAAATAAGATCAATAAAAGCAGAGAAGAATCTAACAGCTTATGTCACTTTGGTACTAAAATTGTCCTTACCCAACACAGCACAATATTGCACAAGGATGTAGAAGCACTTAATTTCAACAGTTACGTTTAGATAGGAAGGAAAAAAAAGATAAAAGGAAACACTGGTTTCAGACACAGCACTTAAAGACTACACTAGAACTTGCTGAATTTTGGGGGGTTTGCAAGTGAAAAAAACCACTAAAAGTCAAAATAATATAACCTATTACAAGTCTGGTAAATAGACTTAAGCCAAATTAAAGCTTCAAACTAAGATACCAATAGCAAGCATCTCAACTGTAGATGATAAATCTAATTCTTACATTTGACATTCAAGGCTGTGTTTATACATCACAGATGGTTCTTCCAGAAGCCTTGCTTTTTGACTCTGACCTGAAGACATCTTAAAAATATACCTCCTAATAAACCCCCAACAGCAGACATCTTGGAAACAGTAAGGGAGGAAAAAAAAATGATGTTAATTAACTTTTCAGTCCTCATGTATTAATTCAACAATAATTCACTCTGTCAGGCCAGAGAGTCTCTCCCTGCAGACTCACAGTGCCTCCCAAGCAAAGGAGAACAACCGGCCACAGACAATGGGCATTGCTCAGGGAACGGAGTGACCACATCAACCTTACAGTGTATCTTGCAACTCAAACAGGCTGGAGCTAATGCAGGATGTTAGCTTGTGGCCCAACATATTCTGAACTGAGAGGGCTTGGGTTAGGTATAATCCCATTTGAAAATATGTATCCTCAGCTACATCCTGTGATTTTTGAACCGTACTGTTCCAACTAGACTAGGTACAATGACAACACAACAAAAAGGATCTTCTCTGCCCGCCTCGCTCCTAGTGCTGTCCTTCAGATGGAAGAACAAAGCCATCGCTAGCTTCTCTGGCAGACCAAGGGCCCAGGGTGACATGTAATTCCCCTTCCCAGCATCATTCTCATAACTCAGAAGCAGGAAGAAAAAGGAGCAGTGAAGAACTAGGTATTCATCACACGTGGTCTGTCACTGCCCACACTTCACTGAAGAAAAAGTCTCAGGACCATCCTAAACACTATAAAGGGGTGATCCTCTAAGAAGAACATGATGTTTTATGGGGGTAGTTCACATGCATCTCTGTTGAGCATCTTATGTCCCACAGTCTGTTCCAAGCTCAAAATGTGGCCTGTTTGGTACAGCCTCAAAATACACAAAATCTAGTGAAAAATTACTTTATTGTTACCAAAACCATAAAGCAGATAAAAAAACCCTGAAGATTACATTTAGTAAAATTTGTTTTTACTGTTAATTGCTACACTCCAGACTCACAAATGGACTGCACTAATAAATATTTTCACAGAATTTCGTGAGATGCAAACTGTCAAAACACCACCTCATCAAACCAAAAAAACAGAAACAGTATTAATTAGGGCCCCATTAATCCAGATTCAGCTACTACTTGTACCTTCTGCCATCATGCAAAAAGACTAATTGCTTGCCAGGATTCTGGTATTCCTATGCAATCAATTAACACAAATTGTAAACAGTGAGTGAGTGGAGTAATGAAATTAAGTGCCATGGTCAATGCATTCTGTAACTTACTACTGCCTTTGCTGTTTTGTTGTCTGCTTATTTATACTCCATTTTTGCAGTCGCAGTAATCTAAAATAGCTCTTTCAGTCATTGAGGATGTTTTTGCTTTGTTAAATTTCAGAATCCAACAGGGCTACTTAAAAATGTATATATATGTTCTACAATATAGCCTTTCCACTGCAAGCCACTTAAACTAAAAGCAAGCTACTTCATAGAAAAAACAGTACTTCTCACCCCAGAGGCACAATTATGAACACATACACATACATGTACCATCTCAGCTATGTAAGAGATATGAAAATTCAACAGCAGAATAATTCTCCTGTAAGTCTAGGCACTGACAAATCTAAACCAAACAGCTCTCCCCTCTTCTCTTCAGAGATGCATTCTTTCATTCTTGAAAGGTTAGTGATGTTTTCCAAGGGACCACTCACGCTCTGTCAGGATTTGTACTTCCACTGTGCTCTCCCTTTGAGCAAAAAGTCCTCTTTGGCCCTGAAGAGTCATCTCTTTATCTCCCAAAATCTTAAACACGCTTTTCAGGGAGATGTTCATAGCATATTGTTGGGAGATGCACCTATAGAACATACTTCTCTTTCTTGCTCTGACCAACTCCCATTGCAGAACTTAGGCCATCTTGCACGTACTAAGAGCAAACAGTAAGCACATGAAGTGCCTTGCTGCAAATCACTGCCCTATCACATCAGAAAAACTACAGAAAAAAGCAGACCCAATTCAAGATGTGGGAAGAGTCAGCAACTACAACTCCATGCTGAAGCCCCTGTCAGCAAAGAGGGAAGATGCTACTGCTCACCGTTTCCTCTCTCAGTAGGCTTTCACAGTGCAACTACTTTTTTAATCCAGTTGAGACCAAGCAATAACAGCATCAGTCATGCGAAGAAACAGATGGAAGATGAAAAATTGTATTATTCCTCTACCAACATAATCTCTCTCTTGCTTGCAGCATACATCTCCAGTAGTAACCCCAAGGGAATCTATATCATATCTCCAAAAGCCCCCTCTCCATACGGAGCTTGATTACAGATCTTCTGTTTCTTGCTACTTCTTTGGACAATGGCACAGTATCTGTTTTGTTCAGCAATTAAAGACTCCAAGAAAGACTGGGACACTACCACCCCAGGCAAAAGTGAAAGTAGCTGAGGTCCAAGGTGGAATGAATGATTATTTTATGCTGGACACTGCAATCAGAACATTTACCATACTTCTCATGTCTGACTATCAGACATTAACTGTATTATGAACAAATTATTCTTCCACCTTATAAAAAAACAAACCACACTGAAGTATGTTTCAATTTCACTAAAAGGTTTTTCAATTTAAATGAAGGACAACCTCAACTGATTGAGAAGTATGTCCTGTGATGCCATTTTTGGCTAAGACAATTCATTAATTTATATTATTGAATTTATTAATATTATATTTATTAATATAATAATTATTAATATTGCATAATATTTATTTAATTAAATTATATAATTAAATTATATCAGATCTTTCTACATGTGCTTCTCTTTCTCAAGCAAGAACAGAGATGTCAAAAATTCTACTGAGGCCCCAGAGATTCTGGGAAGATAAAATGTCCTAAATAATAAAGTTTAGGTAAAATTCATAGAATATGCAAGGACACCATACAAATAAGCAGCCCATCCTTCTCACAAATTCTGGCAAAAGGGATGTTGAATCATGTTTGCACACAGCCATGGTGAGAACAGACAGCAACAGAACAGGGATTTTCTGACCAAAAAGGCATATTCAAAGAAAATAACAAAAAGCTGAAAGAAGAACTAGCCAGAGCCCAAAAGCGTTGATGGAGAAATGTCTCTGTATCAACCAGAGCCCAACGTGTCACTGTAGAAGGTACAGTTCTCTAACCATCATTCAGAAGGTTTCCACATTTGTCTGTAAGTGGTAAAATATGAAACCCCAGTACCCTGGGACGCAACTTAGTGAGCAGCTTCAGCCGTCAGAAGTACGAGCTGATGTAGAAAGCGGCAGCTGCCTCCCAGCCTGACTTACCACACAAGGGTTATTGCTGCAGGTGTGGAAGTCCACAGGACACACCTTCTGATGGCACCTGCACTCAGGCTGGCTTAACCTGCTCAAGCTGCAGGTTGGGAAAGGTAATTCCAAAACACATTGGTTCAGAAGCCCTGCTCTGCACTAGCAGTTCAAACATTTTTCAGTATTTCAAGTTCTCACTTCCTCAGGGCAACTGAGTTTTTGCAGAACTTCCCATTAACAGCCTAATGGCACAAAGGGAACAAGATAAGAGGATGCAGCAAGTCAATTAGTGTGGTGCAGCTAATGGACAACAATTCACCAAAAGCTGTTTTAAGCTGCTTTTGCAACTCTGAGCTGAAAACACAGTAAAACAGGTTATAACCACACATTTCTCCCAGAGGGCCCTGCTCTGCTGCTCCAGATGCTTATCTTCCTATGTCTGTGTTTCAGTTCTGAGACAAAATGTTATCTGCTGACTCTATCTAAAAGGACAAACACATCAGAGAAGGAGAAGGCCTGTGCAAGACTTCAAAACTCAAAACTTTATATTATCATCAATTTCTTTTCTAAGGTGTGGCTATGTTATCTTCCTTCTTATTCTTTTCTACCAGCATCCATAACATTTAGTTGTAACTTTATATAAACAAAATCAAAGGATGAGGAATATATACCCAAGTTATTTGGTGAGCTAGTTACATATGTCTCCCTAGAACAACACTGAGACCTGCCTAAAGGATTTAATTATTGCTTTTCGTTTACTAAGCATTGAAATGACAAAACCAGAACTGACGTTCTTGGACACTGTTCATTTCCCATACAAAATATACCACCCACACAGATTATTTCTGCTTCATGAGGAAAGAAAAAAGAGGAAAAAAAGCAAAGGCCCACTCACAACCAGATATTTTTCTATGGCCTACCTAGAAGTTACAGACTGAAGTTGGATCTTATTCAACTCTGATTAATTCTGAAGTACCCTCAAGGCTGAAAGCTGATCACATAATTTAATTTGATTTCTGGTAGCAGAAAACTCAAGGTAGAATTATCAGAGCAAAAACAATTCAGATGATTCTGTGAAACAAAGCATTCTGTCTATGTACTGGCTACTCACAGTTTATCCTAAACATACCTATCTACACCCTTGCTTTTCATATATATAGGACACCCTTTTAGCCAAAACCACAGAAAAGTGTTCAGCTTGCTTTTAAGAGGCTTAATAGAACAAAGTGCAAATAAGAAAAAACTATGAAACCTACTTTTTGTTCTGCTGTCCACTTCTATTTTTGTTGGCTCCTGAGTTGCTGTGGCTGGAGGTATTTTCTTCCCAACACTCTGTAAAAAAAATACAACATTCTCCTTTAAAATTTGCAGGTTCAGTTAAAAGTTGGACAACATAAAAAACTGTAAAGGAAATACAAAATACAGGAGCAGAAAAAGGACAGTAAAGAAACAGAGACAAATTAAACTATATTTAGGTTTGTCTGTGGAGTTTCTGTATTTTTTTAATGATAAAGAATTCCTAGAAATGCAGTCTTCAAAGTTTTCTTTTTAAAAAAATGCTTAGTAACATTCTTAAACAATAACCCCTTAGCACAGTTTCAGGGAAGACTCACAAAAATTTAATTGATGGACTGAATATATGATAAAATTACTTAAGGAACGGTACTATTCAGTACCAAAAGTAAAACTGGAAGGGTGGTGGTGGGGGAACCCTTGTCTTCTGTCCATACAAGAACTACTGATCTCAGTCATTCCAGACCGAGTGTAATTTTTAAGTTGACAACATCCCTTTAAATGGTTTTTTATTTATTTTGAGTAAAAATAACTACAGAGGAGTACTACAATAAGCAAAATAAAAAAATCAGACAGGCAAGATGAAAAAACAACAAACATTACCTGCCCTCAATAAAAGGCAGTAAGATTGGTGTTACTCACCTTTATGTATCTTCACCAATTACTACATGCACACTATCCCCTTTTCTCCCCATCAAGAAACCTGTCTAGCTTTAAAATTCCAGTCACGTGTAGTTGAGGACATAAGTGTAACTATTACTTGTTTATATAGATATAAGTACTTAAAAGCCCTAGCTCTTTTCTGGTAAGGCATGCATAAACACCACAAAACCTCCTCTGTACTCCAGTGACCTTCTGAGTAAGAGGTGAGAGACAAGAGAGCTAAGATTTATTCTTGAAGGCACTGAGGACCTCTTGGGGATCATGAGGAAAACACTGGTCAATATGAGAAACAATAAGAGTACAGCACTTCAAGCAGAAGAAAAATTTAAAGGTTTATAAAGAATATGAGAAGCTCCATATTAGTCATTTTGAACACTAACTGTGTCAAAATTTATCTATGAAAAGGAGTAAAATACACACAGAGGGATTTTAGGCTGGCAAAAAGAGCACCTCTGGAAGAGAGGTAGTTTTGACAGTTGTGCACAAGACAGTCACCAAATTTGTGTTGACAAGTATGACAAACTATGAATTGCAATACTCAGAAGTGTTCCGTTGGTACTTAACTTGCAGGTGGCAGCAGAAACGACTTGATGAGCTTACAACTCCCACTTACAATCCAGAGTTTGTGAACTACTGGTGAAGAGAAATTACCAACAAAACTCCATAGAACCTCCCAGCTTCTTTGCTGAGGTGGGAATGAAAAGCATTATACGGCACGAAAAGCATTATATGAAGCAGCGATTAGGGTGGTAACAGAAAAACAGATGCCAGACTCTGCAAATCCAGAGAGGGCAAAACTAAGAAAAGAGCATGACCTGGCTGTGCTGAAGAAGCTTAAAGTCAAGAAGGGTGATGATGAAAAGCTGACTCTGAGATCTAGCTGGAAAGCAATGAAAATTGTACTTGAAGAGATATAATGAGTAATTTGAAGCTACTGGGCATTCACACAGATAAAAGCACAGAATGCCTTCAAGATGAAAGCAAGACTAGGAAGACATCTTTTGGTTCAGAGGCAAACAGAACAGTTCAAGATAGCTGCACATCCCAGTACATGCTCATTCACAATCAAACCTTTATTCACAGTTTGCTTGATAAAATGGTTTGGAAAATGGTGAGAGCACATACTCTAAACTGTACTGCTATTAAACTCACAAAGAAATGCTTACTAAAGGAATATAAAACCCCTTTAATTTAGGGATGTTTTTCTTTTTTTAAGATGAAATTGTTATTCAATAGCAATTAATTAAAGGAAAGCAATCGGTAACTGCTTTATCATACGTGAATTATTGATCTTATGCCATGAATCGAAAACCCAGATAAACGCACAACAACCTAAAATTTAACAGGCTAAAAATACAGTAGAAGAATCATGAGCAAAGAGGAAGAAACTAGCATACCCCAGTGGGAAGGGCATTCTGCAACGTATTCTTGATTTATAGCAGCTTGAAAACATTCATTCATCTGCTTGTTCTGAACAAATGCCTGTGTAGTTGATAAATCAACATGGGGAACCAACTGACTCTTTGGGAACAGAAAAGAGAATACCATCCAAACAAGGCTGTTCTTTTGTTGGGAGCTAGGGAACAGGTCAGAAAGCAGTCAGAAAACAATCTTTGCATGAGTTGCTATTTGTTCAGGAGAGAAGGTAAAAAGACCAGGGAGCAAAGTGGCTAAAGGCACGACTCTTTCTGCACATATTGAAATAGCTTGAGCAAAGCAAGGAGAAAATGGACTCCTGACAGATTTAATGGTAGATGACAGTGCAAAACTTAGTGTAGCACATGGAATGTGCTAAATAGTGACCTACAAGATCCAAAGATCATTTACAGTGGAACAAGCAAAGTTGTCCCAGAATTCTGCAATGAGGAGAGGAAGGAATGTTTACATTTACTAGGAGGATACAGAATTTGTAATTCAAATAATTTAAATGAGGGTTGTGCAGAATCCACTCCAGTGAGGAGGGACACCTGAATTTGCTGGGGGACATGGAGAGGAGAAAACAAGTGGAACTGGTATTCTTTAATTGTAAGAGGACTGCACTGAAGGATTTATAGGGGTGACACACGAACCAAGCCATGCAAGTCTAGTTTCAGGTGGACCTGCATTGCCAAGAAGTTTTATTCTTACTGTAAAATGGTAGTAAATGAGAGAGGGGTTTAATTATGATTTTTTTATGTTTACAATTGGTCTATAGTGATCCATACATTTGCATGAAAAACATTTGTTACCACTTTCTGGAAACATCTCCATGAAACCAAATTTAGTACTCATTTGTTCATTAGAAAACATGCAAGATAAACTTTCCTCACTCGAACAGACACTGAACCCTCTGTGATCTGATGGTTCTGCTTTAACAGGACAAAACATCAAGTTTAGATAAGATCTCTGCGCTGGGAGCCCCAGATCAAATAATATTACCACAGTTACCAATTTTTCTGACAAGAAAAGAGAAATGGGAGACAGACACGTCTCCTCCCATTTGAGCCAGGAACTTTCCTTCTGGCTCTCCAACTGCTCTACATCACTCATACTCTTTCATACCCAAGCAAGGCCAACTAAAATTCTTGCCGATCCAACACACATCTCCATGACTTTATTCTCAGGGACTAGTTACTATAGGGTATTTTAGTCTTCTCTAGTTGAAGGGCCAGCATGATTTATCAAAATTGCTTTCACTTCTACAAAAGGAAACATGGGAGCAAAGAACACTCTAATTATGTTGAAATGAAGATTTCAATATAATTATTTGTCCTCCTCTGCTCTCCCTTTACATAAGGTGGCAAATTCAGAAAATATTTTCCTCCAAGCCCTTCTGCACACATTGATCTATGCTGCAAAACACTGATACACAACTCCAGCTTACACATTACTTAGTCTTTTACCCAATTCATTCCTACTTATTAGGCTCAGAATTCCCAAAAAGCAAGCAGATCTTACCCCTTTCGGACACAGGCACAAAACGAGACTTAGAACTTGAAGGACTTTTGGGGAATTTAAGACATCCTAAATCCAAGAGCAGGATCCTCAATGCTGCCAGCATGTTCGGACATTTCCTAGCCTGAACTCTCTCTCTCCATTTACCCAAATCTATCATTTTTTCAATAATGTTTGCAATAAAAAGTCACACACAGCATGAACCAGAATGCCCATAATGACACTGTCCCAGCACTGTCCTAATACCAGGCTGCAAAGACAAGTGAAGTTCTGCATTTTCTCTCTGGCCCTGTATATTTTGAATTCTTGGCTGCAAAGCCATTTCAGCACCAGCAAAAAGGGCAGCATTATCCCCTTTGCCTCTGTATCTCCAGCCTGGTGGTTCAGAGACACTCCTGAAGAGTACAATTTCAGTTTCCCTTTATCTTTCTCCAGCATGCTGATTACCATAAATCTCATTTCTAGATGGTGGCGGTCAGCTTTGTTCCACTTACATTATGCTGCAGATACCACTCTGACTTGCTTAGTCCTGTCACACAAGAAACACGTGGTGGAAACAGAGTTCGTATTTCCTGACTCCACGCCTAGGCTGACTCCCAAACACACAACAGAACATATCAACAAAACAGGCAGAACCTTGATCCCACTATTTCTGCAAGTCGAGTATAATTAGATTATTTAGCTGTCAGACACAAATCCCCCTAATCGCCTGACAAGTGAACCCTAAAGATGAAAGGGGATGAAGTGCCCTCTTGCTGCAGAAACAGCTGATAAAAGCACAAATAATGACCATGATTTGGTGTACAGATATTCAGAGGGATGAGGCGGATTTAGCAGCAACCTGCCAGTATTAATGCTTGGTTTTATGGAGACAATGGAAGGGTAGTCTAGCATTAAATAACAAGTTCAGTTAGCCGAAGACGCCTTGATGGCAGTTTGGTACACTGCAAATCAGCATCGCTGCAGACCAGTTTCCTCTGATACTAAATTAACAGCGATTACAAAAGTGGTTGAGGTAGCACACAAAATCACGTGAATGAGGTTGCAGTACAATATAAACAGTCTCATTTCCTTTCAATTATGTATTTTGGCTCAGCTGCAATCCTTAAAACAGCAGAGAATAACACAAGAGAACAGAGCATGTAACAGGCAGTATACAAGTGAGGTTTTCTCACTTGAAGGCACTATAGCCCTTCCCTACAACTATTTAACTCTGACCAGAGGAAGAAAAGCAGACCTGTGATCAAGTTTCTTTCTTCAGGGTATATAAAAATTGTATTTCAGGATTTTCTGTTGTTGAAAAACTGACTTGTCCATTTAATTTTGTTATTCAGGTCTTGTGTCTCTATAACATTTAATCCGAAAAATTCAACTTAAATTGTCACTTCTGTACCAGCTAGATTCATACAGAAGATTTTGGGTTACTTTTTTGCACTAAAGGAACACACTTATCCTTTGACTCCCCCTTAACAAATACAGGCTTCTCAAAGTAACAGCTTATTTACTCAGGATTATGGAAAAAAATATTTACTGTATTTATTCTGGAAAGTGCATTGAGGTCTTTACCCTAGATAAAATATGTTGGAACTGTTACTTGAAATGTAACTCCATGAAGATATTCTTAAGGAATACATCAGACACTAAAGAATTCATAAAAATGGGCTATATGAGCTGGAAACACTAACGTTTTTAGCTTAACATAATTTGTCAGTTTGAATAGTGAAAATAGTACAATATGCACTAATATTTTATACAGGAGAGGAAAAGACAGTTACATATCTTAAGAACCTTTAGAATGTTTTTAAACCTCAGTGATTAGGTCAGGGGAAAAACATGCCAAGTTTCCTGAACCACAATGCTTCCTTTTAACATTCAATTAGTATTTCTAAACAATGTTTATATACCTGCAATTTTTTTATCTATGTTTATGCAAATCCAAGGTCACCATCTGTGACAATTTAAAAGCTGTACTCTTTAATGTAGTTTTGACAGTCCATTTTGTAACTGAGTGTATTAGTTCTGGCTGAGATGGAGTTAATTTTCCCCACTGCAGCCCTCATAGTGCTGTGCTTTATATCGGTAGCTAAAAAGGTGGTGATAACACCACGGTTTTGGCTGCTGCTGGGTGGTGCTTGCACAGCACCAGGGCTGTCTCTCCAACATTCCCCACCACCAGGCTGGGGGTGAGCCAGATCTCGGGTGGGACACAGCCAGGACAGCTGACCCAAACTGACCAAAGGGATTTCCCATACCATATGGTGTCTGCTCAGCAACAAAGCTAAGAGAGAGGAGGAGGAAGGGGGTATTTGTTATTTACAACATTTGTCTTCCAGATCAACCGCTACACATACTGAAGCCCGGCTTCCCGGGAAGTGGCCGAACATCGCCTGCTGATGGCAAGTAGGGAAGAACATCTCTTGTTTTCCTTCGCTTCTGTGTGTGGCCTTTGCTATTGTTTTATTAAACTGCCTTTATGGTGACCCACAAGGCTTTTGGGTTTTTTTATCTTATTTTCTCCTGCCCTTTTCTGCTGAAGAGGGGAGTGATAGAGCAGCTTGGTGTGCACCTGGCATCCAGCCAAGGTCAAACCACCACAGTGAGAACATTTTTTTCACAAAGCAGAAATGGTCACTAAATTCTTCCAGCTCTGGATGAACAGAAGCATAAGAAATCTTCTGACTGACTATGGATAGTGCTGGTGGTGTGCAGGGGGAGCCAAATCAATTTATTTTTTTTTTAACGTGCTTCAAGTGCTTAAGGAACATCATCAAGTCCTTTATTCACCCTACCTGGTCTACCTTAAATAAATAATAAAAAAAAATTGAAGGAGCGCAAATATAAAAATCTCAAAGGCTTTCAGATGTCAGAATGCCCTTAGTCTGTCAGACAGAAAATAAGAGAAATGTCCGGGATTCCAGTTTTTCCCGTGATACCAACATTCAACTCCACATAAAATTCTTTATGTGACAGGATGATCAAATACCGCTGTCCTGGGATTTTCCAAAAGGACAGAGTTAACACTTCTCCTAAAGGGTCACCACATGGCACTTCAAAGAGGGTAACATGAATTTTAAGGAACATTTATAGAGAAAACAAAATTTTTTTAGGGAAATTGTGATTAAGCACCCACCTGCATATTTGATTGCTTCAGTCATCTGAAACAGTTTCTTCCTCTGTCCCTACTTTCTACCCAGCTGTGCTTTGGCAGAAATACCATCCATATACTCCTGAATTATAATTATTAGTATTTTTTAATACTAATATTTTAATACATCTGCCCAATGCATGTCCAGCTAATACAGAGAGCCCCAACTGCCCAAGCTGCATGCGTTTCTACTGACATCATCTATGAGGGCATTCCCACCACAACACAGGGTAATTTCCTTAAAACTAGGTTAGCTGAAAGAATGGGACAGGAAACAAATGTTCATCAAGTCCTCAGTTACAACCAGAATGTCACAAGCACAGGCAAGCTAAATCCTTTTCAGTCTTCTGCTCCTAGTTTACTCTGAGTATGAGCAGAGAGACAGGTTGTCTCGTAATTGGTGTCACACAAGTGTCTCATAATTCACTTGCTGTGAGCAAGAGGGAGGAAAAGGTCAGTCAACACCAAAGCCCACCCACCAAAGCGGCCACATCCCTGGGGAGCCACCCTTGGCTGCAGAATCCCACCACCACTTCTCCCCTCTGCCACAACATTAGCATATCTGCAAGGGGAGAGGAGGGAACTGATCCACATTAAAAAGTATTGCAGAAGGGAAGGAAGAACAAAAGAGAGGTTTAATGTTACCTGCTTCACTAAACAGCTGCACAAACATTTGGGTACAACAGAGACAGGAAAATTTATGTAAAGTACAACTCTTAGTTGCAGCACTCATTTATACTAGCTTAAGCTCATCAGGAAAGCATGGTGAGCATCTCAGTGTGCTTTAATAATTCCTAGGGCCAGCATATCACATTGTGACTATGCTCAGGGCAACCCAGGGAAAGGTGGCAGTAGTGCTGGCCTTTACATCACTCAAAAAAGGAAATATGAATGACACTCAGGTACTCTGCTCTACAGACCAGATGATACCTCCATAAAGAATAGGCGCCCTGACCACAGGATTAGATGTGGCACACACCCACAGAACTTTTTTAGTGGGGTGTTAGGCAAACATTTTACAGAATGCAGACAACAAAGCAAAGGTGTTTTTTAAAAAATTCATATTATAGCTTCTTTCCACATAGTCAAGCTACATTACCTACCACTAAACGATCTGAAAATAACACATTTTCACACTTAGTCCATATTCCAGCAGACTTAGGTGCAGTTCTTCCAACTGATGTCTATACTAGATAACTTTTGGACTTGGATGAGCATAGGCCTTTGGAATTACAGCATCTCTTTGTAAAGAAATAAATCTTTTCTTTTGAAAAACATTTTCCCTGTGAAAGATTTTACCCTTCTACAGCAAGGTTGCAAACCGCTGTATTTAGGTGCTGCGAAAGGCATACGAACCACTTGCACCTTAATTCTCCCTGCCTAGACAAAACCAACACATCTCTAAAGAAAAGATGCCCCTCCATATAAAATCCTGGTCTTACAAGGCAAAAGAGCAAAGCCTACATCACACTGGAGCTCCTTGAAAATTAACACAATTTCAGCCACCAGCATGACTCTTACCATAATTAACAAGTTTGGACAAAGCAGACAAGCTGTCTGAATTCAACAGTAAAGAGGTGGAGGCCCTGTAACTGTTCATGAACATCAATCCTCTGGGAACTGCCTACCATGCCACTGCTTTAAAGGAAAGTAATGTTCAAGCAGTCAGCAAATATATCCTGCTTGAATGTTAAAGGCTTTTGGAACGAGAATGCATATGCGGAAAATCTAAAATTATTTTGGGGAAAAATGTTTTCTAGTGTTCACACAGAAACAGATACATTTTTACCAAATACAAAAGTTACTTCTTAAAAGCAAAAGAGAAAAAACCGGGGACAAAAATAGCATGTCAGTCTAAATCCTACTACAATACTCTAGTTTTCATTGCAGAAAAATGGTGAACAGGTTGTGATTACATTACACCACCCTCAGTTTGCTTGGTGCCCTAGAAAGGGAGTACTGAATGTCAGAGCATCTTACAACTGCAGTATCTGTCATCCACTGTTAGAGCACTGGAATCCAAGCAGACAAGCAAGCAAGAAAGTAAACAAAGCAAAGCAAACAGCACAGAGGTCCTCAAACAAGGGAAATTTTAGAACAAAGCACGATTTTTCTGGGCTTTGTTTTCTGAGTCATCAACGAATATTCTTCCAATGTATTTCTTTATTGCAGTTGAAAAAAATAAACAAAACTTCCTCTTCTCATCAGTTAAACTGCTTAAACTAGATCAAGTCTAATAACAAATGCTTTGAATACTTAAGGAATAGTCAAATTTGTTTTGATTAAAAACTATTTTATTTTTCAAATGAATTGTAACTTTTGAAATAATAAAAGAAGTTACTGGTGCTTTACAACTACATCAAAAAGTATTTGGAAATCATGTAAAGAGAAGACCTAGAAAATCACTTCTTGTGTTAGACAAGGAATGATTTATGTGGTTCTGAATGTTCATGGCAAAATGAAGACAAAATGGCAAGCCTGTACTTCCTCTGGCGTGCCACTGTGAAGGATTACATACAGCAGAAAAGGGAGGGAGAGAGGAAGACCAAGATGATTTAATCAATGTTAGCCTACATTCCTTGATGGCTCAGAGTTTGTTATTCACAGAGTTTTTTACTATTTTATTTAATAGCAACAATTAAATGTCTTTTTTTTTTTTTTTTTTTTTTTTAGGAAAATGTTATTTAAAAGAGAAAGGGAGAATGAATAAGAAAAAAAGGTCAGCATATTAAGTTCTTGGTAGATTTTCCAGACATGTCTTTTTTTTTGAGGAGAAAGCACTAGCCGCTACAATTAAACTTCTATTATTATTTTGTATCTTCTATTGAAAAAAAAATATCTATTTAATATGTTATTCACAATTATTTATTATTTTAATGCTCATTTAACATTATTTCTTAGCTATTCAAAAGCTAGGAAATCTTAAAATTTAGGTTTTCATACAGACCCTTGCTTCTGCTGTGTTGTAACTCCATGTATCACATTTTACATGTAAGCTGGTTAGACTTCTCAGTACAGTGGCATTCAGCTGGTTTTGTCACTGAGATACAAAATGACAATATGTTGTTGGTTTGAAGTTGTTATCCAAGATGGAGTTCATTTCACTTAAACATCCTCTATGAGCCAGATGTGTACATATGGGTCAGTCACTGCAGGCTTCCCTTCTGTCACTGGAGGCAAACAGCCCTTCTAGCATATAATTCATCTGGACTTCCCCTTTGGGACAGGAAAGGTCATGTCCTAATAATGCCTTTTAGTCTACAGGCTATGGAGAAACCTTGAGTACTAGAAGCATCACAGACATCTAAATTCAGTCAATAGAATCCCATTATAGTTGCTATTTTAAAATACATTAGTTGTGAAGTCCATGCATATTACCTGCCAGGACTTCAGCCAGCTAATCTATCTACAGAATTTTCTTTATCTATCTATATCTACTTATCTATAGAATTATAGAACCATTTAGGTTGTAAAAGACTTTTAAGATCAAGTCCAATCATTAACCCAGAACTGCCAAAGTCCATCACTAAAATGGACACAAAGTCCATTCATGTCCCTAAGCACCACATCTACATGTTTTTTAAACACTTCCAGGGATGGTGATTCCACTAACTCCCTGGGCAGCCTGTTACAGATCTACCTATAGATCTATCAATAAATCTATAAACCCAGCTATCTAATCAATAAATACTGGTGTTACAGCAATACAGTGCTGTCTTTATGCAAGTCCAGTATGATCTTCCCTACTTTTCACAGCCATTTCACAGCAATTTTCATTAAAACACACAAATAAAAACGTTGCTGGTCCTGGCTCCTGAAGAAGATTGAATTTGTAACCTAAGTGCATACTAAAAACTAAAACTGACATTAAAAAGAGTTTACTATTCACCCTTTAACAAAAAATTTAACTTGGATAAGTAACAGATTAAAAGACAGGAAACAAAAGGCAAGATTTCATCACGGTGACCAGCAGACTCCCTCAGGGATCTAGATCAAGGCTCTTGTTTTCCACATGTTCACAGATGATCCAGAAAAGACAAAAGACAGAAATTCAGTTCAGATAGAAGTAAAATGACATGTTTGGAGGACAAATGCTATCTTTAGACAGAAATTATGTGCTCTGAAACATACAGGTGTTAATGCTTTGGAAAGCAATAGAGAACTTTGGAAAGCACTACCAAGATGCTGTAAAATTCCATCCAACACCTTTATCATTGTGTGCCGTTCCTCCTTTCCCCCTCAGACATAACCCATCTCAGTCCCTAAAGCAACTGGAAAAGACAGAAAGTCACCAAGACTGATCAAACCTATGGAACAGATTCTTCATCCTGGAAAAAAAGATTCACACGGGTGATTTAACACAAGCCTATAAAAACCAGGAGGGGCATTCAGAAGGTAGTTAGGGAGGACTCACTCATTATCTCTTCCAGTAATAAAAATTAAGGGCTATCAGATGAAATTAGCAGGTACCACATTCAAAGCACAGGGAGGTAACTCCCACGTGTGATTCAGTGAGTAGAACTCTTTCACAGGAGTTACAGATGCTAATGTGTTACCTGCATTGAAAATGTGACTACTTGGTTTGATGAGGAACAAAAATCCATAATGGTTAGCAACCACAAAGTTCAAAATTACTAAAGGCTGTGAAGACTCACTGCAGGAATTTCTCTGCATGTTTACCCTGTTCTCACACTCTTTTCCTAGGCTTCCAGTATTGACCTGTGACTGGAGGCATGATACCAGCCCAGGCACAGTTCTGATCTGAACTACAGATGTCTCAGGATCTTTCAATTTACTGGAAATCTCATTCTTTAACATATGGATATGGAATATTGAATACAGTACGCTTTGGAAAGTAAATCTAAATAACACAAGGTGACATAAAACCAAAGTGATAACACAAGGGAAACTTCAAAGGATTATTCCAGCTCCAATCTTCCCCCAAATATTAGCAAACTAAGTTTTCCAGTTAAAAAGAAAGCAAAACCATAGGGAGAACAAAGATATATATGGCACAAATAATTAGAAGTGTCTTCAAAATTATAAAGCATTAATTCTTACAGGTTAATTTAAATCCTCTGATTTGTAGGCCAATACAAAAATTTTAAATGCAGAAATTTCAGAGCTAAAAAATGCTTTATGGCATATGCAAGTCTGCTTTCCTGGGCTGTCTTTTGTAGTTCTCACAGAAGCAGAGAAGCCTACTATAAGCCTAAAAGATTATAAAAAGCAAATACTGGAATGACAGTCAGCTATTGAAATAAGGAAAAAGTAATGAAGACGACAAATCCACAGGACAGAACTATGTATTTGCATTTTCTGTTTAGCTGTCTCAAATTTATTCTGACCCATAAGGTAGATGATGTATAACACAACACTATCAGTGAAGCACTTGTAACAACTTACCAACCTCCTGAATAAATTTGAGTCTGTCAAGCAGTCTGAAAAGGCTTTAACTGTCTTCAGCTTACTCTGAGAAAATGCTAGAGATTTAAGACATCTTCAGATGCACAATATTTCAGTGTATGAATACACATTGCTGCCTCTGTGACAATGCTGATGTTTATGCTGAGCTGTAACTGTTTATATTCTCCACATTCATGCAATTTATGTTTTTGAATTAAAAAGAGTCCCAAACCTTCATAGTGGGGAAGACATCTAATTAGTGTTTCACAGATTCCTAACTTCCCATATACGACAACAAAACATCTCTTCAGCAATTTCAGAACTGCTTATATGGAAAATTACTTTAGTTCTTGTTTCCAGCTGTTGAGCTCCATTAAGAAATGTCCTGAGCCAGCACCAAATGTCCCATCCAGCTATCCATGCACTAGAACTACCAGGTGTTTAGCAGACCACCAGCAGTCTATACAAACCACAGATGAAGAATATCTTCATTAGTGTTGTGCAAGTCACCAGAGAAATCTGTGCTATTTCAAATAACATTCAAGGAAATAAGTAGGTAAAATACTATTTCTTGGACAGAAAAGGGGGTAGGAACAAAAACATGAATATGAGCAGTAAACCATCATTTTCATTACAACTCTGGGTAGCTTTTTACATCACCATTTGCCACAGTTAAACCTGTTCTACTCACAGGTGAGCTCAGACTCTAAAGCTGTTGTAACTTCATATTTTGACAAGTTCTTAAAATTTCAAATTATGGGCAGGGAACACCAGTGGAGAGGCTTTTTTCTACCAATCGGCTTGATGCGCTGGACAGGAGAGAAATTTATGTGTCTTAACTTGCACACTTTGTAACATTCAGATTTCTGTAAAATTTTGAATCTTTGACATTTGATGCTGTAAGGCTATTGGTTTCAAATCATTCACGAACTAAAAATCTACCTTCCTAAAAGGTTAACGGTGAGAAAGTGAATGTAAGAGATTAGATTAGGTAGATGCTGCTGAAACAAATGCAGGAAGACGTCTCAGAATCATCGATGAGTGAAAACACTTCAGCAAATTAAATTAGAAAAAAAAAAAAAAAGCAGCAAATTACAGAGTGGAACCCACACAGCATGCTCCCAACTGCCTCATCTCAAAGCACTGAAAGCATGCACATCCAAATGAGCAGTATGAACAAGCTCATTTTCTCTCTTCCTCAAGCTGCAGATTTACGATGCTAGAACGTGCTTCTGTAATGAAAGTATTTTTTGGAGCAGATAAGTCTTCTTTCTTTGCTGCTTTATTTTTTCTCATTTTCTCCTTTTACTGACTGTGGCCCTCACAAATGTAAAGGATCATGTCACCTTACATCCCTTGCCAGGAATTTTAACGTTTGCAGTTGCAATTCACAATTTCTGTCTCCTCTAGGAATATTCTTTTAGTCAGTCTGCACTGAGTGAATGAAATTCCTTCCTACTCTCCCAGGAGAATCGTGCCTGTCTAGATTGCAGTTGGTAACTAGCACGATCCAGATTGTGCCATCCAGCAAAAACTGCTGTTATGAAACCCCCCTCTTTTACAAAAATTAATGAACCTTACAACTACTACATGGATCTCCACTTCCTTTTGCAGCAGTAAGGGAAGCAGTGCAGCTACTTTAATCTCAAAAAAAAAAAACAACCAAACAACCAAAAACCCCAACAAAAAAAACAAACAACAAAAAAACCAAACTAAACCCCCTAGGAAAACAGTAAGCAGGTAATGGCTCTTCTTTAATATCTTCCTTTTTAAAATGGCATCAATACTTCTTTGCTCTTTCGTGAAAGCTAACAACAAACTGCCAAGTAGCTGTTCAATTTTTTCAAATTCAATGATTTTTAAAAAAAAGACTAAACACATACTGCCAGGCAGATAGTCCCAGAATTAGTGCTGATAGCAATATTTCTTCTATTTTTAAATTTTATTTCTTCTGTTCTCCTTAGATTATTATTGATTTTCATTTTTTAGTGTGTGTTGGGGGGGGGGGGGGGGGGGGGGGGGGGGGGGGGGGGGGGGGGGGGGGGGGGGGGGGGG
>JAVJGJ010000014.1:90445982-90485308 GCA_035590215.1 Microhierax caerulescens | reverse complement strand
TGCATCTCCATCCAGTTCTCTTTCAACTGACTGGAATTTCATCTCTTTTCCTTTGAATGAAGCTCCGAAACACAAAACACAAATGAAAAATTACTAATATCATGTGTTTCAGCTTTTGTTTTCAGCAAATGCTTTAAGTACAGAGACTGCTGCAAAAGAAACTGTCAGCTGTACATATGGAGATCTACTGCTCTTTGGGTGGCCAGTGCAGCGCCCAGCAGAAAGCAGGCACCAGCAGCCCCTACTTGGCTACCAGTTGCTGTTGCCTCAGGACTTCATTCGCAGAGGCTGTGTTCTCTTTCCCCCTTGTTTTTTACTGGGAAGTTTTTATGCAGCATTTAGTCAACCAACTGTAATAATATAAGCTCACATCTGTAGTATCTAAAAACTATTTTATAAACACAAAATGGCACTGACCTCCTATAGAAACACACACAAGGAGTTAAAAAGGCATCTTAGAAATTGGACTACAGACTTCTTATCTCACCAAGTGCCTGCCTGGTCTATGATCCTTTGCACTCCTCCTTTCCTCCTTTCTCTTTTCTTTTTTTTTAAGGCAGAAAAAAAGAAAGACACACGGCACATTTTAAGAAAAAAAGCAACTCAGAAAACTTGGAGCTTCATTTCTGCACACATCTTACTGACTTCAGCTGTGAAAAACCAAAGTTGAGCGAAATTTACATTTTTCTACTGAGAGTTGCCAAAGTATCTGCAAATCATTAAACAGTTTACTTGGTGTCTCTCCATTCAGCTTTCTATAAAATTTTACAAGCATCAGTTGACTCCAGTTTTCCTTGCTTTTTCTTGAAGGAATGGCTAATTTCCATTTAGATTTTATTATCCCAAGATCATGTTCTCCAAAAATCATCTGTATCAGTTTTCCTCATTTGTACAAAAAATTCCAAATGTCACCTCACACAGAAGAGGAATAAGTTTGTTGGTTTTTTTTTTTTTTTTTTTAAAAAAAAAGTAGTGCAGTCCTATTAGTGCATTTAGGAAGGAAAAAAAGGTGTGTGTGGAGGTGGATTTTTGTTTACTAAGCAAACATTTGAAAGAGCAACACATCCTAAAGACTGTCCAACTAGTCTTGGTTAACTGAAATGTTACATTATTCTTTAGAGTAAGAAACTTGAAACCAAATCATATAGAAATAAAAAACATCTGTGCAAGTTTAATGGCCAAAACAGCCTGAAAGGAAAAAAAATTTAGCTAAACAGAGCCAGGACAGAGTATGTTTTCACACAAAAGTAACCCCCTATTATAGTATGGTCTTCCATAGCAGAAATGGACTTCAGGATCCCCAGCACTTTTCTTTCTTCTTTTCTTTTTACCTACCCAGCATCTACAAAGTGTGCAGAACCACAAAGAACCCTGCAGAATATATATTATGATTCAGTTTTAAATAGCCACAGAAAAAACCACCCAACTAATTGTAAAAGCAATACCTCCTCTCCCATTGTGAAGCCAAGCTGCCTTTCAGCAGCTCCAAGTGTCCAAGAGCAGCCCTGGAGTCCTGCCTCTTCCTTGCATGAGCTCAGCGAGAGCGGGAGCCCAGCCCTGACACTGACTCACACTCTGGGTCATCCCGGGGAAACAAAGGTTCCACTTGTTTGTTTCACAGGAAATCTGGAGCTTTTCCTACCTCTGCTCACTCACAGCAAGAAGTTTCCTCTCCTTTCCCAAGCCAGCCTAGTTTCTTAAGACCGACAGCTAGGAAAGGCAATGTGAGCAAGGACCTACAGACTCTTTGTGAACAGCTCAGGCAGAAAGTTTTGTAAACAACTCTACAAGAAAATAAGCTTATGACAAATTCTGAGCGTATTGGCCCCTGTGGTTTTGTTTGTTTTTTTTTTTTAAAAAAGCTGAAATTTCATGTTATTTATGCCTTTGTTTCAGCTTTTGTTTTTAAAGAAAGATGACCAAGAAACTGAAATATCATTAAGATGATGCTCTGTTCCATGAAAATCTTATAAATTCTTAATGTTGCCTCCTCACAAACATTCAACTTTAAAATGATTGCAAAAGGGCAGGGGAGGGAAACAGACCGTGAGCTTCTCAGATAATGTGAAAGAAGTTAAAGATTTATATTTAAGGAAGCCACAAGATACTATACACTCTCACTCCCTTTTGACCTTATATGCTACTCAGTAAGCATTTACACATGAACACATCTACTATGGACATACTTTGGCACACTCAACACATTCCCTACAGACACATTCTTGAGGGAGGCATTCTCATGAGAGTGCCAAACCAACTGTGGGACAAGAAAAAAGCCTCTGAACTCATACATTAAAAAGATAAAAGCAAAAAATTTGGTCCTCTCTGGTTTTAAGAAACAGCGTAAGGAAGAACATCATGAACTTAAGACAGTATGTAGATTTTAAAGAGGAAGACAATAAATTATTTAACATGGCTCCTACAAAAAAGAAGAAGAAAAGGGTTATTTTACAGGATAAAATATTCTACAGGATATTTAGAGCCAGGATATTACAATATATTTTCTGCTACAACAGTGAAATATGAGAACACAGGGAGGATACACAATTTTCTTTACTGGATGCTTTTTTAAAAACCAGCCATCCCCTGGAGATTATTTATATATATATATTTGGTCTTAATCCAGTTGAGAGGCTTGGATTAGATGATCTATGAGATCCCCTTTGGCCTTATACTGAAAGCAAAACAAAACCGATCTGAGTAGGACCACCACTGCAAGTACAGATCTCCAGAAGATATACAAGGGTATTTTAAAGAATGGGAATGAGCAAGAGATGATGGCTTACAGAAAAGGCAACATCTCTTGCAACAACACTCCCTGTGCTTGTACCATGCTGCAGAACAGGTTCAGGAGTGATTCAGAGCAAGTCTGAGGGCCTACTGACCTGCAACCTCCTTCCTGAGGATTTCTGTTTTCCAATCGTGAATTATTTTCAAGTTATATTACAATATGTCATCAATTTCAGTTCCAGAAAACACACAGTTACTGGTATTTGTTTTAAGAGGGAAGAATAATCTATAACATATTTATAATTTATACAATTTAGGAGTATTTAAAAGTATAAGTACTACGATCAGGCATGACTTTAAAAATAACTCTAGAGAAAATTTAAAAAGGAAACCATTTCAGAAAAATTTCACAAACTAATGAAGCTAATAGACAGCAAAAGATGAGTGTATAAATTTTACTTTACAGGTTATATTCAGTTTGGTTTCCATTCAGCAGTCTTTTTAAAGATACTTATGTAATTTCCAAAGTCAGGAGGGTTATTTTATCGATTTGCATAACTGTATATGTTCTCTTAATTTTCAAAGTTCATGTGTGCTAAGAATATCAGATCTCATTTCATATAAAAAATTATAATTTTTATAATCTTTTCAAAGTTAAAAGAACAACTCAGACGTAACAATTTAAAATTAGTTTTATTATTTGACAAAATCCAACTGGGGCAAGAAAAAAGTTATTTTACTTAGAAACACTAAGACACAGTTTATAAAACTGTTTATACCTAAAGCCTTGATTATACTAATGCAAATCTTTTTGTATCAATTTTATCAACTAGATTTTACTTACGTAGATTTTACTGCTGTTATTAGACATACTATATTGTATTAGTTCATGAACCAGTTCTCTTGAAGCTCATCAGAGAGAAAAAAACAGCTAGCTTGCATATCAGTACTGTTACTTTCTGAAGCATATTCTCCATACTGAAGTTGAAACATGAGACAAATCTCTCCTAGAAATTCAGTTTATGTATCCATGAAGTATCTCTGGAACTCAGAAAATCAGCTTTATTTTGAACTACTAAAGCACAGCATTTTGGGTTTTTTAATGACTCTTCTTATAAAAAGCTTTTCCAGGTATAAAGCTTGGTAATGGTATAGACCCAACTGAAATACAGAGATTTACTGTGATTAGCAAGCTAACGATCATCAGCTGATCCAGAGCAACTTAAAACATATACACTTTTATTGTGCCCCTATTAGGAAATAAAATTGCATTAGCTTAAACCTACACATCCTGTTTTCCAGGCTGCAGCATCCTAAGATTTCCTAATCAAAACCATGACTGAAAAACCAGTACTCCCTCCCAGAGAGCACTCTTCCAGCAGAACTGTTCTGGCGGAAGCCCAGTGCTGTGCCCCAGGAGAACAGATCAGATTTTCCACGCTGCTTTTAGGAGTATCTTCTGGTGCTATCAATACTTCTTACATTACTCTGCTTCTATTTTTAGATGTTCTTTAAGCAGCTCAAGTCAGGAACATGTTGAAAATGTTTTCATGCATATGCTTGATGTGTTCTTTTCATATGGACAAATCTTTTCTAAATAAAGACCAACAATATACATGTAAAGTCTTGTGGCATGGGCATCGACTAGCTTGCATTTATTTGGAGTCCAATAGCTGCTTTATTAAAACCAAAAGCCTAAAAAATGTCACAAGCAGCACAAACCACTGTGTGGGTAACCACCTCTGCCAAAAACTGCTAGTGCAGACTGATGTGAAAGCTGAACCATGCCACCAATACCTGGACAACCCTGTTGAAGCAGCTTGGACATTTTACAAACCAAACTGAGAGAACAAGAAGGCACAGGTATCTAATGGAACAGCAGGGGAGGGCAGGAAGTACACAGGCGATCAGGAGTCACTCTTCACTCACATAGCACAGTTCAGTGACTCAGCAGAGACTCATTGCCAGACAACGTTATAGAATTTGTTCCTCCTTTAAACTTGATTTTTCATTTCCCGTTCTATTCCCTTGGTACCAAGTCCTGCTTTGAGTCAGACTCCCCAAAGGGGCATGCTGCTCTTCCACTGTCCCTCACTTCATGCGCCAGTCATATTTCCCCTACCCTTCATTCTCGTTCCTGTGAATTAGTTACTCCAGAAAGAGTAACAATCTTCTACAGAATTTATTTCTAATGTCTACACTGCCTCATGAACATCAGCCACCGTTTGTAAATGTGTGCTATTTTTTGGCATAATGAAAGAAACACATAGGTCCTGAACTCAAGGAATGGAAAGTTACACTGGTGAAGTAGTGAGCCCTTGCTGCAGACAGCCTTGCTCTCATCACAGCTGCAGAAGGGGTCAGGGTCTTTCTTCCCCTGTAGCTTTCTTCACAAGATGGCACCAGAATAAATTGTTAGGAAAGGGATGCCAGACTCAGGCTGACAGCAACTTCAAAGCAAAACACAAATGCTGCTTGAACAGCTGAGCGCTTCCCTCTGTTCCTACATGGAATTTGACGCTGCTGCTGCTTGCCACGACTGCTGCTGCCATCACCGATGGCTGTGCCTGAATAAATAAATGCCAGAAACCTGTACTTTCAAGTGCAAAGTGTGTGTAGACACACTTCATAACTCACATTGCACACTCTCTTCCTCAGAAGTCATTTTTAATAGCACTTGTATTCAGTACCAGGTGGTTTTGCTCACATCCATTTTTTCATTATCTCAGTATTCTGAACACTGGCTTCAACACTCCTGTTAGGGGAGCAAGCATCTCCAGAGTCACTGGAGGAGAAAAGTAAGTAGCAGCAAGCCATGCAACAGAGAGGCAAGCGCAGACTGACGCGCGCAGCCCACACAGCCAGTGCTGGCCATGCACCGTGGGCACATCGTTAGGCCCTTTAGAAATGCCAGGAGGAGCCTACAACTTGCATCTCTCAAAGACTTTTTTTTAAATGACAACTGAAAATTAAGGGCAAATAATGTTTCCTACAAGCAGCTAGGCAGGACCTGATGGAACAGGTGTGGCAAAGATGTGACTGTCGGTGTAAACATATTCACCCCGGCTCACAGGCTCAAAATAGAAATTCAGACCTTGCAGGCACTCAAGAGTTTACAAATTTCTATCTTATTACAAAGGACAGGTAGACTTAATAATTGACATGAGCTTCCAGCCCTTATAACTCTTGTGTCTACTTCCATTACTTCTCCTGCATTTCTCCTATCTCAAACATACTAAATATACACAGAAATAAAAATTCCTGTATAAATTCAGTGTTTTGCAGTGAGAAGGATCCCTAAGCACTAGTTAACTAGATCTTACACGTTGCTGGATCTAGAGCCATGACAACCTCCCCCTTTATATTAAATCACTACAGTGGCTGCAATATCCCCTAGTTTGATGGTTGAGTATATAATCTGCATTAAGTTCTGGCAAACACTAATGTGACCTCATCAAAGGCTGTTAATGAAATCTAGCTATGCTCAAATTCACCACTGCTAGCCAACTACAGAAGTTCTGCCTGAAGAAAACTACAAACGTATCTCAAATTGAAAATGTAAAAAATACTCTCAATAGTCTATTCTGAAGTAAGGGCATTTTTCAGAAAGACAAAAATGGCTTTTTAAGACTTCTTACTCTATATTCACCTATTACAGTCTTTAGCATTTCCAGCTGAAGCCTCAACTCACGGATCAACCTGATACAGTTAACTCAGACTAAGGAGTGTATTGGCTGGATATATTTTCCTATACTTTTAGAGGTTTATTTTTAGACACAGGAGAGGAAGAAGTGATAGCTTATTAGAACAATGGAAGCACATATAGATCATATTGGAAGGAAGTCCAACCTAGGAACAGAAGTTATAGATAAGCTACTACAGAATGAAAGAGGAATAAAGAAATAAGCATAAACACCTGTTTAAATGTCTTGAAGCTGCACAAACAGATGGAGGACATGTGAAATAAGCATTTCTTTTTGACCATAAAGTTTGTGCTACTTCAACAGTGTTATACTGAATTTTCTCAGGAGACACAACATGCCTATATGCATACTGTATTTCTTCTAAAAATTCATCTGTCAGCAAGCTACGTCTTTAGTCACATGCAGCATTGTAAATTAGTTCACTTACACCTATTGGTAATGGGAATTTGTCAGAGCCAAGCCTCAGGAATCTGATTCCAGCTATACACAGTCTGTGGTTGATTCATCAATGCAAACAGGCAAAGGAAAGGACTACAAAGTGCAAGTATTCAATGTTTTTGTTTTTGTTTTTTTTTTAAAAAAAAAGCACAGTAGTGAGGGCACTGCTCAAATTAAACTCCCACAACTGCATCATTAATTTCCCTAGGATAATCTGCTTCTGTGATTTTTGTAACAAAGAACAGCAAAGCAATGAATTCTGCACACCAATAAAACCAATGGGGTTTCACACAACTCCTCAGTTCTGCCTTTAGTTAGAGAGTTTATTGATCACTTTAAAAGACAAGACTATATCCTACATTGTTACCACTGGGCTAACACTTGGAGCATATCAAACTGCCTGGTGATTTACAGGAGAGCCTAATGGCATCTGCTTCTGCTCCACGGTCAGCAATCCTTTGTGCCCTCATACTCCTGCCAATATTTGTGTAAAAACCTTATTAACACCCCAATAATTTTTATCACCTCTGCATGAAATATGACCTAAACTTATGATTAATAAAACTGAAACTGCATTAGAACACCAAGTGATAACACCAACAAAATGAGACCCTGTTGATTCTTCTGTAAAACGGACTGAGATTTTCCATCGGAATTATCCTGTTATAAATAATCCCACATTATAAAATCCTCAGAGTAATTTATTGATGATTTTAAAAAATCAGCAGTTGTTAGGAAATATTTTAAATCAAAAAGGTAACAGTATCATTCCAGTAGTACATAAAATGTTTCATCAACAACTGTATCAAGAAGAAGCAACAGAAGTTTTAGGGTCTCCAAATTTCAGAAAAATAAAAAAAATTTTAAAAAAGGAAGAAAAAGAATGAATTGAGGAAAGCACTGTTTCTGGCTCTTCAAAAGATTACAAGTTATAGAAAAAATGAGGCCACTTGTAAATGAACAAGGCAGATACCAGGGCAAAGCTCTCTTTAAAAACTACATTGCTAGAGAAAAATTTGTACCTATTTGGCACTTTACATCATGCTTGATCCAGTAATGCAGAGCTCTCAAGCTAAATGTGACCCTGCTTGGAACAGCAAACTTAATGCAGGATTCTCTCGCTCTCAGCCAGCATTAAATGGCAAAGAACATGGCAATGACAAGGGAGGAATTTCTTACAGCCGGGAGACAAGTATTTGGGGGAGTCAATGTTCTGCAGCTGTAACCAAACGATGTGTCAGTGGATAACGTTTTGGTGTTAGGAGTAGGCAAAGACCACAGTGTTGAAACCTCTGAATGGCATTGCTCAAATATTAATCATCCTAACCCTAGACAGGAAAAAAGCAATGACAACAAAATAATATTGCTTTCAGTTATTTACACACTTGAAACACCAATGATGGATTGTGTTTACAAGAACGAAGCCATTATTGTCCACTACCCATGACAACTATAGAAGAAATCTGAAGACATAGGAAGGAAGGTCTGTGGGTAGAATGGAAAAATTTTAGAGATTTTCTGAAAATTTTATATCCAATTTTTGGCTAGGTAACAAACATATTGGCTTATGCTGCACAAATACATGTTCTTTGTGAAAAACCAGGGTAAGACTTCTCATTATTACAAAGTGGAGTAAGACTTCACAGAATGAAGGCCACTTCATAACCACTTTGCTAACACTTCACATTAAAACATAGGACTCCACAGTTAAAGGGGTAAGTAATTTATTTTAATCCATTCCCATTTACAAGCACTACTGTACAGGTATCTACAATTATAGTAAACTGCAGACACAAGAAATCCTTTACATGGATTTAACAGGGCCTTATCATTTGTAAATTCTCATCTGCTTATATTAGATTCAGGAGAACTGATTTTATGCAACACTTGAAATCTGGTCAGTGCCAACATATGCATCACCTTACAAGTGAACACTTACGTTAGACACCAATTATAAACACTACTATAATATAAATTATAACAGTATGCTTATCTTAGGTGATTTTCTTTCTCTGCCACATATTTCTTTTACATACCTAGATGCAGCAGGAAATCAACAATTTAAAACTCACCTCTTGTAGAACTACATTATTAAAATACATATTTCCTGATGATACAGGACTTCTTATGTCCTGAGTTAATTTTAAAAAAAGCGTAAGTACAACCATGCATGAGATTAAGTCTGCCTGCTATCAGGTGCTTCCTATTGTAAGAAAAGACTTGTACTTGCAAGTTCAAGATCGCAGGCAGCCGTCAAATTGTAAAAACAAACATCCTCCCAAATGTGGTAAAAAAAAAAGGAGAAAAAGACACTTTTATTAACCCAGTTCATGTTCTGGTAAAATTCTTTTTCAGCATACTTTCATAAAGCCCAGAAGACACCATGATGGCTCCATGCAAAGCTGACTTCACTGCTCTATACTCCACTCCCTGAATCTGGCAGGAGGAAGGTTCATTAACTAGCACTCACTGAACACCACCAGGTCTGACCTGTCCCTGTCTTCTATTCCAGGGAGGCTTTTTTGATGAGGTGCCATTGGAATACAGCTCAGCTGCTCCCAGCCCTGCACCCGAGTTAAGAAGCCCACCCAGAAACAGAAGGCAAGCAGGGTACCATGCAGTCACTGAAGAAGTCAGCAATGGCCAAGAAGTAATACAATCAAGGTCTTTCCTTTACTTAGATTATCCCAGCTCTTCACTACCCTCCTCATACAGCATGCAAATTGCAGTCTCCTGTAAAATATTAACCAAATCTCCCTCAGCATAACTAATTTACTTACAAAGTTTCCACCATGCCTCTGCAGGATCCCCTCTTCTCATGTACCACTAGTACTGGGGGTGGATGTGGGGGCAGGTGATGTGCTATACATCAGGTCAATGAAATTATCTATGTTAAAAACTAAAAGCTTTGCAGACCTAAAAATGTAATTCCTGTAGTGCCTGGTTCTATGGAAAACTGCACAAGCACATCTCAAAAGATGCAAAGCTACCACAGCTGGGAACAAAAGCAGCTGCCCAGGAGCTTCTTAAAATCACCGTCAAGACAAAGAAAACACATTATAAAACTATGCCCATAGCAGAACTCCAGGTGAGGAAGCCTCCTAACGCTTCCCAGCATACCAGTAACCCTGTGCAAATCTAACTGTTGACTTAAAAGAAGGCTTTCACAGATTTTTCTTTAGTTGTTTCTTCATTAGGAAACAATGCTCCTTTTTGTTTCTTTTCCCTAATGAATATATCTTATTGGTCCCCCCCCCTTTTTTTTTTTTAAAAAAAAAAAAAAAAAAAAAAAGTTTGCCTCTTCCAGTTTTTTAGAAACATCTCATTTTGCTTTCTAGTCTCTGTTTCTAATTTACTTAGTGATAGTTTAGGAGGCTTTCAAACAAAGACTATCTAAAAAGATAGTCTGTTTCAATTTGTCAGAACTTAACTTTTTTTCCCGCAAGTGTTAATCTCAGGACTTTCTTTTCTTTTTACTTTACATAAAACAAACCCATAAAAATTATGTTTTTTCTTTTACTAATCCCTTTAAACAAACCTAGGTGATTTTTGAAAGCATCGTTTAAATCAACAAATCTAGTACTAAGTTGAAGTATTTAGGTATTTACCAAAGCTTCCTTTTCTTAAAGAAAACTGATGGCACAGAAACAGTATCTCCGTTAGTTTACATAAGAATTAGCAGGTTTTTTTTTACTGTAATATGAAAACTGAAAACCTGAAAAGCCTCTCCAGTCTTGCTCTCTGAAGTAATATTTTCTTAGGAAAAATAAGGCAAATTACACAGATGGAGGTACGAATGTAGAAGTAAATCTTTAAGCAAAGTAACAGTTCTTACAGGCAGCTGACCTCACTGTAATTCACTTTGTGGTGTGTAGCAAAAGAAAAAAAAAAAGCAAAATCTTGTCTATGGAAAGATTAAAAAATAACAACCATAACTTCAAGTTTTGGCCAGTGACAAAATTTAGAACTTTAGGATGAAAACTTTAAATCAACACCAAAAAAGAATTAAGAAATGGCACATACCTTATCTACCGGGAGAAAGTCATTTTCAACTTCTATTGACCTTGGTCGTAGCTTTATAGGTTTGTCTTTGAAGATATCTCCAAAGCCAACACCCTTGACCTTTTTGGGTTGGATTGTCGTGCCTCCATTGGCTCCTTCCGATTTTGTGCTGCAAGAGTCACCACCATCACTCTCAGAGCCTGTAGCATCTTTTAGGCCTGTGAAATGGAGGGATGAAAGAAGGAATCTTAGGTGTGAAGTTCTTTTCAAAACAGATTGTGACTGGAAGATGATCCCTCCCACCATCCTCTAAAGGAAAACAAAACCACAAGAAACAGGTAGAGAAGATGTTCTCTGTGCCATGCACTCATTTTTTAGTTTTAAAAATCACTTTATTTCATCACATTGGTGTACCACTTACGACTTACACCAATCCACAAAACATGCATATTCCAGCATCAAAACTTCTTGAATGAAGACGACCATTCTTTGAGTACCAAGAAAATCCTTCTTCCTCAGACAAAAATTATTTGGAAGAGAAATCAATAAATTAAAGGGTTAAATTCAGTTGTAGGGCAGCTGTTGTACAAAGCCACTTAAAGCTAACAAGCAGTCAGACCAGGCACACTGTACCTTAAATCTGTGTGACTCATATCAAGCCAATTATGCAATTAGCATCTAAAGCTACATTACCTAACTGAGAAATATAAAGCTGAAAGCTCTTCAAAGAAATTTGCAATCAAATAAGCTGCATAATACGTTCCCTGCTGAAAATTAAAATCTCTCTGCAGCACACAGCCTCATAAGAAAAGCACCCATGCACACTATCCTCTAGGAATATAATAAATCAAAACTGACATTCTGATTTGCATTACTTATCTCAGTGAATAAGAAAATTTATCTGCACTTATCTGAAAATATCTGCTGTTTGTGTAGCAGAGGCCACAGATGCAGTATGGTGATGCTTCAGCCACTTTACAGAACGGTGCAGAATCAGCCACTGGCAGCAAAAGTGACCCACTGAAGTTTCCCCCAATTGAAACAGTCCCCTAGATCATTTAAATCTTCCTATGTTACAGATTGACTTAACTACATTTCCAGGAAAACTGCAGCAATTGCTGCTACTACAGCACTAATTCTACCTAATAACAAACTCTGATCCTCACATTCCCTTCACAAGCATTCATGGTGCCACAGACGTGGTTCTTGCAAGTCAAAGAAAGAAAAATTTTAAGTAAGCTCATCTTCTTCATTATTTTTATATCAAGGTCCACAAAGTGATTGCTATGAATTTTCATCATAAGCGGCTGCCAGTACAGAAGATTCTTTTTTTAAAATCTAGACACCTAAAATCAAGTAGAGATTATATACAAATCTCTTTCCCTCTTCCCTTTGGTAAGCAAGTAATGTTACCCAAAAATTACTTGTATTCCAAAGAAGAGCAATGAAGCTGGTGAAGGGTCTGGAGCACAAGTCTTCTGAGGAGCAGCTGAGGGAACTGGGGCTGTTTAGCATGGAGAAAAGGAGGCTGAGGGGAGACCTTCTTGCTCTCTACAGCTACCGAAAAGGAAGTTGCAGTGAGGAGGGTGTTGGTCTCTTTTCCCAAGTAACAACCAACAGGACAAAAGGAAATGTCTTCAAGCTGTGCCAGGGGAGGTTTAGATTGGATGTTACAAAAAATTTCTTCACTGAAAGAGTGGTCAAGCATTGGAACTGGCTACCCAGGGAAGTGGTTGAGTCCCCATTCCTGGCAGTATTTAAAAAATGGTAGATGTGGCGTTTAGGGGCTTGGTTTAGTGGTGGACTTGGCAGTGCCAGGTTAATGGTTGGACTCAATGATCTTAAAGTTTTTTTAAAATCTAAATGATTCTATGATCCTATGAAATGGTACTAAGATGGGGCAGTCTACTGGATCCCTATAGAAGGGCTGCAAGTTGTGGAGCATGTGGGAAGTTTTATAAAATCTTCGTAATGCCTCAGTTTCTACAATTCTCTGATGTATATAAGCAACAAAAACAGAATGAAGCCGTGTTCCTGAGCTGAAAGAATATAATTTCCAGCCTACACTAGAACAACCCTTCAAAACCAAATACAGGAATTACCTAAAGAAAAAAACATTTTTAAGTCAATGAAAATCTTTATGAATAGAACTTTTAATATTAACAATTGAATCATTTACTTTTGCCTCCCTGACTCAAGTGATGCATTTGGTCTTTACAAACATCCTCCATCCAACAGCCTTCTGCCATGCTGGTGAGCAGCGACTTGTTCTGGGGAGCGCTTCTTATCTTCCTGGCAATTCACCAGCAACATGACTATCCAGCAAAACACAGCATCTTTTTCAAGGGCTATTTTAAGCTTCTCCAACAAACCACAGAAACCAGTGCAAGTCCTGGGGCCTACAGGCACAACTTCACGATCCAGGACGCAAGGGGCTCAGCTGTTCAATTGGTTTCAACACCAGGGTGCTGCTAGGGAATGAAATCAGGAGTTATGTGTCAGGCCAGGAATTTTAGCAAAACTCTTCAGCAGAAAAGTCATCATATGCTGCTCTGAGATTTTCTGTATCCAAAACATGAAAGGCATAAAATTGCAGAATTATAGAAAGTTCCCAATTAGAAACAAACAAACCCCCTAAAATCTAGGGAAAATGCTCAGGCCCTTTGGCCTTCTGAGTGGCTGTTACATCTACCTGTTGAAAATAAGTTACATTTGTTTTTCTTAGAGTGTTCAATTTAGATAGCACTGAAAAAGTTATTTGTTCCATGAGCTCTCCAGGATTGGAATTTAAAAGAATACCAAATAATAATACCACAATTCTTTTCTTAAATATGAAGGGGTCCTGCTCTCTTCACTTGGACCTTTTTCTTTCCCCAAGAAGGGCCTGGGGAAAAAGTTCAGGTTTGTTTTCACTCATTTATTACGGTAGTTAGAATGGTAGCTTTCCTGCCATCAGTAAAGTAAATTCTGTGCGCTCCTTCTCTTCCAGAGCTTATGAAAGCAATAATCAGGGAATTCAAGCATTCATTGCCATATTGCTCTGTGCTGTGGTTGGCAGGAAGGGAGTTGTTATCCATAGCAGAGCCATTCCACAATGCTGAGGCACTCAGAGATGCAAGAGTAAATTAATTATGCCAGAGAAGTGTAAAACTCTTCAGGCAACACAGCAAAGTCACTGCCTCTTTGTTATTCCTACACCTTGTTGTGACTTGGGCAGTAACGTAAGAAGTTTTAAGTTCTAATAGCTGGACCTTCCCCAGCTTTGTAAAATGTCAGTCACTAGGGCCCTGGCTGAGACAGAGGCTAGAAACAACTTTATTTACTACTTCTAAATGCAAAGAGAATGGTCACCAACTAACTACACTGGGTTAAAATAACACTTCTGAGTATAAAACATCCACAACTCAAAAAATTCAAACAAATCACAGTGATCACCGTCCCTCTGCTGAACAAAACAACTTCTTGATAAAGATGGGAAAATTACCCTCTGGCAAAGGTTCCTTCTTTCATCCTTAGCAAAATCTCCCTGAACTACTCTGTGATGGAGAGAAAGAGCAGTGCAGATACCTCCCTCCACAAGTAACTGGATTTTTAACTGATAGAATCCATGGCCACTCTTAGCCACTCCCTGCAATGAACAGAAATCTTTAAAATAAACAAATAACAAATGAAATACGCTTTCTATATCACTAATTGCAGGAGAAGAGGACCTGGACCTTGGCCAGTGGATAGAAGCAAAATAAGGAAGTAATTACGGGAATTGCTCAACAGGTCTCACATGGACTTCCAGATTTTTGAAGCCCGCATGAGAGATCAGAAACCTCAAGGGGCTCCAGCAAGAGTTAGGCTTTTGTTTCTGGGTTTTCCTTATGGCATCTTCACCTTTTATGACCATTCTTCTATGATGAGACATCACACCTTTTATTAGAAACCTCACCTCAGGCTTGCAACAGATTTGCCCACCTGTGCCTGATAACTCAAGAGTATTTCATTCCTTATGCTCCCACATAGCTTTGTCTCAGTATACAGTCCTCATAATTAAAGCAACATGGGAAATTTCAGCTTTTATTTATTTGTTTGTTTGTTTGTTTGTTGATTTTAAATTAAGGACAGAATGGACCAGTGAAGCCTGTCCAAACTAAACTGCATTTCAGCGACCGGATACAGAGGCCACCCTTACAAAGCTCCTTCAAAGTTTAAAGAATTCTTCCTGATCAGCTGGGGAAATTACATAATTTATTATTTTTTGATTGACACAAACTGAGAAGCCTCCTTGGACTTCAATAAATAAATAAGAATAAAAGACCTGGCTTTTTCAAGAACTAGTCTGGTCTTACTCTTACCACTTCATGGTTGAGGGCTAGAGGCAAAGGTGACAGAAGAGGAGGGTGACTATATGCAATGGAAACTGAGAACAAATCAGATAAAATTAAGTTCTCCAGTAACATTAAGGATCAATAAAGCAGCGCTTAAGTACAAAACAGTCCCACAGAAAAGAATCTAACATGCTTTTACTCCTAAAGATGTGCTAAGGAGACTCTCTCTTACCTTCCTCCCAAGGTATATGACCTATACACCTCTAATTTGTATAAAGAACTTGAAGCAAGGATTTGCAACACTATGTCCATCTTTGCCTGAGAAATTCTCTCCTCTCATTTATTTTTTCATTGGGTTGTTTCCTGATATATATCTGTATCTATCTATCTATCTATCTATCTCTCTATATATATATCTCAGCATATATGTCAGCAATTCTCTCAGACCGATCCTGCCAAATGCAACTGCGCTGGCCTCCCTAGCTCTGCCTACACAAGGAAGGGATGGCTGATGGCTGATGTGATCTCTCCTCTTAAAAACATAAAAAAGCCTGTCTTCCAACCACTCTCCTCTTTTTTTTTTTTCTTTCCTCCTTGAGCTTTTCATGGCCTTTTTTGCTGCTACTGCAAACAGCTTAGTAGCAGAACAGAGATGGGTAGGTAGTTTCCCCAAAAGACAAATGTAACCCATAGATACAGCTGGCAACTAAGTAGGAACCCGAGTGACCTAGACTGTCAGACTATGAATTTCAAACATGAAATTTTTTTCAAGAAAAGCTAGTTAGCAGGGAGGTCAGGTTTCTAAACGGGCACTAACAACTGGAGGACATTTCAGCTGGCACAGTCTGCTGCTGCTGCCCAATACACCCGCACAGTCTGGAACAGCTGTAGTAGAGCGATGAACCTGAGCACTAACATAAGGCCAGGAGCTCTGCAAACTTCTATCCTCAGAAACACTGAACACACCTTACTTTTCTTTTAAGTCTAGTTACTAAATACTTCAAATATAGCCAGGATAGGATAAAAGTACAGTAGTCAGGCCTCTCACTTTTTTTTTTCATATATATTTTTTTAACAGCAACTTTTCTAGAATCTGTCAGCTCTCTGTCAGCATTTGGAGAGCTGACATGCTAAGAATATAACATCAACAAGGCGCTCAATAATGTGCCTACTATCAATCACACCCATTCTAATAGTAGGAAAATTTTCCAGATCTTTAAAAATTCTCAGGCTGTAAAGTCAGAGAGAATCATGGGCAGAGAGGAACCTAATGAAGTTTGATAAAGGCAAGTGTAAGGTCCTGCTCCTAGGGGTTGACCTCCTGGAAGGCAGTTCTGTGGAGAAAAATCTGGCAGTTCTGGAGGACAGCAAATTGCCCAGGAGCCAGCAGTGTGCCCTGGTGGCCAAGAAGGCCAATGGGATCCTGGGGGGCATTAGGAGGATCACAGCCAGCAGGTTGACCGAGGTGATCCTCCCCCTCTACTCTGCCCTGGTGAGGCTGCATCTGGAGTGCTGTGTCCAGAACTGGGGTTCAAGAGACAAGTAACTACTGCAGAGGGTCCAGTGGAGGGCTACAAAATGATGAGGGGACTGGAGCATCTCCCTTATGAGGAAAGGCTGAGACAGCGAGGCCTGTTTGGCCTGGAGAAGTCTGAGGGGATCTTAACAATGTCTACAAATATCTTAAGGATGAGTGTCAAGAGGATGGGGCCAGGCTCTTTTCAGTGGTGCCCAGAGACAGGACAAGGGACAATGGGCACAAACTGAAACACAAGAAGTTCCTTATGAATATGAGGATGTACTACTTTACCTTGAGGGTGACACAGCACTGGAACAGGCTGCCCAGAGAGGCTGTGGAGTGTCCTTCTCTGGAGACATTAAAAACTCACCTCAGGGGCATTGGACTAGACGAATTCCAGAGGCCCCTTCCAACCCTGACCTTTCTGTGATTCTGCAAAGTCTTTTGAAAGTGTCATTTCACATTTCTGGCTCTATAAGCAAAGACAATTCTACCTAGATTTACTGTTGTTAAATCAACTGTAGCACCAAAACGTAGAGCTCAAATCTGAGCGTTGGATGCACTTCTATAGTAAGATTCTTGAAGTCTGAACAAGGGCAGTAGGAGCAGCAAAAAGTTAAAACTCTCAGGAGGCAACCCTTCCCAACTTTTGGCTAGAACAAGATATGGGACTACTGACTTACAGCTATTTAAGAACACTCAGAGCTCTAAGATGCTCTGTTGCTTCCTGCTCCTTAGAAATGCAAGCTAATTTAGTATTCATGAAGATTAAATTCTCACAACACTGTCTGGAGGAATTCTGCACTTCATACACATTTTTCCCTATATGGGTATATAAGAGAGATTACTTTTCTCAAGACTTTTCAAACACACCACACTCCTGCTATGCCAGTTACAGGTCTTTTGAGAGCAACATTCTGAAATGTACCAAAACAGATTAGCTCAAACAGGGATTAAAAAGAGACCACAACATCAGACTTAATTCACCAACGGCCCCAGAGCTGCACTGGCATCAAACCAAGATTCTAAATCAGAAAGATATTTAGGGATGATAAAGGGCTGTGTAAACTAAAGCTGTTAAAACAAAAATAAACAGCTGCGATAAAATTAACTCAATTCAAAGCAGGAAATGAATTGTTTCTAAATAGCTTAAAATGGCAGGAAAAAGAGGGGATACATTGTGAGCTTTACAGAGCTTTCTATTTTGAGCTGTTATTTAGCAATTTAATTTTTGTTCTTTATTCTGGATTGTTCTCTCCGCAGACAATTTATGGCACTGGGCAAAAGACAGACCACTGTGGCAATGTATAAGCCAATGATGCTCTGCCCCTCTAAGCGCTTCTCAGGCTAGCTCTGTTACGTGATGCAAAGGTCAGCTGTTCAGAGGCACACACCTGAGATGATGCAAACGATCTCCTGATTTGGTCTGGCAGCCAGAGAAAAATGTTGTCAACTCTGTTTAATAGAACAAAGAACTGTGTAAACGGACCTTATCGGGATTTTTGCCTTTTATAGAAGGGAAGGAAGGAGAGGGGAAATATCTCCTTTCCTTCTATTTAGAGAATGACAGTGTGGAACACCCGAGTGACCGATCAGAATGACAAAGAAGGTGAAGTTATACATGGCAATTACAGCAGACAAGACAGGAATCTCCCTTCTTCCTTTTCCTCACATACTGGCGAAGACAGAACAAATACCCACAGCCTGTAAGATATTTATATTTATCTTGAACTTGCTTTCTGTCCATGTCCTGTCTTTCATTGAAGCTATCACCAACAATATTCCAGTAAAAAATCAAAACCAGAAAAGGGAGTTTGATTTTAGATATTACTGTAGAACAAAGCCATGTTGATTCTTCACAGTTTAAAGGTTCATAAATTCACGCTTTCAAAAAACAGACTATCCCAATATTAGTCATTATTTGTTATTCTCAGTTATATTCCTTGAAGAAATGTAACCATGTAATCTGAACATTTTGTCTTTTCCTTTCAGCAAGTTCTTTTTTCTTTAGCACAACAGTTCTTGCCACATAAGAAACAGCCCCAAGATTTTTATGCTTGCACAAGAAATCATGCAGGGAGAATGGGAGCGGTGACCAGCACCACGTAGCAGCATGCATTAAGGGCAACGCAGCACAAGCATCCTCTGCAGCATGAACACAGGGCCATCAATACGGAAGTTGGTGGCTTCACCTCATCCCCAGCCACTTCCCCGAGTACTGTAAGAATGAATAGAAACAATCATTCATTCAGGAGCTCTACAACTGTGCCGCTGTTGTCTTCATTTTGGAATTTTTTTTCCAGCACCTTTGTTCTCACCAAGTACAGGAACATGTTATTACATTTGAAAAGATGGGTAAGCAACTACAGCCAAAAGGATTCTTTACCTGCCACTCACCAAACCCCAGTCTTTTGTGAGACTCATGGAAAACCACCTGGTAGTGGGAGTCCGAATCAATGGAAGGATTTAATGCACTTCACCCCAGACAACATAATTCTTCCACCCACCACCCTCAATCCCTCCACCATCTCTACTTTCGCCCTCCAGAAAACAGGATGCTTCTTTTTAATCATAAAAATTTCCCTCACCTAATTTCAGCATTGTTCTTTCTCAGACGTTATTTTTCATTGTAGCAGCTGTGCATTTAATATATATTCTTCTTTGTAAGTAAGTTATAAGAACTTGAGGTGAAATAAAAAGTTGTAACTGTCCCCTCTTCAGAACTGTTAAAACCCACATTTGGGCTTCTCATTTAACTTTGCTCACACTCAGACATTCTTAAATGGGTAAATAATGCCATAAATACACCAACCACACCAACTGCTTGAAACTCTGACCAGCTATAGCTCCTCAAAGATTAGAGGGATGGTAAAAAAAGGTAAAAAAAAGTGGTGGCGCAATAGAAAACACAATGAAGGTTACTCACGAATATTTCTGTTTCAACGATCCTGTCTCATCTTCTTCCATTATATCTAATATCTATTACTGACAGCATTGTGGATCCACGTTTAAAGAAAGAGAGGCAAATATCTGTCAAATCAAGCATCGTATCTGCCCTCTTCCTCAGTTATAGCATCTTTGAAGAAAAAGAAAGTGAAGGAAGAAAGAGAAGTTAAACCAGAAAAATACAAAAAATCAGAAATCCAAGAAGCGTTTTTTGTGGAGATGCAGGAAAGCTGCAGGATGAGAGAAAAGAGGGCTGCGATCAACAAAATGACAAGTAAGTAATTTTTTATTGCTGTGTGACTCTCTTCGCCCAGCATACACAGTAGCAAAGATTTTCTGACAGCAGGTTGATGAGCAGAATGCCAAAGGAGCTGGAATTATTGCTGAGCAGAGCCTGGCGTACCTGATGACCAAAAAAGCCATGTCAGCATATGAAGGCGAGGCCAGGTGTTTATGCAGGAGATAATCTTGCATATTTCAGTGGAAGGTATCTCTAGAAGCAGCTACGCACTAATTCAACAGCATTTAGCTATTACAGGCCTTGGTTAAATATGAAAATTTCTTTTAAACACAGCAGTTGCAAAATGGCTTTCAAAATAAAAGTATTAGCTCTTAAGCGTATATTTGTACAGTAAAAGCTCTAGGCTTGCTTCAAAAGTTGAGCAGCGCTTCATGCAATGTGCTACAGGTGAATCCAGGCACCCTTTGGGCATCACTAATCTAAAGCTATGAACTGACTCCAGCTTAATTTTCGGAGAAATCAGAAAGTTGAAATTAGAACAGCTGTGGGTTGTTTTAAAATCCCTAAATGACAAACCTGTGGAATTACCTCCAAAAGATTTGCACTGGAGTCATAAGCACATGGATATCTGTCTAAAATTAAGGACCACAGGTCAGATATGAAATGGAAGGAGCTGGCCACACCTTCAGCAGGCCTGCTCGGGAAGAACATGAGTATGCAGGGAGTAAGATGCCAACAGACAGAGCGGGAAGAATAACAAACCCTCCTTTGTGTATGCTAGTTTAGAAGATAACATCTCTGATAATATCAACAATGCCAACCCTCATTTTGTTTAAAACTTTCCCAGATGACCCAATTTTGTGTACCACCCACTTTAGTCCCAGTTCCAACCCAGTAAACAACAAACAAGGCCACAAATGTAGCTGGACATCTGGCTCTCTGAGATGCAGTTTTACAAGGAAAGCAAAATACCTCTGCAGCATGAAAAAAACATGCAAGTCTCAACGAAATGCCAAGGGAGGTAGCATTAAAGAAGACACTGTCTGTCAGCTTTAAAAACAAGGTTTAGATGGGTGTTTGCCCAGAGCAACATGAGGCAATCTACTGTGGGTTAAGCTCATTATCAAGATACCCATCCAATCCTGCACTCTGTGAAATCAGTTTGACAAAATTTATCTTCTGTGGCAGGGTACAACCATGGGCCAGCATTATTAACAAGAAGAACTAAATGCAGAGCTCTAGCACAATTGGAAGGGTGACTGAATTCTTCCTGGTTTCACTTAGGGTCACCCTAAATGACTCAAGAAAAGGCAAATGGCCATTTTGACCCTTAATGAAAAATGGGCTGGGCATGGAGACCAGGTTTCTGGAAAACTTTTAAAGGTAATGTTAGGGCAACACTGCCCAGAAAGATTAACGTTGCAAAATTAAAGGCTCCAAAGGCAGACCTTGCAATCTGACTTGAAGCTAGATCTTAAAGTCAGAGGTCAAGCATACTAGAGATTTACTTCATAAATCCTTATTATGCTCATCAGGTAGGTGGAGGACATGATGGTCTAAGAACTCTGCGAGAAGCATGCAATTTGAGTGATGCAAAAGCAATTATGAAGACTATAAGGTGAGAAGCAGCAGAAAAATGTGAAGACCAGCAGCCACACGGTCTGCTCCAGCCACAGCAAGAGCTTGATTGGAAGCTTGAGAAGAGCTACAGAAAAGAGATGAATTCTAGTAGACAGGGACATAATTCTCCACGAGGAAATACTCAGAGCTGCACACATTCACAAAGATTTTTGCCTAAAAAAAGATCAGGTTTTGTTGACAAGACAAGAAGGTGTAAATGCAGTTATCAGAATGAAAGACTACCATTTCAACTGCTTCATCCTTTGCAGTGAACATGCATAAGACAAAAGTCCTCTAGAGGTAGGACAGCAAACACTCCCACCCAGGAAGCAGTAAGAAGGGCAGCACAGCTTGGATCTTCTCAAGAGAAAGCTGTCTGGGACAAAAGCAGATGCCGAAGTTAGCACAACATCCTGTTCACCGGAGGACAGGACTGAACACTTTGTACTTAGTCACACTGAATGTGCCTCAGTAGGAACTCTTTCTGCTAGATGTCTCAAGAAAGCAGGTGGAAGAACAGATTTCTGTCTTCCTTGCTTCCTCTGTCTTGCATCTTCTCTTCTTCTGTATTAAAAGGGTAGTAAAAGCATATGAAAAGCAGCATGTTCCCTGCTTCCAAAACGCAGAAGGCAAAAGCCTGAACATGAAATGAAACTAGCTTTGTATCTTTTACCCTCCTTGGCAGAAAAAACGTATCAGCCAAAATGCTGTGAGTAATAGCTGTCAAAGACAAGGCCAAATGAAGAGCATGCAGTAAATTAAAAACAAAACAAAAACAAAAAAAACCCCAACAAACCACAGACAAAACCCAAACCAAACCCCACAATGTTATTTAAGAAAAGCAAAGCTTATCTTATGAATTCAGCAATCATAACAGGAACTTTATTTTTAGAGAAGGACTTTTAGTTCAAAGATTTGTAGTTGTTATCAACAGCCTTCACGTTTCAGGTGCAAAAATGATGGGATTAAATGGTCTTAATTTCAATCCATAGCTGAGACCCAAACATCCAATGTAATTCACGATTTATTGTGGGCTCACACACATACATTATATGGACATATAACATACACATGCACAGAAGGAACGAGTGAATTCTCATTGCGTTAAGGCTAGGCAGTTCATCAGCAACAAACTGACTTTAGCTTACAGACATATATGCATGTAGAGTAGCCATAAGTGAGTAGCAGTGGCACATTTTACAAGTGTAGATAAATCAAACAAGTGCAGAGGACTAAAGCTATTGCTTGTTGATTTTGAAACACACTCACTGTTATAACGTCTGTAGCTGTCAATCTTTGCCGGTGCCACTCTGTACAGAATTGTCCCTTCAAAGGCAGATTTTCCTGACAGCAGGCAAAAGAAGGAAAGACGAAAAAAAAGAGAAGGAGCAGGGTGGGGGTGAAGAGATCAAATGATGATAAAAAGAAGGGAAAGGAAGAGGTTTTAATCTGTATTTTCAGTCACTACATTTTTAAAGCCTCATTAGCAAAACAACGAGAATGTTAACAGAAGTATCTGATTGTACATGAAGTTAAAATATTCTTACTGCATGTATGTCAGATAAAAGAATCTCATGATTTTGCTAAAGCTGTTCTTTACAGTGTCCAACAGAACGCATTTTTCTTAGATTTTGTCTGCTATCCATCAAACTGTGAGACTTGCAAATGAAATCATTTTGTCTGTCTTACCCAGCCTCCTCATGGAGCACAGGGGAAGCCTGAAAAAAATTACTACTGCAATGATGTACTCACAGTGGCTCAACACTCCTGATGCAGATGTAGTGCACTCGACCAAGCACAGCTGACATCCAAACAGGGCAATGAAATACTTACATTTCCTTAATACACCAGGATCCTGTGAGTGTCAGAAATACTGCATCTTTCCAAGCTGACTTGTAAGAAATGTTATGGATATGGGAACTGGTCTTAAATAATGCTTAGTTGAAGGGATAGGACACTATAACCTGAATGTACTGTTTTTTCAGCCAATAGCTTAATCAGGTGTTTGATTTGGCTCACATTAACAAAAACAAAATACTAAAATTAAAAAATAAAACAACAATAAGACAAAAACCCCCAAAAAAATTCCACTTCCCATCTTAGATCTTTAAAATAACATTTTTATTATCAAAACCATTAATTTCTTGGGTATTTTTTCTTTGAAAGCAAGGTAATTCATGCTCTGACATTTATGATACGAAATTCAAGCAAAACTAAAGGCATGAGCAGCTGAGGTGTTTTGTGTGGTGGTGTTTTTTTTTTAATCTGAGGTACCCAGGGAAGCCCAAGAATATATCAATGTCAGCTCGTATATCTGAAAGACCTTAGCTAGGTATATCATCATAAAATTAATGTCTTCAGTAAAATGTTACAGCAAAACAGGCAGTACATGTGAATTGTCCCACCACAGCATCACACCCATTTTGGTACCAAAACCATGTATTTTATTCTCCCTGCATATAATTCTGTTGGATTTTCAAAAAATAAAAAGCTATACTCATTTACGTCTTGTAAAAAGTTTTGGTTTGTAATTGCGGTTTTTATAAATAACAGAAATTTTTGCTTGTCTTACTTTTACATAATGAAGAAGTAAAAAAGCCACAAATCCATCTTTCCACCTTGTTTTTACAAAGTACCATTAAAAGGATGCCATTAAAACAGCCAAACAACAATTAAGAAATTGCTAAGAGAAAAGTATGTTCATGACATTGAGGAGTGCCAGAAAGACAGTATTGGACATCCATAGTTTTAAGAACTCAAAATACAGGAGGTTGCTTGACTGAACCATCTGCTGGTGAGTCTATCATCAGTTCTAACTCCAGCAGTCATGACTTCTCAGTGGCCACCACTAAAAGGCTCTAAAAATAGTTGATACATACCATGAGGCCTGGCAATTCCTGAACAGACACATACAAGAGACAGCAAGATACAGAAGGCCACCTTTAAATGTTGTCATGACACTGCCATGAAAACACCAAAATGCTTTTGAAATCATCTCCTTAATATTGTGATTCCTCAGACAGGATTTATTTGACTACTTCTTGCTTTTCAACAGGCTATAACAACAAGATACGGTATTGAAAATATTCTTAAAATTAGTACTAGATATTTGAGAAATCTAGAAAATAATCTTATAATTCATCTATCCATTTAATATAGTTATAAAATTATAATGCACACTTCATGCTGTAACAGTCAGTCAAAGAAAAGCAATGTTTTAATTTAAGAGGATGCTTTACAGAACAAGGAACTGCTGTTTACTTTAAGGGTACCTGATCTTGCCTGTACTTACATTCTAAAATGTGCCTTTGAAGACAAAAAAAAATGGCAGTCACTTTAGAGCTGGGCTACTTTAAAAACAAATAAACAAATGCCCAAACCCACAACCTTTTGATAGTTTCACTTCCCAGTCTGCTGAGTACCCACCATCTGAGGGGAAGCACAGGCTACCAACCCTTTCAAGTTAAGAGGCAAGTTAAGTCCCACTGTCAGTATTCGGAAATATTTAGGCACTTCCAAAACTAACCCAGACATTTTCAAATAAAGGGGCTTTTTGTTCTGAAGAAACTTCTGAGGTTACTCTATGGCACAGCATGAAAAGAAACCAAGATAATTCCTTCTGTCCATTTACTCTAATCTACCATAAAATTTACATGGACCCAACAAATCCAATAAAATCCAGCAATACTTTTCTCCCCATTAGACCTGCAGAGATCATAAGAGAAGGACAGAGAAATATGCATTTTTATTAACTTTATTCCTAAAAAGTCAAGTTACAGAATTTTTCTCTTCTGTATTTCTTCCACTTTAAGTTCACCAAAAATTCAAAAATTACATTTGCCCTTCCAAAAAGGCTTTCTTTAGAGAGGGTAAATAAAATGTGATTAAAAGATCACATTTAAGTAGGTTTAACCAAAGCATTAAATTTAACCATTAACTAAAAAACTACTCTTGAGTTTGCACAGTGCCCTGTCTGCAAAGATCCCATGCTAATTTCCCAAGTCTCACAGTAAACATGCCAAGTACTACTTTATGCATTTTACAACCTAGGCTGAAAAGTTCAAGGCTGCTGTTCAAGACTGCAGAGGAATACCCCAACCCTTTCTAGGCCTCTCTGGAAGCTGTGTAGAACCTCAATAACCACCCAAGGTTCTACTTCAATGCACAGGTACAACCCCTCATACCTGAGTGCTAACTTAATAACCTAGAATTCATATTCAAGGCTTCTGCCTCGTGAAGTCTTGTGATACAGACATATTCAAACAATGTTTCCAGAGAAACAAATAGGAGTTATTGCAGATTTGAAGTGCTGTCATGTCTTGTCATCCATGGAGGAAGGAGATGATCTAGAAACATGAAAGTACACACTTTTGAGATGCTACCCAGAGCACCTCAACAGTAATGCCAGCCCGATGCCCAAATCTTCCAGGGTTTACTTGTTTGGGTTTTATTTCACTAGGCTTTAAGACTAAGCACAGATACTTGGAATCAGCTTATCATTCCTAGTCAGCTGTATAAACTTGCTGAAATCTCATAAAGATTTTCAAATCCAGATAGTCAGTGTACTTGAATAGAGCCTCATAAAGCACCATGTGTTAGAGAGCAACACCTGTAACAATTACACAAACCATACAGAAAGAACTGAGTTGATGCATATTTCCCATAATTCTGGTAGGGGGATGCAGTTCTTAAATTGATGGGTTTACTTCAAGCAAGATAAATAAAAAAAGCATTAAAACCCCCATAAGAATCTCAACATTACTTGAGTCCCTGTTTCTCTTTGAGGAGGTTTACAGTGTTCTTCTGTTTTACAAGTATTTTGCTATTTAGAAAATAGCTCCTAATAACACATCATTTTATCTAGCCACAAAGCACCTCCAAAAAGTTAAGTTACATAAAAGAAAGAAGAAAACCTATTTCTCAACTACAGTTATCTTCAATTGAGTTAAAGAGACAACAATTATACCTTCTCAATACAAGTATCACAGGTTTTAGTTCCACTGACAGCCAGAACCAGCACACAAAACTGAGTCTGAACTAAGCATATGCCATTCTGGATGTCAACGAAGCAAGCCAATGCTTTGTGGCTGCTTTTACACACTCCAATGCATGCTTTTGTTAAAAGACATTTTTAGGATGCTTATTATATAAGCATTACCAAATTACCTGGGGAAGTAATATTCATTCATTCACACAGATAAAACTGGGGTATTCCATCCTGAACAGTATCACTTACCTTGTTCATTTATAGAGTACCAAACACTACAGAATCCACAGCTGGAACTACATCTACACAATTAGTTCTTCTAAGACTCACTGTGTTTATAATGAACAAAATTCATGATAGCATATACAGGTTATAGAAAGCAGTTTGCAATCTCACTGAAATGTACGACTTCACTTAATGCCCTTTTTCCTTTTCCCTCGTGCTAAATGTTAACTTCCTGAAAAATACTTCCATTCCAGTCTGAAGGAATGTTACCTGTAAATACCTTTAGCAGCACTGACCACAAGACTAGGTCATCAGTGCTGCTACACATGAATAAGTACTCCATTAGGTAAAAAATATGAAAAAATTTCAGCATTGCTAGAGCCAGGTTTTTTAGAACCTTATTACTGTGGGATGGAATAACGGTGATAAATTTGCCTTAAATAGAAAAATGAGTGAAAATATTAATAATAATAAAAAAGTAGTATAACTTTCTACCTCTTACTAACAGAGTAAATTGTAATGGCTTTGGTAAATTTCAGCTGAAATAAGCTTACAAAGATCTTAGGAGTTCTTTCATTTCTGCTTATTCAGAGATCTCAGAACACTACATAAGCAGTGAGTATCTGCTGTGCTGAAAATAGGAAGACCTTGGCAGGTATTGTGGAATTAGCCTGAAATATGTAAATGTAAATGTAATTGACTTTTTTACTTTTCACTAAAGATTCAGAATTCACTACTGAATTAGGGAATAAAAAGAATATCTGTTTGAAAAGCAGAAAAAAACCATGAAGACCACAAGTGTCCATTTCATGTAACAGCATACTTTTGGTTCAGGTTATTCTCCAAGGGAAGTTTTAACAGGACAACCTACTACCATGCTTATACTATTGCAAACTTAGTTACCAAACATGCTTTTCACCTGCAGCAGTACTGGCCCACTGTAAGTGAGAGAACAAACTCCATGTCCCAGTTCTGGCCTTTTTCCCTTTGGCTGCTGGGGCAGTGGGTGACGGAGGTGATAGTAACATGCTCAGCACCTGGAGGGAAAAAGTGCCGCATGTCCCACACCAATAATTATGAATCCTTATATCTACTGGAGTCATAGAAGTCATGGCACTTCAATCCCTCGTTTAAATAAGCACAGCCACTTTGTAGATGTTCGGTTACTTTGCTCAGTTTCCACATCTCAAGACAAAAAACCTCTTGTAATTCATTTTGAAATACCAATCTAGCAATCATTGCCTTCTCTCTTCTTGGTCTGTTGCAGCTCAGCAAGTCTTGACACAGCTCAGGGAGCATTGCCATTGCAAATCAGGTAGCACTGCAAGTACACACTTTCATCATCATTTACCCCTTTCACAGCAAAAATTAAGAACATGGCATTCAAAACCACTTCCAAGCAAGAGATAAGAATGTGCTACTCTATCAATGTGTTTGGGTGTAAAGACACATACATCTATACAGAACATCAATGATATTTTTTTTCCTTACTTGGCTTTACTTGCTCTTCCTGTGCTATTCCAACATCATCAGAATCAGACAGTTCCTTTATGAAGTTGGAAGGAAACATGCCAGTCTTTCCATTGAGTATACCTTCCCACCAGCCCTCTTCCACCTGCACCAAGACAAAAACAAAAGAAAGGAGTTTTAACATAAGCAACACCTTACAGAGTTACGACAATAACAATGACTAATGATTTTGAGCAGTTTGTATTAATTTCAGGTATAAGGAGCACATGGTATAGGCTCCAAGCCAAAGACTATCTCTCTTTATTTTTTTAAAGTAAAACCAAGAAAGATCCACGCACCCATCTGTAAATGTCAACAGTGCTGACAGCAGTCAGAAGCATGGACAAGCATTAAATAAAAGGATAAAAGAACAACTAGAGAACACATGGTGTCTCTACATTTCAATTTTTATGGCTATCAGCTCAATCATTGAATTTTCAGTGAACACTGTGTTCCTGTTCATGACCATCCTAATGGATGTGATCTGCAGATCGTAAGAGTTTAAACTCCCTAAGTAATCAATGGTGAAAGAGAAATGCCTGCAAAGGGCTGTTCAGAGAATCTAAAGTAGGTATCTTAATATAAATCATGTGAACATTCCTGCCTTCCCCATCAAAACCAGAAGTTTTCTCTTTTAAAAATTAAGAATTTTGAATCATCATTGATGTGTTAACGTAAGAAATCTATGGAGAACAAAAAACAGTACTAATGCAGATTTTACTCTAGATTTACAAAGAACTACTGAAATACGTAATATTGATATGGTCAGAAGGAGGAAAGACACTTCCTACCCCAATCCCAAGAGAAAATATCACTTAAAAATTACAAAATCCCTCCTGTATAAGCCATTGTGGATTGAACAGTGGTGTCAGGCAGTAAAATGCCTTAGAAACCAGATGCCTTTAGGTTATAATGGGACAGCAAGAAAAGACTTATTATATGCATCAGCTAAACACACCCTTGACACATAAACATTTTTCATCTGTCAGACATTGTCCATTCACCAAAAAAATGACAGGAGAGGACAGTGTCAATCTGTGACACATCAGTTTCCAATACTGTCTGGCCCATCTCTTTCCTGTCCCCCAATGACAAATATGGAAATAGAAAGTTAAATTTACATGTTGAGGGTGTTCACTTTTCCTGTTGAAAAACAAATCCCACATTTTAAATGGTGCCAGTTAATTATTACAGGAAAAAAGTCTGTTTTGTATCACTTATCTGTGAAAATCTCAAGTTCTTAGAAAAACCTCTTAATAATACAAGCAAATATTTCCTCAAACTATAGAGGAATGGTTGAATTTTTTCAACTTAGCTACATGTACAATTTCACTACAAACAAAACTTGGTACTTCAGGAGTGTTTTCCCTCCATCTTCAACCTGTTTAGCATATTTCTTGTCCTCCCAGTTTTATTTTTTATTTTAATTTGAAAGTAGTTCAGACCAGCACAGCTACCTGCATTCAGTCTCAGTACCTGTGCATGACAAAACTCCCTCCCCACCCCAAAATGCATCAGTAGTACTAGTGAAGTCAAGCAGAACTCTGGGAATAATGGTTATTATCCAGCTGCTACTTCAGAGGATGGAATACATGCAAATCACTCAATTGCTTCAGTGGGGTGCAGGTTTTTTGCATTGTAGTATCAATGTCTCTAAAAGGTAATCTTCTCTTCTCTCCAGACAAATTAATAATCATATGGGAAACTGAAGCTGCATGACACACAACACTTAGTAGACTCTACAAATTTTATCTCTAAATACCTATATATGATATGTCATACAGAAAATACACAACGTGGCCAAATATAAAATATTTCAATTTTTCTAATGCAGTATTCCCAGATGGCTCTATTGATTAGAGCTAAACATTACACCATAACTGCATTAGCCGATTGACCCGAAGATTAATAACAGGGGAATTACTCAGTTCCCAAGACACCTGCTTTGCAAAGATGCTGAGATTACTTAACAGAAATAGGGTGACCAATATCACTCAGGTCCATCTTTCCCTCGAGAATTTTTCTCCTGCTTACTTCTTGCAGGGTAACACCTCACAGTTTTCTCACAAGTTAGTATCAGTACTATTTATGTGGTGTGTTTATGTATGGTTCTCTATGTACATATATAGAAATACACACATACAGAGATATTTAGAGAGGTAAATCTAAATTGGATGTAAATATGCTCACAGCACTCATTAGCTTACTGTAAGTTTTTTAGCTGATACAAGAATGAATTATCTGAAAATACTTCAATAACCTTACGAATTCAGAAAAATCTTAAAGCAAAACCCAGATTTTTCCTGCAAAAAAAAAGCATAATCATGTTAGCAGAACAGGCCTCCCAAAGATTTATAAGGAAATTTTCATGAAAAGCATCAAAACCTTTAAGTATTTTTAAACATATAGCTACATGCTGCATAACTTTAAGCCTCAAAACACACCAGCTAGAGACTAATCCATACAATAAAAAAAAGACACTAAAATACCCCCAGGATTTAGTTATCTCAAATTGGGGCAATCCATTACCATATGGCTTGAAGTAAAACCTTTACAAATGAAAATCCATTATTCATGGGGTCAATCCATCTGGAGGTATAAGCACTCAATAAAATTTGTTATTATACTATCATAACAAAGTGCCTTCAGGATTTATACATATAGGTCCTGATTTATGCTCAGCATTTACGTGCTGGATCAGACAATCTAAGCAGAGGAGGATTTCATCCAGTAGTCCGTGTCCCTACCCTGGAAGAGAAGTTCTACTATTCATAATATTCTACACACTAATTTTAATTTCAGCCTGAAAACAAAGGTCTTGGTTTTAAGTTACAAGAAGAAACTTTCCAATCTGTCAAATGTAAGTGGCTTCAGCTAGAGGTATTTTCAAGACATGTTTTCAGTGTTATATCTGTTCCCTGCCTTTCAGAGAGGCATGGCATGCCCTCATCTTGCCAAGCTCCTAGGCTGCCAGTACTGCTGTCACACCACATTTGAAGAGCAACAACATACAGGAAAGTGACTGAAGATACTTCATTACTCCACTTGATGTATTTCGGGAGGTAACAACACATGCACCCAACCGCAACTCAGCCAGTGCCACGCATGGAGCAGGGACAGATGCAACAGCAGACAGCTTACACAGTCCAATACTTGGATGTGATCAAGTACAACATCTCTAGAGAAATGCATCCCATTAAAAAGCCTTGCCTTTGGGAGTTAAAGGGAAATTTAATCTGTATAATAATTATGCAACATTCAAATGTTCTTCCAGTATCATTTGCCTTCAGGTTTATTTTTACATTTTCAGTGAAGAAATACTTGTATTTTGTTTTTAATTACTCAATCAAGTCTTTTTTGATGTAAATGATGCTTTTGGAAACTATAAACCAAATACAGATTAAAATAATCCAAAATATACTGGTCTTCATTGTTAGAAAGTGAGTGCTTAATCAAATCATGAGATCCCAGAACACAATAATAACCCAGATTAGAAAGACAGTGAGAGGTTGTAGCAGTTAATTTTACTTACAAATAATAATTAAATGCTCAAAATAGATACCATGGAAGTGGACAGACAGGAAAATAACAGAAAATTACATGGGTGAGACATTCAGACACACAAACAAGAAGTTCTCAAAAGGGTGTGCAGATGCTAGGACATTAAGCTGCTTAGAAATCAACAAAAAATTATTGAAATCAGCATATTTCCATAAAGTAAAAAAAAAAAAAAAAAAAAAGGAAAAAAAAAAGAAAATAACACTACAGCAGTTCAAGCCTTCAGGCAAACATAATAGTTCTATTTCAGACCAGGAATGCAGCTTTATTCTGCAACTGTAAAGCAACCAAAGAAAACAAAATCACTTTAGTAGGTCACTAGGACTGCAAGATTCAGATATTCCAAAAGCGAGGAAATGTTACTTTTTATGTTCTTTACGTTTTCTTCATGGCCAACACAATCTGCAACATCCCTCTTCTAAGAAAGAAGTGTCAGAGGAAGCGCCAGCCTGACCTGTAGTGCAACAAGCCTTGATGCTACAAGCCTAGAAGCACCTTCCCTTGAGGGAACTGGGCGTCCATCCCTCTAACTCCAGGATGGGATATCAAAAAAGAGCAGGAAATGCTGAGGCCAGCTACCGGCAGTTGCTTGCCAGAATACCTGGGACTGCCACAGCTGCTTGCTTATGATTATTGCTATAAAAAGTTGTTGAATGATTAAAATGTTCAGCTCTTTAGAATCACTAACCTAAAGTGTATTTCCAGTAAACTCCTCTATCTGCCTGTTCCACAAGCTTTTCTACAATGTGTAGCCTTGTTTATTAGACTGACAGACTACTCAGAGCTACCCTAGGACAAATGAAGGAGGCTTTGAATCCGGAAAGGTTTCAAGTGGAAGAAAATCTCCCTGGATCACAACAGAGTCTTTCTGGGCTGTTAAAACTAAAACACAGTCCCAGGAATAAAAGCAATGCCAGGGGCCAGGCAAGCAAGGAGAGAAGCCCAAGGTCAACAAGTTTTCTTTTGCTTAGAGAGAACTAGAGCACAGAAAGCAAAGGAAAAAACTCCTTTATTTTATAAATTCTAATGGAAGATCTTGAGCTTGAAAGGCAACAGCAATCACATGTTGAAAGGAAATTAAAAGCACAGATTCCCAAGAGGCAAAATAAACAAATCATATTGACTGCCAATAGGAAAAGAAATTTTTGAGTTTTGGAAAGACCTCAACAGACGATGGTGCCTACAGTGCCACTTGATGGCTTATTTTGGGGGCGCATTCGGAGAGCCATCCCCATGAGACATCAGCCAGCCCTTGGGCTTCTGACACAGCACAGCTGGAAGCGGTTCGATGACTGGTGCTGAAGGGAAGAATTAAAAACTGCAGAAGTACCCTGTATTAGGGGATCTTTTCAGCTTCAGAGTTCTTCATTTTACAATGTCAAAATGTGCTTTGGGATTTTTCTCTCTCTTTTTTTTTTTTTTTAATTGTGGTTTGGGTTTCTGCTGTTTTTTTTTTTACCATCATCTTCTAAATAAGGAAGGAACTGAGGGGCAGAGATCACATAGAAATGGAATGGCCTTGTAAAGAGTCAGAGGTATTTGCACCCTTATTTCCACAAAAAAAGCCTCCTACCATATGGACTAACCAAACAAGAAGTAGTCATAAAAGTCCCTGTGAACCACCTGTTAGGAGAGGATGAGGAAAAACACCTTACCACAGCATTTCACAGAAAAGTAACTGAGGGACATGGCACCCCAGCAATCATTCCCAGCACTTTTCCTGCAGTATTATACAGTACTGTATTTGTGGCACAGACCATCCCCTTGCCGCTATTAAATATTCCCCTTTCAACTCTACAGCTGTAAAAATAAGTTACTGTAAAGAAAGTCCAGCTCAATCCCCAATGTTTATCCTGTTCTTGGAAAGGGATTGAACCACTTTTTCTTGTAACCACAACAACAACAACAAAAAAACAAAAAACAAAACAGCCCACCAACCCTGCCTAAAAGAAGCAACAGATTTATAAAAATTCAGTCTGTATTTTTATAATTTCAAATGGGTTACTTATAGTATTTGACCATGTAATACATGGCAATGTTAACTAAAAGTCAAAGAATAAGCCCAGTGGTATCGCAGCATGTCTCAGCCAAATATTTAGTTGTGAGCTTAACTCCATGCACTACACATTGCCAAAAAGCTGACTTTTCAGTAGGATGAGGCCACAAGGTATATGGCAGCACGATGACAGACTAATCCCCAAATGAAAGCAGGCTCAGAACTGTTGAATGACATGCCAAATGTCCTTGCTCTAATGCTACAGGTTAATTGTCTGGCATCCCATGAAAGTCTAAGGGTGAAACATAATTGGAATTCAGATATCTGCATTTAATAAGACAATTAGTTACAGTTGTATTTTGGGACAACTGTAATTAGAGTTGTATCTAATGAGCTAGCAAAATGACAAGGAAAAAGCTATCAATCACACATTAAATGTGAATGTAAACAATGATGAAAATGCTTCTCCTGTTAGTTTCAAATGTACTTCTAATTTAAGTCTGCTAATTAGTGTCTCAAAGGCACCAGTGTCTGTGTAGTTACGGAAAACCCTAGTTTAACAACAAACACTTCATCTATTGTGATGAATGTATGATTTTATTACAATTAATTTCTAACTATTTAGAACAAATATGAAGTAACTGAATTCTGAACATATACAGCCTCCAAAGATATCCATCTGGTGACAAGCCTAGCATCTTAAAACTCACACTTGATGATCTTTTAATCTACTGTACAGCCCCAAAGCACTTCTGCCACCGTAGGAATTTCCAGTAGTATCTACCACTACCACAGACATAGAAACCTTTCAAAAAGTATCTTATCCAATCTGTTGGCACCAGAAAGGATCTGGGGCAGCTTTAGATACTACTACACCTCATGTATTGATTAGCAGCCTGAAGCAGAGGTGGAAGAATGGGAGAAATCCTCATCCTCAGCACGTCACCATGTATCAGTGTATCCAATTTTCACCAGGAGTCTGGGGAAACATGCTTTGGCACTGATGGAGGCAGTTGAGATTTGCATTCCCTTCTGCCGACCCTTTACTGGAGGCAGTGACCTTTAAGGCATTCAAGGAGCAGCAGAACCCATTTTTTTTAAGGATGAAGCCAAATTAGCACAGTACAACAGGAACCAGTTTTTCTTTACAACAGGAAAAGTTTAATGAGTTGTCAACTATAAGTGACATTTTAAACGCTTATTTTGCTAAATACCTACATAAAGATTTATAGACAGTATTTTGATCTAAATATCCATTTTAGTTTGTTTGCTGTGAAGCAGTTAGGAATAGATCTATTTTCAACTAAACAGAAATCCACAGAAATTTAAAAATATTAATCTAAGTCAATGTAAACCCAATTAATTAAATCAACTGATGCAACTTTCTTAGGAGGATATGATAAAATACTACCTGTGGGAATCTGGGACCTTCTACTACCCACAAATAAAAAGATGGGGTAAGAGAAAGAAGCAACTGAAAATGGAAAGTGAATGACCATTATTAAATATAATATATATATTAAATAATGCTGAAGATGCTATCATCCAGTTTTTCATCTTGAGTAATGATAAACAAAATCAATATTTTGCAAGAATTGCCTTCAATTGTCACCTTTGTGGGAGGGTTTTTTTGCTGTTGTTTTTTGGGGGGGTTGTACAGTAACACAGCATGATTTTGGTACTTGAAAAAAACCTCCACTTTCTCAACTGAGGAAGCCATATTTTTTAAATAATAAGTCACTCACATCAAACATTGATCATTTGAAACAAGGAGCATTGTACAATGACATAAACACTGTGAAAGCTATTTCAATGCAATGACTCTTTATGCAGCATTATCTACAACCAGAAGACCAGAAGCGTAAACAATGAAATCAGTACGTTGGTTGGTGGAGTTTTCTACATCAATTACAGTTCCTCTTTCAAAAGAAAAATTCTGCCCTACTTTTCCAAGGAATTAACACTACTATGATAAGGGCAGTAGAGGAAGTAATAACAGCAAGTATTTGACATCAACTGCTTGAGATCAACCATGATGGAAAATAAAGGTCACACAACACTTCCTGTCTGAGAATTTTTTTCTCTAAATTCCTTTATTTTCCCTCTTCCACCAGCTGATCTAGTTCTACCCAAAAGAGTCAGACAAGGCCCTGGATTGAATGAATGCACCAGATGATGCCTGAGGCAGAGTTCATGTTTCAGTATCTGACAGAACAGGGTATTCTGTAAGATCAAAGTAGGCACAGCCTCACCTGTGTCAGCTGTTCCTCCTCAGCATTTACACACGGCCAGCCGCTCAAGCTAGCCATGAGTGATCTTATTCCACACTATAGTAAATCTAATTCTAGTGTGACATTCTTTAAGACTGCCAATCAAAAAAGCAGCCCCAGACAATGTGTTTTCTTAAACCTTAGAATCAGCAAGTTGTCAATGCTTTCTTCAACAGCAGCAATTCAAGGTACAAATACGAGTTTAAGACTACAAAGTCTGGAATCAGCAATCCAAGTGGGTTTCAAAAGACATGACCTTAACTATAAGCACACACATGCAAGTACAGGAATGTTTCACTTTCATATTTCTACATCTTTCAATTTTAATGCAACCACTTTCAGTCCTATTTGGATTTATATAAATCTATTATTTATTATTAGTTGTTCAGATTTATAAGACAATAAGAGATGCGTTTCATAAGAGAAGTCTAGTGTCTCATCTAAATTATTTAATCATACAATTTTTTTGGTAGAGTTAATTCGTTGGCTGGATACTTGGAAGGGGTTTTATTCCATCACTTTACTCTTGAAAGACACAGACTTAAAAGTTTTAAGTAGGGCAACTGACAGAAGATATTTATATGGCCATGCGAGGTCAAATATACTTCAAATTGCACAATGAAAACAGCTCACGTTCTGCAGTAAAACTCATTACATTGGCTTTACTTTGTCTCCAAAATATGCTCTTAAATCCTACAACCTTGCCATCCCACATTACAATTCTGCTCACAGACAGAATAAGGTCAGTTAAGTGACACATTGCGTCTGATTCCAGGAAGCACGATGTGCAGAGCCAGCATGCACAGCTGGGTTAAAGGAAACCAGTGATCACTCAGCTTCTTATATTCAGGTGTGAGGATTTAACCTCTCATAAGAAATCGCTGGATGTCATATAGATTGCAGTAGAATTTATATTCTTTTAGAATTATTACTTGAATGACAGATGCAGGAAAAAGAAAACTAATCATTTATCCTTGACAAAAAAAAAAAAATAAAATGTTGACTTACTAGCTGCTGAGTCACAGGGAAAAAAATCCTACAAATAAATGATACAAGCCGAAATACACCTTTTACTGGCTGCTAGAGCAGACTAAGGTCTTATATCTTTTTAAAGCTAAGTAAGTAAAGACTAAATGAGTTAGAATGCATTCTACTTAAAGGATACAAGTCATCATTTTGACTTTTGGTGCTCATGCTGTTAAGCTCAAGATGCTATTTCTAAAATCTCTCATGGAACAAAACTAAAGGTATTGGGAGTGAAAAGAAATTATTTGATCCTGCAATCAGATTCACCCCTGCAAAGAAAATTTCTGTATCTCTATCTAAGATTTCATAAGTTATTCCCAGTCTTTCTAAGGGATATTTTCCACATCCATTTCCACCCAAATATACATCTTGAGTCTCTGAACAATTTGTTGGGGTTTTGGGTTTGGCTTTTTTTTTTTAAGGGGTAATGGTGGTGGTTTAAATCTGATTAGACTAACATGAAATTGTTAAAATCTGTAGGCAAAGATGATAAAAGGTGAATGTCATGGCTGAACTCCAGAGGGCTTTGAATAAATTTCTTAAATATGTTTAACTGCATAATAATAATTCTTCCCTGTGGCTGGCTTATTAAAATTGGGAAAAGCCTTTTCTGCTATAATCTTGGTTCTTCAGAGATAAAGACTAAACAGCCCTGTAGCAAAAACTGAGCTTTTTCTCTGAAAAGAACTCAAAAGCATCAACTGACTAACACCAGCAGAAGTACTACAGAGAAAAAACCCCTCACAAAATCCATAAGCAACCAATCACATCCCCTCACCCTCATCAGTAACCCAAACCAGACGTGTCAGTATAACAGAGAAGAAATATGTCTGGTTTAAATTATGTCTTAAAACACACTGTATCTGAGAGCTCAGCATGCGCAAAATGTATCAGAATAGAATGTGTGTATATTCCATTAAAGATCTGCTCACCTCTCCCACAACTTCAATGATGTCACCAACTTTTAATTCCAGTTCATCTTCATTTTGAGGCATATAACTGAAAGCCACCTGACATCTTCTTCTTCTGTTTCTCTCTCCTGGTGGAAGTGAAGGAAATAGGGAGATTGTAAAACAAAACCAAAATTCCACACCAAACACAAGCCAATGGAAATTATTAAAGATGAAATATTCTTTGAGCACTATTAAAAGAATCTGAATATTTGCAATGCTTAGTATATCTGCCTAAAATTATTTTACTAAAAGAGGGTGGAGAAAAGACTTCCTATGCATATTATTTCTTCCAAGTATTTTTATAATTTAATACAATTAATACATGAAAATAAATTGTGGGGATTATTTTCTTTCTGTAATATCATTCTAGAGCCAAAATTTAACTAATAGATTGTGGTTCCTAGTGAACAGGAAGGACAAATTCTACTGAAAGGATCTTTATAGGTGTATTTACTACAATTTCTCTTCAAGGCTAATGCTCTACACACATGGTATAGGCAAATCCAGAAATTGGAGGGGTGGGGAAGGGATCCAAAACCTTGTGGCTTTTGCTCGTAAGGAAATAAGCTCTCAAGTGATTATTTTCTCCTGTATCTTTTTCTCTGTAATTCTTTCACATGTGTAAACCCATCAGATTAAACTTTTACATACATACATACATACATACATACATATATATATATATATATGTTCTTTTCATAAAACAACAGAATCATAGAATCATTTAGGTTGGAAAAGACCTTTAAGATCATTGATTCCAACCATTACCCTGGCATTGCCAAGTCAACTACTAAGTGCCACATTACACACCTTTAAAGTATCTCCAGGGATTGTGACTCAACCACTTCCCTGGGCAGCCTGTTCCAATGCTTAACAACCCTTTCAGTGAAGAAATTTTTCCTAATATGCAACTTAAACCTCCCCTGGCATCACCTGAGGCCATTTCCTCTGATACTATCACTTGTAACTTGGGAAAAGAGACCGACACCCTCCTCACTGCAACCTCCTTTTAGGTAGCTGTAGAGAGCAAGAAGGTCTCCCCTCAGCCTCCTTTTCTCCAGACTAAACAGCCTCAGTTCCCTCAACCATTCCTCACAGGACTTGTTCTCTAGACCCTTCAACAGTTTTGTTGCCCTTCTTCGGACACACTCCAGCACCTCAATGTCTTTCTTGCAGTGAGGGGCCCAAAACTGAACACAGCATTCAAGATGCAGCCTCACCAGTGCCACGTACAGGGGGACGATCCCTTCCCTAGTCCTGCTGGCCACACTGTCTCTGGTACAAGC
>JAVJGJ010000014.1:90403310-90427959 GCA_035590215.1 Microhierax caerulescens | reverse complement strand
CCTAGACCATCTCCAGAGGTGCTTTCCAACCTCAGCTACACTGTCACTCTTTTTAAGGCTACCCTTTAAATCCCCTACACCCCATGATTCTGTATTAATTCTCTGTTATTAGTCTTGTCTACAGCTTGATTGCTAAAATCCAACCAAGCTGCTCTGAGGCACTCTCCTTCCCATGAGTCAGCCTCTGACAGGCAAAGATGCTCAGAGCAAAGTATATTATTGCAACTAGGTGTGAGCTGTCAGCAAACCCACAGAATCTTGATTTCATATACTTGATGCCTTTCCTTGCTTACAAACCTCATGTTAGTACAACCCATCCTCCAGCTCACCAGACTGAACCAAACTCCCTTAGGATCTTAGGATCTACAGTAAACACCACTTGGGATCAGACAGCAAATACTAGAACTGCAGACTATGAAGACTGGCATTTCACTAGGGAGCTGCAGACAGCCTCTCTAGCACTTGTCAGTCCTCTCTTGCTTCTTAACTGGTAGGACTTTCATCTAGGTAACTGAAATACAAGGGGAAATGCAGCCTTCAACATTATACCAAAAATAATCCAGAGCTACTCATTGCTTATTTTTCTTCTTAACCTCAAAGAGAAATCAGGAAGATAAACTTGCACATCTCTGCTCCTCTTTGTATTTTGACAAAGGTGGCATAAGGTGAGTGAAAAAAAGAATTGTGTGCTTAGCAGTATGAGAAACTTTTATGTATATCTGCGTATTATTAAATTATTTAATCTTTGTATGAGGAACAGGGCATCCAAAGTCTCTATAAAGCAGCAGAATTAATGAAGCTTGGAGAACCACGGATTTTCAGCCAGTGCCTTCTAATCACTTCAAACTCTACTCGCCCTCAACACCCCTTGCCCCAGCTTCTACTTGTATTCAATACCTGCAGGGCTGAGAAAGTGATAGTAGATGCTGGGACTGGCCAGCACACCTATGTGACTTGGCCACTGGCTGCTGCCTCTCAGAATGGAAGTTTTTATTCAGTTTGTAGCACTAATGGGTATCATATTCCTCTATTCAGCTTTCAATGTAAAAGAACTATTACATTCCCATAAATGCATTAAAGACCTCTACTCTTCTGTCAACTGTAGCTGATACTGTCCAGACGGTCAAAATAAAACAAGGGAAAGAGGACAAATGAACAGATACTCTCAAACAAGATTCATTCCGTTAAGAAACTGGAGTAAAACTCCTAGTATCAAAGGCATCCAGACTGTCAGAGGATGACACTCTTTTTGCTATATGATTACAATATTACTCTCTTCCCTCATATGCAAACCAGTATTTGAGACCAGCTTCTCTGTACAAAGACTAGGGGTTGGGGCATATGCCAGTCACTTGCTGAAGACAGCTTCCCTGGAGTGGCACCTGGAATAGCAACATGGGAACTACGTTCTCCATCTCCCTGAATGATGTCTGCCTCCTGGGAGCTGTGGTTACCCCCTTCGACGAAGGTGGAGAGCTTGAAGGGGGAAGTAAACTTCTTACCTCTTTCTTCCTTTACATGGGCCTGCAGGGCAAATAGCAATCTTCTCAGAAAACAGGGATGTTAGCACCAATTTTACACTTTAGATAAATTTTCAGAAAATGACATCAGAGCGTTCACATTCTGAAATTAGTTTTATGATAGGTTTCCTACAGGATCTGAAAAAGGAAACTTTCAAGAAGATATATGGCATCTATGAAGAATCTCTTTATGACAGATTTGTCTTTTCCTCTCCAAGGACTCGGTTAAATTTTTATTTCAAAAACTAAAATTTTGAAAAATAAATTTTGAAAAAAATTTAATTTTTCATTTTTCTTTAATTGAATTTTATTTCTATTACATTACATTTGGGGTTTTAAAAACTAGACAAGAAGAGTAAGGGAAAAAATAAAACCCTCACAGATTTCTGTATTGTGTGCAAATCAGTCTTCTGCTTTCTCTGATTTATTTAAAAATAAAATTCTTCAGTGTAGCAGTAGTTTCTTTACATTAGGTCCAGTATTTATACTGAAAAGCTTAGGTGGAAATCTAATGTAATCTTTAATACCTTACATAATGAGGTAGCTACTAAAGTGCTGTCTGTCTCCTTTCCACCGGGGACTGCAAAGGCCAGAACGTGTCCACTCCCACATTAAATATGCTTCTGTTCTAAAGATGCTGTAGATGGCATTATGTTTCTACATAAACTTCAAATAACCACTTGAGCAGTGTGCCACTCTTGCATTAGGCAATGAATTTCACAACGCAAATGGTGGGGAAGCCCCAGAACACAGCAAAGGCAGATAGCTCAGACAAATTCATGCTCAGGATTTTAATTACTCTGCCTCCTTCCAATGGTCAGTTCATGCTTCTAGTCTCAGATTTTTGGTGCAGAACTTCCTAAACCTGACTGCAGAACACATGCTTATTGGGTTTTGTTTCTTTATACTAAAAGCTTGTCTGCCTTCTGATATCTGTAGTAAGTGCTGTGGTAACTTCCCATTTAAAATTGAGAATGGTGATTAACAAATGAAACATTCTTTCTCCTAATAAAGAGATCTATTGCCAACTATTTAACGATCTTCACTTGTATCTTCTGCTTTTTGCTAGTTTTCAGTAGGTTTTAAAAGACACTGAAAGATTTCTCTACAGAAATAACCCAGTCTTACTATATTCTACTCAATGACAACTTCTACACTGTACATAACATCAGAAACCTTTGTTGCTTCACTTGCTCCAAGTCCCTCATCCAGTAGCTAACCCAGATTCCCCCTGATACATCTGGGCATGTCATACTTGCGTGACTCCTCACCTCAGTAATCTTTCACTCTGCCTCTAGGATCACAACCATTTCTACTTCTGACAACAGGCTGAGGACTGATGACTGCATGTTCTGATCTGTGCAAGGATGAAACTTCCTGCCAAATTAACCAGTTCCTGGAATCCAGTTGCACAGCTCTCCTAACTCTATCCAAAGATGCAACTGCACCCAAGATCCCCTACTGAACCTGCCACCAAACCTTTTCTTAATACTTACTTACCCCCCCCCCCCCCCCAGCAGCATTCACACAAACTACTATCTCAATGTTTTAGCACTGGGCCACCCCACAAACTTTCACTAGGTCACTGCCTAAGATTCCTTAATGTCATGTTAATCAACATGTTAGAGCTCTCCATGTTGAACTGAGCGATTTCTTCTGGTTTACTGTCCCTTTCTTTTTTTGTTCTGTTTTCCTTAAACAAGAGATTTCCAGACTTCTCATGTCAGGCAAGGCAAGCAGGCTGGTTACGTACCTTGCCATCTGGGTAGCCTTCCTCATAGCATCTGTACACCCATCACTACCTGTCTGCTCACCCTCTCCTGAATAATACAGTTTATTAAAAAACTATTGTATCAGCTGTTATGCTGATGCATTTGTGCAATAATATTACTTTTATTTGTAAAAAGATTATTTGTGAAAATAAAAGTAATAAAAAAGTCCTCAAAATGCATATTGTACATTTGAAAGCACTTTATCAAGTTTACTATTTTCGTGGCACTACAAATTCCCATTTTTTTAGTGGGTTTTCCATAGGAGAATATCAATTTGTATAGAAATAAAAATGTAAGTTGAGGACTACTGAGTCTGACAGAGCGATTGAGGCACACATTAAAAGAAACTCCTTCACCTTAAAATAAATAGATTAAAAAAATCTGTCTGGGTTTAAAGTTTGTAATGTCTCAACATTTTTTTTTAGTTTTGCTGGGATAAACACTATCTTTTCCTAAAAATAGCTGTCAAGTTCCCCTTTTTTCCATTACACTTACTACATGAATGAAATGTTACTTCCTCAAAGTTAAAAGCTGTGACTAAATAGGCCTCTGGCTCAAGTGAGCTGTGTCTGTAATGAAATCTATCTCCAAAACAGTTCTGTGGTTACAAGATGAAGAGTGGGGATGGGAGAAGAGTTCTGTATAAGAAGGATTCTATATACAACTGCAATTCTGATTTTTTGGGACACTGACCAAACCATATACCTCCCCAACACAAGAGAAAAGTGAAGAGCAACACTAACCGTTCAAACCGACATGGCAGCATGCCCGTGTTCTTTAGCAGTTGATTTAATCAAATGACCATGAACTATCTTTGAAAAAGCTTGACAAAGCATCACTCTCTCGCAGCACTTTTAGAATGGTTTTCATCTGCAATCAAAGAAAAGGCAGCACTGCTGCTCCCTCTGCTTCTCCCAGCTCCTGCAAGACTCCCTGCTGTCCTGTCAGACCAAGTGCTTATGCAGCAGTGTGAGGAGGCAGACAGCGAACTGACCTGCTGTTAAAAAGAACCTCGGCATTTTGCTTGCCAGTTTCATGTTAACCTCCATCACTCTCCTTGTCTGGCCCACCAAGCAGCCAAACATCTGTACCAGAACATGAGAAGAAGAAAACCAGGAAAGATGGCTCTTTTTTTGGTGGCAGTGCTAACTTAACATCTCTCTGAAACTACAGCCTCAGGCTAACCTTTCAACATTTATTACTTCTATTTTCCAGTACTCTATTTGCTCAATAGCTGCCAGGCATGTGAGTGAATCTTTTGGTTTTCGTAAGGTCAGTGGACCTTTTTTAATTTAAATAATTTCCCAGACACTTCCTGGCCTCTTATGAATGAATTCCCAGAAGTAACCATGACCCGTGTAATTTAGGATAACACTATGCTGAGTCAGTAGACTAACAGAGAATTCCTAGGCCTGAAAAAATACCAAGTCTTATGACTGTAGTTGCAAAACGAAGCAATAATGGCTGACATTGCATCTTGCAGCTTTTGCAGAGCTAGACACCAGACTATACAGACTGGGGACATCTGGAATCTGGCAAGAGTCTGACAGAAGTCTACACAAGGTACACGTGGTACTAAATGAAGTAGGGAAATACAATAATACAGCATTTAAAGTTATTTAAAATGAATGGAATATCTGGTGCTAATGACTGGAGCTTGTTTGAGGGTACTTTCATTGGTTATTTTACCACTGAAATATCCCCGATGAAGGCATGACAGAGGATGATAGCGCATCTACTGTAGTGCACTGCTGAAGAAATCTGAGCAAAGAATACTGTGCCAGGCTGAGCACTGTACACAAAGCCGATGAAAACCCGGTCCCTATAGAAAACAGGATCAGAAACAGATTCTGGAGTGGCCAAGTATTTCTAGGGGGAAGCAGGTGTACCTGGGCTGTCATGGATGGCCTGGGGTCCTTGCAGGAGCCAGTGCTCTCTGGAATAATCTGTGGAGTAGAGTAGAGTAGTATGAAGATGCAGCCACAGAAGATGCCATAGTAACAGCTAAAACCATGAGGGGCTTCACTGGGCCGATACAGCCCAGCCAGAGGATCATGCCAGTGGCACTACGACCCCACTGACTTCAGCGCTCATTCCCAGCTAATTTGGGCACCTGCAGGGAGCTACTTTTCACCACGAGGACCTCTGCCCAGCCTCTGCTTCAGTTTCTAAATACAGTCAGTGCTGAAGTTAGGAAATAACAGCTCTTGCTGTGTGACAGATAATAATAATCTTTCATATCGCAATCTTGCGCTTGGGGCCGAGAATCAGCAATCAGCCACTTGTCAGCACTTCCATGTTTCACTCCCTTGTCAAGCACAACCACCCTACCAATCAGCTTGGAAAATAACCATCATCAGCAACATGCTCTGAATTTTTAAACAGGATGATATTACAAATTAATACCAAGCAAGAAACAGGCACAAACATGTATTTATAATTAAAAAGAGAATGCAGAAAGATGTAGAATAGGAACTACTGCAAACTACTGGGGCATCTTAATTATGAAATAATACTATAAAGCAGTGAGGTAACCATAAAAAAAAATAAGGTAAACAGTACAATACATCATAACACACTACTAATAACAGCACAATTTTCCAGGCTGCGAGCACCTTGATAATAGTGGAGTGAAATTCTGAAATAAGATAAAACATGCATGAAGTATTCAATGAACAAAATTCAGGAAGCTTCATGCCCGTGGAAACATGAAATATACCTCTGCACGCATAGCATCTTGTTACTCGAGTCACTGCACCTACATAATACATTAATGTGCAAACTGAAAGCCTACATAGCTAATAATGCTATCCTACTCAGAATAATCCAAGCCATGCATTATCAACACTGTCTGATACCTTTACGTGTTTATCAAACTAGTTATACCACAGCAAACTTCCCTAACTTCAGGAGTGTTTAAACAGATGAATCAAAGTATTTCAGACCATATATAAAAAATAATTAAAACAAATGCAGTGACAAGTTAATTCCAGGCATGTTATTTTATCACAAGAAAGTTTTTACAGCCTGTATAAACACCTGGAAGTAAAATGTTTCATAGATTCTATCACAGATCATAAAACAGCACACACAATGTGCCTTACAGGCAATATTTTCATATAGTTTCTTGTCACTTGCAGCCAACAGCAAAGCTTTGCTTAAAGCACTCTACGTGTTGCATACATGCACACGGGGAAGGGAGTAGGGCAAGAGAACAGGTGAAATACACCTGTGCAAAGCACACTGAGAGTTAAATGCCCCCCACAGACACATACTCCTAACCAAACCGCAGACTGGCTGCTGGTTCTCAGAGATCCCTCCCACCACATACTTCTAAGTAGAACTCTTTGCTCCTCTCTCCTAAACCACCAAAGCAGTGACAATGCTTCCTACCAGAAGCCATGGTTCATTTTTACTGAGTACATTCTTGCCACTGTCTGCAGAAGTTTATCCCAGCCCGGGTTTATAAATATCATTCTGTCAGAAGAGGAAGCTCTTGAATAACAACTGTAGTTTCCTTCTGGTCCAAGTAGGCAGAAGTCAAAAAGTTTCCTGCACTGAAGTGATTCAATAGCAGCAGAACAGGTCACTCTATTCCAATGCAGACAGCACAAGTATGGAGCTGTTTTTAAAAAATACACTTGTAGGAAAAAAGTACAAAGACATTACACTTTCATATACATCTGAAAATCTGCTTTACAGAGGGGTGCTTACTGGGTTAAGAACAATTTCTCAGACTAATCATTTATACAAATTATTTAGGTCTTCAATTCATGTCATGTGACACTGCAACTTAAAGGAGACCCAAGGGAGCTGTTGACAGGCCCTGCTTCTCACCTACAACCCCAGAAATCATTCAAAGGTTTTTATGGCTGCCACAGGAGCCAGAATCTCCCATTCCCTCAATACACTGATTAGCATCCACAGCACCGCTGGCTCTTATCACTGTCTACAGGTGATAGGGGAAAGATGTCAACAGCCACACAGCCCTGATTCCAGTCCAGCAGGGAAGGCTAACACCACCAGTTCCCCGTCCCTGGGAAAGCAACACAGCACCATCCCACCTACCATCCAAGCAAGCAAAGGCAAAGCAGCACTGAACTGAGATCTGCCTGTCAGCATGCAAGCACACTTAAATGGGTGTATTTAACTCAGCAGTTACAAATTCATCCGGATTAATTCCAGGGATGACAAGACAAGCATTCTTGACCCATTTTAAAGTACACTGGCAAAGTTTTGGAGCTTATGGGAAAGATACTAACTTGCACGCTAAAAGCGTACTCTTGGCCCAAACCTGCATTCCAGGCAGGGTTATGTTTTACGTTCCACAGCAGTGCCCCTACATTGCTCCTTTGCTTTCATTGCCTCTACCACAGGATAGGAAGTCTGACTCTTTCCTACCACAGCTACCACATACGAAGTGTAGATACCCCAGGCTAGGTACAGTGACCCCAATGACTTGCTCCAAAGCTCAGTTTGAGGTGAGCCACCCTGCTCATCTTCTGCCATCCCTTAATCAAAGAAAGCTGTGAGAGGGGACAGAGGAGAAAGGCTGGTCCACTGATTTTCAAATCAAGTTAAACACGTTGTTCTTCAAAATCCCATGCCACCTAGATGAAAGGCTAAAAGAGACAGACGCAGCTACAGTCAGGAGGCGGAAGGCCAGGGACAGACCTCAGAGGCAGCTGGGCCCTGCTCGGTGCCAAATGACATCCTACGGCAGCGAGGAGGGACCTGCTGGCAGCAGGGAGACACTTCTCTGCAGAACCTGGTGGAAAAGCAGTCTCTTTTCTGATGGGGAAAGTTTCAGACTCATTGCTGTTGTTACTTTAACAAGTAGCATGTAGCATTTAGTATTGTTTTAGCTTTGTGTTAAAGGAGATTTCAGTGTAACTGCTAATAGGAAAACATTTTGCACCTGAGTTTGACAACACAGTTCCTCTTGACTAGTACCTTTTGGACAACTATCATATACTGTGATAAAATTGAACTAGCAAATTCTTGTACAACTGTTAGAAGATATATCGGACTTACATTTCATGCTTCAGACATATAAAACATATTGCAAAGCTTTTAGAACGGAAAAAAATCCTGTAACTGATTAAACAAAAATTCCTAAGTGCTCACAAAAGAGAAGATGCGATTCTGTGTGTTCCTTCAAGTGCAGAATTTTTTAGGTATTTGCATAAAGTACTCGTAAAAAGATTTTCTTCCCCTTGTTCTTTCAACTGTCCCTGTAGCCCTATTTCACCACTTCACCTGTTCCCTCTCTCTCTTCCTTAAAAATTCACGTCTCTCTCTTTTCCCATCCATACAAATATAATTCTGGATCTACCTTTAAAATAAACAGCCAACGAACCTAACTCGCGTCCTTATTTGCCTCCATAACTGCCCTCCGTTTCATCTGTAAGCTGCTCAGAATGCTAACCGGTGACTTCTCACCCACTTCTCTTCAGACTCTATATGAAAAGGTCATCTTCTGCCTCTTCTCTGTCCTGGGTGTCAGCATCCAACAGTGCCTGTTAGATTTTAAACCCAACACTGTCACAAATTTCTCCATACTGCCCTCCCAGTTTCCAGAAGCAGATGCAGATTTAAATCTTTCACTAAAACAAGTGTCCTTTGTCTGCAAAAAAACTGAATACATTTAGCCTGCTAACAATCACCCAAATATTACATCTGCCCTTGTATTCTTCTCATTTTTTATTCATCTATTACCTTATTTCACACATATATATATACACATACACGCTGTATTTTTGTTCAGTGTTTTTACAGCATGGTCCATAAATGGGATTCCTAGAGCTAAACACAGGACACACAAGAAGACGCCCATCTAGGCAAACAGAGGAAGATGCCCAGAGGTTAGACTTCTCTTGGAATGACAATTTACACCAAGAGGGATTTCTACAACCAATTTCTACAGGCTGCTCCTGCACTGAACCTCATGATATTCACCAGGATCCCACACCACTGGTTGGATCCGACTACACAGAATCACAGAAGCTACATCAGGGCTCAGCATTTGTGCGTTTTGCAGAGTACCAGGAAGGAGTAATTGCAAAGAAAGGACAGGCACTTAGGATAAAAAGAGGATGGGAGAACTGCACAATAAATGACAGGAAAAGAAATTATCTCACTGGAATAAGCTACTGGAATCTGGAGAGATAATGAAACTTTAACTGAAACCCAGGACAGCAAATGACCATAATATAGAAAAAAGATTTTAAATATATTAAATCATTATTTAAACAGAACTTGTAAACAAGATCTGCTTTAAAGGAATGAGTGAGCACCCATTCCACCGTTGCCAAGATAATAACATTGAGATCCTTCTTCCAGACATTTAAAAAAAAAAATAAATCATCATGTCAATGGTCAACAGACTAGTGTCAAATTTAGATCACCTGTAACACCTATCCATATTCCTGTTCTACAGAGTAAGCCTCTCTTTAGGCAGATTTCACAGTATAGTTGCAACTACAAGAGAAACCCCAAAAGAAGTAAACTCATCTTATGCCATCAGACAGATAATGCGATAATTTTAAATTGCAGTGCTTCATGATTTCCCTTACTATGTAAATGTATTTATGTAAAAGGATATTGACTATAAAAGCATGGCCCCATGATGCAAGAAAGCATGTTCACACATTAGACAACTACCCCTCATCTGAACACATCTTATTCACCAGCTCCAAAACTGGCTATGTTCCATGCACATTAAGTGTCCCCTCACTTTCACTATTGAGAATTATTTTTCATCAGAAGGAAAGAATCATGAAACTAAAATGCTAGCGAGAACCATCATTTTTCCATGTATCCTCTACAGGTTACATATATAAAATAACATACTATTTTGAATAATCAAAGGGGAACCTTACCAAGTAGAGATCTTTCCTCTAGCATGGGATAAAGTCATCCACACCTGCCTCCAGAAAATTTTTTTAAAAGACTACAGACCACAGACACCACACACACATCCCAAGTTTCTTCCTGGCTGCTACCCACATGTCCAGCACTGACAGGTGTCTTTTCCTGCCTCTCTGAACTGAAAGCGGTGCCTTTCAGTGCAGTGTAGCTTACCTGAGGGTAAAAGCTACACAAGTAGTTATTTTCAAGAACAGTACTATTAAAGGAAATGTGTATGATCTGAGACACTACTTATGCATACACAGATATGGTGTTTAAACTCAGAGAATAAATATTTTGCTGAATTCGAGTTTCCTATGCCATTAATTTTTTGTCTCATTTTGGGTTCGTGTCGTGTTGTATGCATATTTTAACCTTAACAGGCCGATAAGTACGTTCTTGTGCATATTTGTGTAAACTGCATACTGATTATACACCAATTAGCTGATCTTAAAAAATGAAAAGGATTATTTTTTTTCATGTTAGCTCTAATTGCTCTGATGTTGGCAGTACTTGCAAGGGAACACCAAAGCCTGTCTGTGGAGAAGGCCTGGATGTATAAACAGCAGAAAGATATTCCAACCAAAAGACAGATCAATGCCTTCAAACTCCCCGTGTTTGAAAGGAAAACCAAAGCTGAGAGTACTGAGGGTCAGACACCATCAAACACATCACTGGGACACGACAATGGCAGTCGTTTGCACTAGGTTTAGTAATAAAAGATTTTATGAAGGAAATTTTGAGGTTTGCCTCTCTGTAGAACAGTATGACCAAAATCGTAGCTTACACACACACTACTTAATATAAAACTCAGTCACCACCAGCTTGCCTTTTTAATAAATGGGTGTCTTTTTGTATCCAAATAATCATTAAACTATTGAACATAATGATGAGGCATCTTTCTTGTGAAATACTTTTCCCATTTGTCTAATTTACAAAAAAAAGACTTAAATCTCAGTTTTCCATACAACAGATTTGTTATTTATTCAGAACATAAACCTATTATATCACCAAACCTACTTACAAAACTCTCCCTTTTAGGACAGGATGCAAATTCTCTTTATTATTTAAATGTAGAGTGGAAGATAAATAATTCTCAAGAGAACTAGAAAAACCATTTCTGTGCTTTCAGTGTTTGGCTCTGATTAAGAACTTGTAACACATGATGAGCTGTTCCAGATTTGCTGGCTTGAGCAACCTCAGTGCAGACTGCATTTACAGTTTATATAAAACAAATACATCTGGCAAGGCTATATATCTTTTCCTCAAATATGTTTACTTGTATAACAATTGCTGTTAGATTACTTACAAAATACAGCCCATCAACTCCAGTTTTGCAATTTGGCCTATGTAAGGGGCTTCTATTCCCAGATACACAAAATAGCATAAGGAATGGTATATTTAAAAATAGAATACTTAAAACCCAGAACTATCCTAAAATTAGCCATAGCCATTTCACAGTTAAGCTTATTGCATGCCAGTTTCCATTGTGTCCCTTCATACCTGAATGAAGATCATTCTGAATTTATGCCAGATCTGAAACAGTTGCACAACTTTGGATCTGTTTTTAGATTTTGGAAGTTAATTTAGAAAAAATAAAATTTCACCATGATGGAAAAGCATTTGAGGGAAAAATAAATAAATAAATAAATAAATATATATATTTCAGTGTTTTCCTGTTCCAAGAGCTGACTGTAATATTCTTACATTATTAAATAATAGGAACAAAAGCAATAGTTTTGAATTTTGCTTTTTTCAAACAATCTGAATATGTTTTTAAGGAAGAAAAGGCCTTCCCAACTTATTGTTACCAGGGTGCAACAACGCAAATTCTAAATAGAAAAAAAAAGGATTTTTTTTATTATTTTTTTTTTAAGTCAGCTTTACAGAATCACGGAATGGTCAGGTTTGGAAGGGACCTCTGGAGATCATCTAATCCAACCCCGCTACTAAAGCAGGTTCACCCAGAGTAGGTTGCACAGAACTGCATCCAGGTGTGTTCTGAATGTCTCCAGAGAAGGAGACTCCACAGCCTCTCTGGGCAGCCTGTTCCAGTGCTGTGTCACCCTCAAGGTAAAGAAGTTTTAGCACAATAGTTCTATATGGCAAACAAAAATTCTGGATCAGCAAAAAAGATACACTAAAAGACCCACACCTGGTAAGGAAAGGATCTTCTTGGCATACGAAATGTAGGAAGAAGTGAAAGAATGATCCCTCCCAGATTCTGGCAAAGGATATGCAAGCCAACCACAGCTGACCTTCAAACAGCTTCAGACAGGTTGTTCAGTGCCACGGCCTTTTTCCCTAGACAGGGGCTGATAATGCAGCACGTGAAGCACCCATCAAATCTAGGCTACAGCAGCTGCAGCCCTGGGAACTCTCAGGGAAAGCACACGGACTTTATGTTTCTTTCCCTAACCCCAACTCTACACCCGAGCAAATGTTCCTTTTTGGAGCCTTTCAGGGGTGAAGCATGATCTCACTGGAACACTATATTAAAATGCTCAGTTTCATAGATGTTAACTGCCATCACTATCGTGGTATGACAGATCTCAACATCTTTACAAGGCAGGTATAAACCCAGGTTTTGCCAATAGGCAGCCTGAGGCAGAGGCACATGAAATACCTGGAAGTTATGAATAAATGAGGATGTGCCACTGCAATAAATCAGAAAAAAACCCAACCCTCTACCTATCTGAAAAATCAATACAAATTAAGAAACCTGATCCTGGTAATTTGGCCAACAGAGTTTAAGTGGTTTAGCAAAAGTTATATAGCAACTCTGTGGCAGGCTTTGAAAATAAACCCATTGTTTCTTAGGTGTACCTAGCCCTAACTTCTAGATCATACTTACAACCCTGTAAATAGAGGAAATAGCTACAAACACTAACTTTCAAAAATACATCATGGCCAAATGTAACAGAGTTTCCTAAATTATGTCCACCACAACAGCAATTTCTACTGTTTGTTTCCATTAAGTCACTAATATTTGTGGTCAGCAAGAAACATTAAAGGATGAGAAATGTTCTGGTTTTACTGCCCCCAGCGACAAGCAGACAAAATCAAATCCTTCCATCTTCTCTTGATCTTTTTAACGAAAAACTGAACAATTCACACATGGTGACCTACAACTAATTAATTCCACGATCAGTTGCCACCCTTAGTATGTAATGGAAGTACTAACCCAGATAGGCTACTACCAGTGGCCTAATACCAACTTTAAACTGTTCCTAAATTACTAGTTTGGATTGCAGATGTAATGTTCATTACTTATTTAATGAAATAAGCCTTTACAAGAGGCGTTTACATATACACTGATTTTATTAGAAGAACCCCTGATTTCAATACAGTGCTTGGAAATAATTGGCATGAACAAACAAGATATAAAGTTGGATCCTGAGCATCTTTTGTTCAGAAATCCATTTTTTTCTTCTTAGATACTTAGATATTTCTTACAAATAATTTAGCTATTTTCCTTGAATACCACTGTTGGACACTCATCAATATTCCTCAAGGGAAAGATCTCTACAAGCCAGAAGGCCAAGTGGCCAAGATTCTTCTGCTTAAAATGTAAATGCCTGCTGAAGTGCTGCCACTTGAATTAGGCCAACCATGTTAAGTAGTAAAACTATGCAACATAACACCACAGCAGCAGAAAAGCACTTATCACCATCTTGGTAATGGAAACACAATACCAGCACAGAATACTTCACTCCCATGTCACTGGATCTGCTGAAGTTCAAGCAGCAAATTTACATTGAGCAAGCAAATAAATAATACTGCCTACTATTTGCACTGCTGAACAGTAGCTGAAGACCTTTAGATGAATCCCTCTCTTCTTCACGTCCTAACAACAAGAGAGGGAGTGCAAAGCAAAAAACAAAAGTACTCTCTTTCAGGTCAGGTCACATTCTGTGATCAGTAAACAGACTGAGGTGTTTAATAAAAATCACAGCACAAGAACACTTGAAGAAAATAATTCCTGTGGCATTTAGGGCTCCTTCTTCAGTGAAATACTGCAACATTTTCTACAAGGAGATTTGCCCCACAGATCTTAGAAGACTCTTTATTACTGAAATTCCTGCTTAGCTGTCCTCACTTAAGCAAGGCCACTGCGGCACCATGCTCAAACCAATCCCAGAAAAAAAGAGGGGAACCCCTCTTGGCCTTGTTATGCTTGTCATGGCATGCTGCAATTGCTGGCTCTGCAGCAATGGAAACAGCTGTGGAGAAGCAGCCAAAATGAAAAAATTTACTAACCCTGACACTATGTGGAGGTAGCCATGAGACGTGCAATCCCCACCAATGAAATCCAATGCAATAACATCCTAACATGAAATCTGCTGTTTCCAAACCTAACCCCATCCTCAAGCTACAGATCTTCATGTCAGCCTTTGCTTCTCTCCTTTCAATACATATGAAGTTTTGTAACCTCCAGCTACAGGCAGAAAGAGAACTTCTTTATCTCCTCAAACCTTTAAAGCTTCTGAGCCAGAGGGAAGAAAGAGGAGGAGAAAGCCTGCACTCTAAGTATCCTATTTGGAGGGTTATCCCCTTGTGACCGAACTGAATCTCTGCATCTGCCACAGCTATTAGCCTTCTCCAAATAGCAGCTGAAGCAATATGGAACAGACTTGGTCCCTAGATGATTTCCCAACTACTCATACAGTTCTGTACACCAGCCATGAAAAAGAATAATTCTTGGTAATTTAATTCTGCTGTTGCTTGAAAAACCTATGACCCAAAGCAGAAATGTTGGACACGTCTCCAGATTCAAGATGACACCAAAACTCAAAAGACAAAGCTTCCAGAGATTTATTTCAAATTTTCTCTCAGAGGACATCAATCCTTGCAAAAGAGGTGATTACTCACCCTCACATCTTAAAGGTAGCCATATATTTTGCAGAAATTATTAAATCTTCCTCACTTGCAGTTGCAAACCTTAGGTTTAAAACCTCTAGTCAAACTGCAGCTCAAATACAGCATTTGCTGGTAATACGGAAGAGAAAATTTCCATATGCATAGTCCTAACAGTATAGAAGACATGCCAAAATGGAAATTACATTACAGCAATGATTAATGACAGCAGATTATTCTGTACAAAACTGCAAGCAAGAAACTGTCCAGTGAATTTTTCAGGCAAAAATACAGCCCATCTCTTGCACATAGCCAATTGTCCTCCCAGAAACAAACAGGAGCATAAACATAACCAAAAGAAAAATCCAGCTTCTATATTGCAAATTTTTTGGTTTGTTCTAATATTTCTGAGAGCAGGACTGGGAGCTAGGGAAAGAGACAGCAGATCTGGAGGCTTTCATTTTAGCAACTCAGAACCCTACATAAGAATGAATCTGCATTGGGAATCAAGCCAGATATGAAGCACACACATTCCAGTCTGAAACAGAAGAACACTTCTCAAGAAATTAATGTGTTAAGTTCTTTGGTTTATTTGTTTGTTTGTTTGGTTGGTTGGTTGGTTGGTTGGGGTTTTTTTAAGTTCTCTGTCAGTAACCAGTTTCTCTCCCACATAGAACGTGAATATGTGGATGTGGACAGACATCAGTGTGCAAAAACCTCCCATACATGGCAAGCTGTCAGTTCCTTACTTTAATAAGCTTTAGTAATCTCCTCACACAGCTTCCCTTAATTAAATGTATCTAGGAAGGATTTTTTTAATAAGAAAGAGATGTCTGTGCAAATTAATGTGGAAATATTAGATGTAATACATGCATTCATATGCCAGTCTAAAGGACAATGAGATTTTTGAATTATTTTTTTTATTATTCTTGCTATGCCTTTACAGTTAAATACACTAGCTTTATTTCTAGAAACAAGGAAGGTTTACATTTTGTTCTTTTAAAGGTCTGGATTTAATCTGCATTTAAGTTTCCAGATACTATACCTTTTTTGTTGGTTCTAATAATTGTCTCAGACAACAGTAAAGGGCTTCCATTGGAAACTTCATTTATAGGCTTCTCTGGTGGTTTGTTGGCAGTATTTTCTTTCTTCATGTCCTTCTTTATTTCCTGCAGAAGAAAAGGCAGGTGGAAAGGGAGAAGAAATAGAAAAAACAGTTGAAAAAAGGCATTACAGAATATTCTGAGTCTCAAGCTCCCATGATTTCTTAAAACCTCTATGTATAAACCCCTGCCTATTCTAATGCTACCTCAAAGACTCTCTGTAAGTTGAAATGCCACAAAATGAAAGTAATTTTAGCTAACTCTTCCAATGGATATTATTTTTTTCTTTTTAAAAAGAGGTTAATACCTTACTTATGTGTGAAAACTGTAGGACAGCTTTGCAAATCTCTTACGAAAGATCACCAAAGCTGAAAGGGGGCGGTGGGGTGGACTTCTCAGTTTGTCCATCAATTAGCTGCACATTTGATGCACAGGGCAGAACTGGGTACAGTGCTCCTGATGTAAAGACAGCTAAGCCTGCTTCCCCTCCGTTGAGAAGCCCACAGAAACAATAACTGTAGCAAGAAGAAAAATATTAACTAGGAAAATATGACAAATGTTACCATAATTGGCAGAAGCATATATAGAGCCTGCTGTCAGAGCCGTTAGTAACACTAACACATTTTGCAGTTGACTACCTTTTAAGGTGATCGACTTCTTTGGCAGCACACAGAGAAAATATATATGGTGAAGGTTCATGAAAGTAAACCCACAGAAAAAAAGCTTCCAAAGACCTCATAGTTAGTGCTTGAGTAGATGCACAATACCTCTTTATTGCCTTCTTAGGCAGATTTTAAAGGCCTAACTGCTTTGTTGTCTGTATATCCTTTGCCAAAGCATCCCAAATATCATATCCTTTCATATATCTTATCTTGAAACACCACTGAGGGAGACAAGTAGCATTACATCCGCTTTATAGACAGGTAACTGACACACTAAAGAGGTTAAACTGTTTGCTTGTAGCCATATACCAAAAAACAAGGTAAAAAATGTTTTGGCTACAAGCTTCGTCCAAGGTCAGGATCACAGAGCCACTTGGGCTGGAGGGACCTCAGGAGGTCTCTACTCCAATCTCTGGCTCAAAGTAGAGCCATCTCTGGGGTCAGACCAAGCTGTCCAAGGCTGTTTTCCCAGCTATGTCTTGAAAACCTCCAAAGACAGAGGCTGCAACCTGCTCCACTGCTTGACTGCCCTTATAGTGATAAAAATTTTCCTTATACCCAGCCTGAAACTTCCTTTTCAAGTCCCATTTGCTCTCTCCTGTCCTCCCTACCAGGCAGCACTGTGAAGAGCCTGGTTCTGTCTTCTGGATAACCTCCTTGTATGTATTAGAAGGTCTCTCCCCTCAAAGCCATTTCTTCTCCAGGCTGAACAAGCCCACCTCCCTTAGCATCTCCTCATGGGGCATGTGCTCCAGCTCCCATAGCCACAGAACTTGCTCCACTTCATCGATGTCTTTCTTTAACACAAAATCCACATCCCGTCTACAAAATGGGATGCTGTATTCCAGATGTGGACTAACAAGTGCCAGGTAGAGAAAGATTATCACTTCCCCTAGTCTGCAGGCTATTAATGCAGCCCAGCATGCTGTTGACTCTGTTTGACTCCAGGGTACAAGACTGGCTCATGTTTAGCGTTTTGCCCATTGGGACCCACAGGTCCTTTTCAGCAGAGTTGCTCCCAAACCCATCAGGCCCCAGACTGTACGTCTGCCAGCAATTCCTCATTCCTAGGGACAGAAGTGGTATTTGCCCTTGCTGGATTTCATAAGGTTCCTGTCTGGGTCCCTCTGAACTGCAGCCTTGCAAGCACATGAGCTGCTCCCACAGTTTGGTGTCATCTGCAAATTTGATGAGATTTTCTACACTGAGTAGGCATCAGGGACAGGTGATGGCTTTGGACAAACTCTTCCCCTCCCTCCTCCCTTTGAACTCTCGCACATTCACTGCCCTTTTCCATATCCCAGTGCAGTAGCCATGTCATAGCACTGTACTATACACAGGAGATACTTCAGATCTTACTTAGGTTTCCAGCACCTCAGACATGAGCACTAAATCATAGCAAGCAAATTTCTATTTTCTGAAGTTTCTGAACTGGTTATATGAGAGGAGCATCAAGCAAAACAAGAATTTCCAAGTCACTCTCTATAAGTTGCGCTTTAAGCATGAATTTTGTAATTGTTTTTTTTTATGTTTTACTTCCCCAGTCCAACTGCCATTTCAAAGCTGAACTATTACCTACACAACATTAATACAGTCCTCTGTAACTGCACAAGGCATTTACTGTGTATCAGTATTCCATTAGCAGAGATAAGAGTTTTATAAACTGCTGCCCAGCAAGGGTACAATGAATCTTTTATCTAGAGCCATCACACAGGTAAAGTAGTACCTAAAATCCAACTCATCACAGTAACCATCACAATTGAAGTAACAAATGTGAATGAACATGTACACGAAAGGTGAATGCATGTGTGATAGATGCTGCTGTTGTTAGAAGAAGAAACACTGCACACAGTTCCTGTATAGAAAGGAACCAATCACATAATAATTCACAAACACTGCATATATTTAGAAGAAATTCTTATATCACTTTCTTAAAAAATGGACTGGACTAATACAAGTGTTGTTCCACAAGCTTCTTTTCACAGCCTTAACAAATGAAATAGATAATAAATTAGTCTACCCAAAGCCTCTTGTATTGAAGCTTTAAATTTATTTTGCAGCTAGGTGACAAACTCACAGTGTATTAAAAAATTATCTACAGTTTAAACTGAATTTGATTGAGTCAAGCAGCACTCTCATGTGAACAGGATCACAAGAGCCCACAGAAGACCCCATATTGCCAGAACTTGCTTCCTTTGTGTCATTAGGGTGTTATTTTCTATTCTTTATGTCAAAATTTAATTAAATTCTCAACTCACTGATTTTGAGACAATAGTATGATTTTTTTTTTTAATTTTAAAATCCTATTTTCAACTTCAAAAGTGACAGAGAAAACTGCTATAACGGAAAGTGCTGCTGCACCCTCAAGCCTCAGACAAATGATACTGCTGTTTTTGCTGCTGCTCACAGCTTTTTTGAGGAAGGCTTGTTTGACTCCTGAAAAAACCCCCACAGGAATACAGCAAGCCAACTACCAAACACTGGCATTTGTTTGTAGGGTGGGAGGTCTTACACTTCCTTTCTTGTCCGCTATTCATTGAAAAAAGACAGACAGACATAGCCACATGTCCACTAAGCCAAAATTCAATACAAAAGGTACAGCACCTTGCAGTCACCAAAATAGCCCGATGACTGCCTTTCTTCTACTCTTCTAGTACTGATTTGGGCTACTTTTCATCACTGTTTCCTTCGATGATCATGAAAAGGGTCATAATTTTTCATATCTACTGCCCACAGTAACATGGCAGGTGATCAACCACAGCAGCATGAAATTACAGATCCAGGAAGGAATTAAAAGGAAAAGTGGTGAATTCTCTAAATAGTGAAACAGAAATCAAGCAAAAGCCCATCCAGCCCTACTAAGCCAAAATCTTATCAGAAACCTACTTATTCTTCTCAATACCCTATGGGACACCCATGTCTAAGCTGCTCGGCACACATTCTGCAGTGCATAAATTATGCCAGCTTTAAGCCACTTATGCAACTTTTCAATTCCTGGTCTTAGTCTGCAGCAGAAGACTTTAAAACATACAAACAAAACCAAACAAAAGCCCCACACCTTAAAGAGCCTCACTGCTGCAGCCTGCGGCAAACATCAGTGCCAATATTACATCCTCTGTCCTCAGTCCTCTCTCTAGTACGGTGTTTCTGCATCAGCACTGTCTTCTATACTGCTTACCCTTGGGGACCTTAGGATTTCAAGATTTTCCTTCAGCTGTGGCCCAAACAGGGCCAGAAAACTGGCCCTATGACTGTCCGTCTCACTGCTAACACACCTCCCAATCCACATTGCCTAGCCCTCTCCCATGCCATGCCTGGGCATGGCTCAGCGAATAATCCAGCACACAGACTGTTCCCAACAGGCAATGTGGAAAAGGCAAGCTTGCAGAGGGAGGACAGGACAGAGGATTTTGCCATGAGGGTTGAGCTATGCTTCAAAATCAGGACAAAGAAAGGGACCTTCAGGAATAGACATAGTCCTTTACATCTATCCCCACTCTTACCTGCTGTAAAAAATAGGTTATTACTCTAAAGCGCTATATCATCTTACTGAAAACTGCATTTCCACTTCAAAAATGGAGTGAAAAAAACCCCAAACAACTCTGGCCACATAGGTATACTCAGCCAGCTCACTTTATTTCACCACAAAAAAGTCAAACAATCACAGAATGGTCAGGGTCGGAAGGGACCTCTGCAGGTCACCTAGCCCAATCCCCTGCTAAAGCAGGTTCTCCTAGAGCAGCTTGCATGACACTGTACATGACTACCTTGCCTATTTGGTAATGATGCAGCTACAATGTCCCTAAGAGCTCGATGTTGCATCAGTAATGGTTAAAGAAATCTTTCTACATAACCCACTCATTCTAGATTTGCATGAGGCAGAAGCCTGCCACATGAGGAAGGAGAAGGCAAACGAGCTTCCAAACCCACGTGTACCAAAGGTGGCTTTTGGGACCCTTCCCCAGTGTATGACAAAATCCATTTCTGGTTTTGGTTTCAAGCTGAAGTTCGCAGATACTATTTTTTGTTAAAGAAGAAATTCCATGTACACAAAGTACATTGCTAAGTAGAAAGCAAACTTTCACTTAGGACAGAAGTCCCAAATCGACCGTGAGTAGTTCAAGAACAGCTGAATTTAAAGGCTAAAGGAGGATGAACAGAAACTAAGGATCCAATTGTGAGTTCAGGAACTGTTGTTTCTTGAAGAAGGAGTTTGTGTATGAAAAGAGAAGAGAAACAAGAAATATAAGAGACTTCACTACCTTATATTGTTCTAAAATACTGGAAAACAGCAACCTAGAATTAGCTGTCTGCCCAGCAAGGACTTCAGTGTACATCCTGACTAGGAATCTTGCACTTTTTTTCTGGTGGTGTTTTGACTCAATTTGAGCAAATACACTCACACCCTGATCAGATACAACCACCACTCACTCAAGTCCGGTCTTGAGTAGGACAAGGGGGACTGGAGAGGAAATGCAGGACATCTGTGGCATGCTGAGTCTCCTCAAAAGGACACAGTGTGAGCACCTTCACTAGAAATCCCTGTGGTGACACCAGTCAGACCAGACTCAATGACCTAGGAAGCCCTTTCCAGAGCCAGAATTCACAAGACAAATGTCCATGGAGTGCCCCACACACAGCCTCAGGAGAAAGGCCTCAAAGGAATCCCCAGTGCAGTGCTTGGCTGTTCACCCCACCACCCCTCCAACACTCAGATGTTTCTGCAGAATGAGCTGCTGTCTCGCTCACAAAGAGGTAACCTTTCACAGTACTAACAGCTTAAAAAACATCTCTAAACTTCATCTTTGGTACTACTTGATACTTGGCTGTGGGGCAGTGCCTGGTATAAATTTCTCAGGTCAAAATGCTGCATTTTTTCCTAGCCCACACAAAGATAATTGCACGTTATTAGCATTTTCAAGGGGCTATGCCTTGGGAACCCAGCCCTTTAAGAAAATAACCTCACATTTCAACCACTAAATCTAAACCAGGCCCTCTTGACGCCACAAACTTTAAGACAGTTTCCACCTCCTGTGTATGTGGGTTTCAGAGTGATTGCTATTTGATAAGCAGTTCTTACTGGGAAGAGGCATCCTCAATCTGAGAAATTCTGAAAAAAAAAAGTCCCTGTAAACTTTAAAAATAAACTTCAAGCCCAATTTGATGAAATATTACAATCTCAAAGGTATTATGGGGACACTGACATATTTTAGAGTGCTCCAAAGGCCCTTACACTTTGTATGCCCTTATAATATCTAAAAAAAGTTCATTTTTTTATAACTAGGCTTCAACCATACTGCATAGATGCCAATAGCCAAATCACCATGAAAACATTATTTACTACTAGTAAATTTTCAAATATTTTTTCTCCAAAGAAACATAAAATCCTAGACAATACATGAGCTGGTTTTACTTGGATCTTCTCTAATCCAGCCCTACATCAGTATGAGCCACAGAAAATTTGTAAGACAATTCCCATGAGCTTGTGCGCTTTACAATATGACAGAATATTAACTAACAACAAATTATGTAGTGTGACAGAACCCCATCGCATAGCAAAATACAACATATTCAAGTGTACTTGTACCCTATTAAATGGCTATTTCAACCTATAAAATCTAGAAATTATGTATCTTTCATCTTTCTTCAGTCAAAACCTGTTACTTATTGACAAGACATATAACTTGTCGAGCTGGAGAGAGACAAAAAGTGGTTAATGGTTTTCAAAGAGAAAGGTCTTTGCCTCACCTGTCACTTTTCTACTGTTGCTTGTAAGATCTAGCTTTGTTTTCAGAAGTTCATCATTCATTACCTTTCAAGGAAAAAGTCTATTCTATCTGTATGTCTAAATGCTGAAGTTTCCACTCATCAATCACAAAGCTTCCTTTAATTTATAGCAAATGCTTGAATTAGGTCAGCCACAAAAGTAAGTTAGTATCTGTTACCAAGTCTGAAGGAAAGTACAACATCTTCCTCCATTTCACTACACCAAAGTTTCAAGATTTTTTTAACTCTAGCAGTTCTGACCTTTACAGGAAATTCAGCTTTAAACATTTGAGGAAATTGCTGCAACACCTTCCATGACTGTAAATGCAATGATACGCTATTCTGTGCTGCTGCAGGTACAAAATGCTCCAGCCAACACTTCAATCCTCATAGTTGTTGGGAGCCATGAAAAATTATGAATGAGAAAAATCACTATTACACTGTAGGTGATTTATATATGGCTTCCATGTGAAGAGAGGAAAACAGTTCTTGCATACTGGAAGCAATGATCTTAATCAAAATCAAAGCTTTTTGAAAACAAGACACATGCATACTGGAAGAGTTAAAACCTGAGAAATAATGAAGCTTTCACAATTAAAAAAATCTACAGCCCATACACTACTTGAAGCCAAATATTGGAGCAGGGGTAAGAACCCAGAAACACATGCAGCGAGGGGGAAACCACACAACACATTTAATTATCAAAAGATGACAATGGAAATGCTAGGAGCACTTTGACCCCTCTGAGATACAGAAGGCTTTTCCTTTAATCTCTTTTCTCAGGAATCATACTTCACGTTTCAAGAGAAAAATGCCACCTTCATTTCCTGCAAACAATGTTTCCAACTTCAAACACTATATGAATTCAATTATCTGTGTATATTAAAACCTCAAAAATTAACTGCTGCAGAGTACATCAATGCAATATTTAGTCCTCCTGAGTAATTTCCTGGGACATTTTCACTAAAACTAGTTAAGAGAGTTATGTGCTTAGATATAACTGCAACTCTGATATTAGCAAAACTCTTGTAGTTCTACTATGAAATAAGCAACATACCTGGCAGTGAGGTTGGAACAAACCTTCCCAGCAACTGAACTAGCATCAATCTGAAAACTGTTTTCAACCAGAAAGATGGTGGCAGCACTAAAATCCAGTATGCCTCCATAGCACTAACCTTAAACTCCATAGAAAGCAAAGTGACATTTCAGACACAGTAAAGAAACCACCTAGCTTTTATTTTCCTGGATTCTGCATCGTCTGAGCTTCACTAGTCTTTGGTTTCTCCTTTCTAGGGCAATACCAGCTCTAAGACACAGAGGGAGAACATGGGACCTCCAAGCAACACCATCAAGACTGAGATCTCTCAATTAGCTGGTCATGACAGAAGACACACATCAGTGGCTCTGTCAGCAAGGAGAGTGAGAAGGACAGCTTGGAGCGCGTGCGTCCCCAGCAGTGACCCCCAGCTTCTAACAGCTGCACAGATCCCATACTGCTACTGTACACGTCATACGAGGTCACGGCAAAAGTTACGCTCTTGTTTCACTACTGCAGGATTCCACATCCTCTCTTTGTCTTTCACTATCAGCTTATCCCAAGTTCTTAGGAAACATGTTCCTAACTCCCTGTCAGGCATGTGACATAATCTTTGGAAAAAAAAAAGAGAGTTACAGCATGAGCCTCCTGGTTTGTGCTAGTACTGCCTAGTTCTGGGGTTATTTCTAAACCAAAGCTTCCTAAGCCTCTATCAAAGAGTTCTATGGTTTCAGTATCCAGCCTTCAAAATCAAGTCTATTTCTGTGGCTCACATGACTTCTATCTGATTTACAGCTTGATAGAGAAAAGTGTTATTTGTTCACAGAGTTTTAGATGCTGAACAGGGTATCCGTTCCAGCAGTAACAGTAGCAGTATGCAGAGCAAAGCACCTTAAGGATGAAGGCTCTGATGTGCCTTACCCTCCTTTTTTTCCTTGTTGTGTTAAAAAAAAGATGCAATCTCCTGGTTTGCTCTCTCCTACTGCAAATAAGCTCCCGAACACCACCCACGTACAGTCCGAGG
>JAVJGJ010000014.1:90372226-90403210 GCA_035590215.1 Microhierax caerulescens | reverse complement strand
GGACCCACGTACAGTCCGAGGCGCAGCCTGCATGGCTGCTCAGGTAAGCCCAGAGTGCTGCCCTTGCTTCTCAGACGGAAGGGCTTTCGTCAGGGCGCTGCTCAGCTGTTTACTGCACTCATCTAGAACCTAGCCTGCACAATCATAAATTCATTACAGAGCCATAAGTAAAGGTTATAGTAAAGGTAAAGATAATAAAGGTAGTAAAGGTAAAGGCAAGAACATTGTTCTTGCAGCATCTAAATATTAATTTTATTTATAAACTTTACTTAATATAGAGACAGTATCTCTAACATTTGGGAGAATATATTGTGTCACATGAGCAAATCCATGTAAAAATGAGTAGTTTGGATTTAGCACAGTCAACTTGCAACAAACAAAATTACTACGAAATGACAAAGCAACACTTGTTATGAAAGAAAATTACCTCTTACATCCACTGTATTCGACATTAACTGCAATAATACTGTGCCACTGGAGGCACAGCGCAACTACCTCCTGCTTAACCTGTGGGTAACTCCTCTGTAACACCTGTGTCTGATCGTTCCCCGTTTACTCCATCCAGCCTGAGATGCCCGTGCTACAATGCCTGCCCTACCACAGCCCTGAGGAGGCCACACTCTGCCACAGCTGAATTCCACGGTTCCTCTCCTACACAGCAATGCCCAGTGTGCTACAGCAAACTGAAGCTTATCTTTTTATAGAATCTCCACATTCTTCCTTTTTTGATACAGCTTTGTTAAATCTTTTGTACATCGTGGTAATAAAAGGTCTTCTGGACAGGATATGCAGTCTTGCCATATGTAGAAATCTTTGTGCTTTTAGAAAGCTGAGTGCATGTTTCATAGTGAAATTGACAAAACTCTCAGATTTCTTAAGTCTGATGCAATCTTTCAGATCTTTTTTTATGTGAACATGACTGTAAAAATCTTGTCTGTGCCCTTAGCCTTAGACTTCATTCTCCAGTTCAAAAGGAGACAGCTCATATTCACCTACATCGTATTTTTTCTAATTACCAGAAAAAAAAGAAAAAAAAGGAAAAAAAATAATAGAAGAAAGGAGAAGGGGGAAAAAGAGACTATGAGAAACAGCAAGGAATACAAAGCAAAGTTTTATAAAAAGTGTATCAAATATATAATACCAATTGTATCAGTAAAAGTCAAGAGGAAAAAAACAATACACCCTCTGCTCATTGTAGTTTATGTTTTACAGACATGCAAGGCTACAGCAGTGATTAGCTTCACTACCACCAGGACAAGCAATTCATTATATCTTAATGCACTTAATGTACCAAGGCTGAAAACAACAATTTAGAGCAATAATGAAAGGCAAATAGGAAAAAGAAGCTATGCTGGGTGCTGAATGCTGTTCCAAGCCATTCAATTCATCCTGACCCCAACACTGGGGATGCTGAGGAGAGGAAAGTGATCCAGGACTGATGCTCTGCTCCTGATCTCCTCTCTCTAGCAGATACTCTAACAGCACCTATGGATCCCACACTATGGTGTCAGAAAAAATGACTGTACCTTTCCCTGAGATGTCACAATCTAGGTGTAAGAAAAAGTGTAACTGATTAACAGAAAGAGCAGATGGCAGGAAGCATGAAGAAGCAGAAGTGATCAGCATGGGCCAGGTGCATAAGCCCTTAGCAGCATTTTGTAAGCACTCTAACAAGACACCTTTAAGGAAGCCTTTGGAAGACAGCAAGTACATTTGTGGAACTTTATGTGCAGGTTCCCCAGGCAGATGAGAAGTACAAAAGCAGAAGCTGGTTATAAATTTATTAGAGGTGAGGAAAACAGAACTTGTCACCTTGTCACCAGAACAGGGACACGCAGTCCCACCACCCATGTGCAAGGCACTTGTGAGATGGTGACCCAAAGACTCTAAAAATTAAAGTGGACAAGTTGCAAGGCTGATACAGGCTTTGCATTTCTGAAGCCTTACAGAGAATCACATTGTACAGCAACAGGTCTCATAACCCGCAGGTGGACTGGAAGTGACCTCCTTATTTCACAGAGCCATCCAGCTGCCTGCTAGCACCTGCCAGCGAACCCCTGCAGAACACACTCCTCAGTTTTAATCTGGGGCTGAGAATTTCTTCTGCTTTACATATTTAGCAACATATGCAAGTAGTGAGGTTCAGGACAAGAGGCACTGCTGCAGCAGGTGCTTGGTTCTTTAAAACCAGCCTCTTTAACTGGCGCCCTCCACTTCCTCCTCTTATGTTCCTGACAATGGATGACCAGCCAGGCTTTCAGCAGCTGTATCTCCTGCCTTTCACCTGTGTTTGGCAACAGCACAGTACAGTCTACATGTGTTTCAGCTGCCCAATGGTCTCACCACATGCACATACACGGACCTGTGCAGGTGCTTAGAGATGCATGTATGCTCCTCCCTGCACCTGTGAATACAGACAAGGAACTGCTGGGAGGCACAAAAGGTGCTTCTCGGCCAGCTTCTCCTCAGTCACGCAGCTCCAACAGAAAACATTCAAACAATTTCACTTTTTAACAGAAAAAAATTAATTCAGGTTGTAATTAAGTTTCTTCTCATATAGGCTCTATTTTCATCCAACTATTAGAAGCATTATTACTTTGCTTGAAAGTGCAATATCGTTCCTTATTTCTTAGAGCAGAGTGGGCTACACCAGAATTTAGCATGTTAATAGTTGCCCCCACAGGCACCTGGCCATATTAAAAAACCTACTGTAACAGACTACAGGTTTAGAGGGTGATAAATGGATATTTCTTGTAGCAGAAATATTTCTGCTGTCAGTATAAAAAGTCCTATGTGTAATACTACATAAAGCAAAGTTGATAAAACATAGAAGAAACTACTTGAATCCATGAATTTCCAGGGTTGTGTCTTTGTTCCTTCTCATAACCGTACAATTTGAAGCAGATGACCAATACAGAAAAAGAGACAACATACATTCTGAGAAAAATGCAATGGGAGACATTATCACAAATTGCAATGTGTTTGATAAACAGATAAACTATCTCTACGACACAGAGAGGTTCAGAGAAAGACAACATAGCACAAATCCTTTACACAGAATCCCATTACACACTGGATGATCCTTACCAGCAGGATTTTTTAATGAGAACATGAATCGATTCCTTTAGTGCCTTGCACTCTTTGTTTAAAATCATATGGAAGAATTTTTTTTAAGAAAGAATTTATCTTCTCTAAATTATATGCTGTACAGTGAAAAAGAAACAAAACAAAAAAACCTGAAGGAAAGTCACTGCACTACAGAAAACACAGGAAATACAGAAAATACAGCTGCACAGAATTTAAAAATATTCATTTTAACCACAATGAAAAAAAAACTGGTGATGATCTGAATAGCTATTTTTCTTTCCAATTAACAATCCAGGGAAAATTATACAAATTCATACATAATTCTTTAATCACATAATTCTACACTACCGAATGAAGAACTGTGCCATAAAAAGGTCTGAGCAAATTGCAGAGATTCTTATCGCTCTTTTATAGACCCATCTTCAAATACATGCTACTCTATTAAATCAACTCAATTACTCAACCCTCTGCAGCATACAGCTACAAAGGTTATGCAGAGAAGTCCACTGAACCTATGCAGACAGGGCAAGTGTTGAGCAGCTCCACTGCATGTAAAATTAAAGTTGAGATTCCTGAAGATGGTTCAGTATTTTAAGAGTTCTGTCAGACAAGCTGAAACTTCTTCCAACAAGAAGTGCTCATGAAAACACATACCTGGAAAGATAAGTTACAGTGTTACAGGATTTTTAGGGTTTTGTTTGTTTGCATAACCAGTTGTATGAAAGCTAGCAGGCATTAATGAAATAAGATCCTGGATTAAATCAGGGTTAATGAGATCAGGAGTAGACACATCATTATTCAAATCACATACCACTTGAACAGTATGCACTGCCAGACTTGTAAATCAGAGATTAGAATTTAACACTCTTCCTTAGGGAGTCTGACAGTTTAGGGCTAGAGGTCTCTTCATAAGTATTGCTGGCATCCACCTGCCACAGCTTCACAAGAAAATGTATTATGAATCAAATTTTTCCTGGTGCTAAAGACCAACAATTTCAAGAAGAAACTGATGGTAGAGACAGCTCTTCAGCACTTCTGACAGCCACATTCCTCAAGTATTACAACCCTTGCAGATGTCAAGCAAAATTTGTTATTTAATTATTTTCCTTCTTAGTCTGACCTTGCATCCTGCAAACATTACAGCAGGTACAGTTAATTCATGCGAGTTTGGAATGGGACCATACACCCTGTAAATTCCTTTTTGCCTAGTACAGCCTTCTGAATTCCAGTGTGTTGCCAATATGCTCATCTCCAGTGGTGGTTCCCTTTCCAGTATGCCTGGTATGCAAAATTTTACACCAAATATCGAAGAGGTAATTTTTTAGGAAGAAGTAAAAAGACGACAGAAAAAGAAAGGGGGTGGTGGTGGTGGTGGGGGAGATAAGGAACTGAAAAGATTCAGAGCAAGAATTTCAATAATCCTTGTTAAAAGATATCCTGGAACCATGGAAATCCCTTTATAAAAAGTAGGTCACATGTTTCTTTGGAGGCATTAGACTTAATCCTAAAGACTTGATATTTAGAAAAGATAGCCCTATTCATAAAAGTCTTAAGAGCTGGGAAAATTGACCCAAACTTTAAACAACAGGTCTCAAATGTTCCCTGACTGACATACAGAAATGCAGTGGCTGTTCTCTACACTTCAGACTGCTTCCTCTTCGTGGAGTGGAGGTCTCTGGACAGTGTGTTTCATGGTAGAACCTCTAGGCCCTTTGTATGTTCTTTCTGCTCTTTTACAGCTGGGAAAAAGGAACAGGCAGGCAAAAGGAGATGGATGTGTCAATCTATTCAGGCAGAACAACCTTCTGTATTTTGGTCTTATCCAAAAGAGAAAAGGTATAAAGAATGCAAACAGGAGAAATAACCATGCTCAACACTGATCCAGAAGAGCGAAGAGTGTTGCTCAAGACTAAAAAAGGTGTGGTGAGTGCTACAGCTGCCTGAGAGAGCTGGATATGCCACTGGCACTTGCAGGAGAGGTGCACCCTAGCATGTCAGATAGGAGAAGATTTGGTGACCATGATTCTTACCTCAAATTACTCAATCCTGTAATTACTCGGTGCTTGCAAAAGAGATTGGCATGTCACCTTTGAAGTAATGCATCACACTGAAACTACTTTTGGAGTTTCTTAACCTAATGTTTATTCAGCCAGCATGAAACTTGAAACAAACTTTCATGGATATCAGAGCCACACAGACTCACTGTCTTGTATTAAAAGAAGAAAAAAAGGGCTAAGAACATATTATGGTCAAGTCTACACAAGAAAAACTGATGTGTATCTGCCTAGCACACTCAACAGGATTCCTGTTTACAGATAAGAGTTACATGAGAAAGTATGATCTTTGTTTGGATAAGTCTCCTTCCAAGTAGCAACAGCCATTTTATGTTGTTTCCCAATGGGACACATGAGACCAGTATGCACGAGGCTCACTGCTATTAAAATTCCAGCTTTAGAAATAACATAGAGGTGAAAGAAAAGTACTAAATATATAGTTCTGTTGAGGGGAAAGGTAAGTTTGAAGATGAGAGTGAAAAGAAAGCAAGCGGACAGTAGGTGCATAGGAGTCATCAAGGCTGAAGAAGTGGTGCAGTCTGGCCATATATAAGGATACATCGGTACTCCAGGACTAACTCCTCTGACTGTGCTCCCCTTGTTGAGCATCCCTGAATGACGATGCAGACTGACTCAGCAAGCAGAAACAAGATTTCAGCAGCCACAAACTCCTATGGAAACTCACTTTAAGTACTTTTTGATTTAAAAACTTAACCCATAAGTTGTCACTTTTACATTTAAACAAGAATCAAGAGGAAAAAGTTGCATAATGCTATGTGTGGAAGGAAGACCAATCTGTTCATCTAATCATTAGCAATTCTTTTTAATTGGGCTTTTTGCTGACCAACTTATCAAGAAAAGAACAATTTATTTTAGAACAGCTGATAACACTCCTGGTCTGTGAGTGCTGTAGGCTGAGGGAAGAGTAACACTGAATGTTATTCCTACGTGTTGAAGAGGGCTCACCTACATTTCAAAACTTCAGTGTAACCTTAACTATGAAAATGCTATGTCTCCAAATGCATATATGCAAAACTATGTGTTGAAATTCTGCTAAATATTGACTTACACAACTCTCAGAAAGACAGGAAAAATGACAATAAGTGACTTAGCTTTTGTTCCCCTACAATAGCTCGCCTTGAAAGTAGCTCTCTGCTCTAAAACATAAATATGTATGTACGCAAAACACAAACCAGAGAAAATTAAGCCATCAGAAAAATCACTGGATAATTAATACAAATACAAACAACTCTTGAAAAAAATAGGGAGGAATCTCATTTAGCGGAAGGGAGTATCTTTCCATTTGTGACAAAGACTGAACTCAAGAAGTTGCAGGCAAAGCTGAGTAGTTTTCTTCCAGGCAAATTCACAAGAGGATTCTCTATCCATCCTGTCCCTGAACTGTATTTCTTATTGAAAAGGCAAAAAAACAACACTCCTTCCTCCCAGATACTCTTGACAGTTTCTAGAAATTACATAATATCCCAGATGTATTTAGATTTAAACTCCTTCACTGCAAACAGCTTCAAGTTCTGGCGTAGGGTGTTTTTACCTTTACAATTAACTTTGACACCTTAGAAAACAAACCACTTGGTTCTTTTGTTTTCATTGGGAGCCCTTCTTGACATTTTTACTCCAGGTCAAGAAGTATACTTTTTGCACAGGTAGTCCTACTGATTTTAACAGGCTTCATCATGCAATAAAATTTTTAGGCATTTTAAGTGAGGATAACTTCCTCTGCCTCTTGGAAACAACACAATCTAGTAAGGCTTCTGAGTAATAATTAATGAGGATAAAGCAGTTGGCTATTGACAAACAATAACAAAAATCACCTAATCACACTATATAAAGATTAATGAAAATACAGAATCACTGGCATTTTAAAATGCAGCTGTTACAGGCCATGAAACCACTTCCCTCACTGTCCCCCTCTCCTAGTTGTATCTGAGATAACTAGCAGATACTACATAGTCGTCTGTAAATGCTCTCCATAAGCTGTATTAAAATTTATTAAACATTCAAGCATTTGAAACACGCACAGACAAAAACAACTTAATTTTGATGGCCTATTAAAACTTGTCTGATTAGAAAAAAATGAGGAAGAAGTAAATATTTATGCTACAAGTGCTGTAATAGTCACTTCAAATTACAATTCATATTCAGTATATCACTCATAACTTTTGAGTTGTACGGTTCCAATTCTTCTTATATGGGAAACTAAAAAGAAGAGGGGGGGGGGGAAGATCTCACTGTTTGTGGAAGAGGGCCCTGAAACAACATCAGTAAAAGAATCAGTAAAAAATCATCAGTAAAAGAAACTAAACATGTTTAAGAAATCGGTGCTGAATGAGCTGTACCTAAAAACCTATTCCTCAGGAAAAACAAAACCTGTCAGCACCACTTACATGTGAACACACTGTTCCTCTCCTTCTGTAATCCAGGCAAGATGGGAGTACCGCTGTGCAGGTTCTCCTAGATAACTTTTTATGTATTTCAATATTCTGCCATCTAGCCTGTACAGAACTTACAAAGGTTACATGAAAAACACAGGTGTGCTCTACTTTTTTAACAGCATATTTACTGATCAACTAACAGACTACTTCAGGAAAGTCACTAACCATTCTAGACAAGGCATGTGACGGACACTTCTGTAATTCGTGGGAGCCGTGGACTTGGCACAGAGATCTCCAAAAAGGAAACCGGGATAAACAAACATCATACTACACTGAAAAGCATAAAAGAAGTCAATCTTTTTAATCCCAAAATAAGACTGGGAAGAAACAAGGCCTGTTGAGGATGTTCTGCTAGAGAACGAGGAACATGAATGCAGAGCTAGCATGCAGCAACCATCAGATCCAAGGGCCTGGCAAGCAACCTGAAGTCCACAGCTGAAAGGAAACCCCACACAGAGCTGGGAAGGTGGGCAGGCAGTCGTAAGCTGGTGCTACACAAACTAGTCTGGATGTGTCTGCACTGTACCATACAACACATGTGCTTGGGTGCAAAGGTGACATTCACTAACCTGTAAGTGGTGATAAATGTAAAGATGTGAAAGGCGGGCAATATCTCAGTAGATCAGTACACCTGCTAGCCATGAAAACAAGCTTAGGCATGGCGTAGCCAGGACCCATTTAAGGAGATTAAACACATATGTGCCTATGACAGTACCTCCATTTTGCCTTCAGCCCTTACAAGAGAATTGGCTAATCCTACATTTTGCTACTGGCGACTTTTCGTATGTCTTTCATGCCTCCACTGTATAAATTTTGTACAGTCAGTAACTACTTCACTGAATTTGTTAAGTATGTACACACATTTCCAGACCTAGGTATTTTCAAGACATATTTCATTATCTACCATCTATGCTATCGCTAAATTTAAGGTGGCACGGACTACAAGGCACGAGGGAAGAGTTTGCTTTGGACTTCATTTTTTCTGAAATGCTGAACAGGGTGTGAACAGTGACAAGTGTCACATGAGCCCACTTTAACAGCTGAAGTGCTGGGGCAAGAGCCTTCATCTATAAAGCAGGGAGGGAAGTAAATGGTATAATCAAACAAGTTTGGTAATTACCAGGCGATCAAAAGGCCTGCAATTCTACCAGCTATAAGAAGCTCCTAAACCAACAATTTTAAAGCATATTAGACCCGTAAAAGTCATATTTATCATTATTACTTCATATGCTTTAAGAAAAAAAAAAATCACTTGCTTCATCATCTAGGTAAGCTTTACCTCACATTCACTGTGGCCAGATTTACTCAAATAAACATGCAATAACTGGAAGAAGCCATTAAAAAAGCAATAAAAGAAGCTGGATTATAAGGGCTGTACTGGCCAAGTACTGTTCAATTCCATGTTTCCTGAATTCTTAACTATTTATTAAATATAGACACAAGTCAAAAGGAATGTCTGGGTTCCATTTATTTACACAGTTACACAAATCCTTAGAATCAAGCACCCCTTAATATTAATAGCATTGACAATGGTATAAGAAGTCATTTGCCATTTGGAAAACAAAGGCTGAAGACAGTGGTAATTAAAATCAGTATTTCAGCTTCTCCCTCTTTATCACATGGCATAGTATTTTGTTTCTGTCAAGTTCTCTTGTACCTCATAATACTGTCTTCAGTATGATGGTTTCACTGATCAGTGATGAAAAATAAAGCAGTTCAGTTTTCAATAACACAAAACTCCCTCTCTTACTTCCAATTTTCTTTTTATTCAAATCTATTTACAAGATACATATATGCAGTTCTCAAGGAACAACTATATATCTACTTATTTGTCTTAGTTTATCTCTGAAGTTCTTCCTATTGAGAATTTAAATTCCAAAAGTAATTTTCTATACAAAGATCCTTGTAAGGCCAGAAAATAAGACTGTTTTCAATTTAATTATTTGGGTTTTCTGGTAGATCAGTGGCACCTAAAAATATTTACCTAGATTTCTGAAGTGCACAAGAAAAACTGGAAAAGCATACTATTCCTTTTTCACAAAATCATAACTCTGTCCTTGTCTTTGGATATTTATTTTCATTCACTCAAAATCTGTGGCAGCTGGCCACAAATTACACATTTCAAAGAAATATTATGAAAACATTGCTAAACCTGATTTGTAAAAATCTTTTAAATACATTTACCAGCTCTTCAAATTTTATAGCACATTTATAAAACAAGGCAGAAAATTCTATTAAATCAGAAGAATTATCGTAACTATTTGTCTTGTGCTCTTAATTCACACACACACATGTATTTCATATGCAATAACATTAACTGAATAAAACCAGAGGAAAATATTAGAATCAATCTTCACAGACCATTTCTAAATATAAGGAACTTTTAAAGTATCCTTTGGAAAGCACAGCTAAATTTTACCTCCAAACTCTTCCCACACCACATTTTAAACTTTTTTTTATTTTAACATGAGATGTCCAAAAATAAAGGTGCCCTGAAGACTATTTTGATCCAAAATATCTTCCAGACTCCACTGTTCTACAGTGTGTAGTGTCATAGGAAATTATTTTGTATAAATGTATAAAACTGTATAGCTGTTCAGTGTGTTAAATAACAAAAAAAACCTAAATTGCCATATCATATGCAAAATCCTTTTGAGATTGTGCAAGGCGAGACAGTAGTCAATGGATACTCATTTATACTCCTCTTCATTTTGTAAGCTTTATTTTATAAATCTAATCTTTCCCAATTAAGTGGATGCTTTAATTCAATTATTTAAACAAAGAACACTGAATCTTTCAATCCTATTCCCTAGCCACTGCTTGAATGGGTGTCTGTTGGATACATCAAAAAATTATCATCAAGTGACCCGTTTCAATGCCACAAAATATGGAAGTGGTTATTTATATTTTAACGTGTTGAATTCAATTGCACGCTTGCGGGATCCAGCCTGAAGCAGAAGTAGCAAGAGACATCACAAGCACCATCTGTAACTCCAACCAGGCAGTAACAACAGCCAGCGCCCGGCTGAAGGAGTTGAGAAGCCTTCTACTTGCAGGGCAAAGAGCAGGGATACAACAAGGTTTAACAGTAGCAAGAAAAGCCACTTGGCAGCTGTCATCCTGTCACTTTCCATAAGAAAGTTATCTTTATATATTTGTTATAAAGTTATCTTTATATATTTGAGAGGACTTCCATAACAGAAAAGCATATTAGACATGTCCTTTTGGTATTCAGATGAAGTAAGCCCAGAGTTGCACTACCGAGATGCCAGAGAAAGCAACAAAACGAAACCCGAGAGTATGTGTCCACAGCCAGATGTCACTTTTGCCTGTTGCAGTGATGTCACCTTTATCAGTGTTATACCCTCAAGTCATTATCTTTACAATCTTTTATGCTAGATGCGTACCCTGCTGAAACACTGAATCTCAGGAAGCCAAGCACTAAAACCACCATGAGACACTTTTTTACCGTTAACATTTTGTACAGATGCTGTCAACAAAAAAAATAAGCCTCAAAAATTTAAATACAGGTTTGAAAATGCAGATTTTATTCATATCATATCCACATCAAACTGATGATCATTTCTAAAGCAGATTTTGTTGTGAACAGCTTGAAATTAAGAGCTCGAAGATATTAGATCCAGCTCCAAAGCCTGCACATAATCCAACTTCCACTTCCCATCTACCCCGTTTGCCAGGGGCAGGTGAAAAGCCCATTGTGTGACCTTCCTTTCAGTGCTAGGTGCCCTGCAGAGAGTGAGATCAGCTCTGCTAACCGGATAGCCATGAGAGCCTGGAAGGTTTTGGTTAAAATGCAAAATAGAGCACCAATCCTCAAAATGGGAGTGGGGTAGGGCATAGGAATGAAGACAAATGAGGGGAAAAAGAAAACTTAGGAACATGCAATACAGGTAGCAAACCCTTTAACATTCTGTCTTCCCACAGAGTACTATGCCTTCCACCTTCTGAAACTATAGAGGTTACCTGGTAAGAAAATAAAACCAATCCTGTTCGTTTTTAAAAGGAAGCAGGTAAGCTGAATTAGATCCAAAACCTAACGCAAACATCTGAGATTCCAGTCTAGCATACTGGGCAGAAAGCCTCAAACACCATAACATTTGTACAAGGCAGTACGCACCTTGTATCCAATGGAGCCCACTCAGGTTTTTCCCTGGTGTGTTGAGGTACTCTCTTGTAAATTCCCAGCTAGAGGAACTATGCAAGAAAGCTTCCAGGGAAGCTGGTGATTGGGACTGACTGCAAACCAGCCTTTGTGAATTTCCTTACGCTACAGCAGAGTCTTACAAGCACCCTTATAACAAACATGTCCTTTCCAGCTAGTAAGTATGCACTATGACAGTAGGAGGCTGTGCTGTCGAAAGGGAAAAAATACAAATCTTACAATGGCAGGCATGTCTACAATGGTCCTGCTAGCAAGTTTCACCTAATTATATGTGGTACTCTTGAGAAGAAAAAGCAAGAGTTTGTCACCAAAGCTCACTCTTCCTGTAACAACCAAGACTCAAGAGGAGGGAAAGTGGGGAAAAAACCTTAAGTAATAAAAAAGCACTGGACACTTTGAAACCAGGATTAACAATCCAATAGGTTGGACATTAGCTCCGGTCAAAGACCTGGCTGTGGAAAGAGAAACTCCTTCACTCTCTCCCTTGAAAGTCATGTCATATCGTAGATCAGGCTGCTAAATACAAAACGTCCTAATGGAGCCAGAAGTCAGGCAAACCAAGCACCGGGTCCAGAACAGCAGGAACACATAAATCAGCGGGTGCTGGTAGACTAAAACCCAGTGTATTATTTACAGTTGTTTGATGAACTCATGTGCTTTGAGGGAGAAGGGAACAAATTTGCAATTTATTTATGTATATTTTTATATAAATAGATAAATATAAATAAAAAAGACATGACAAATTAATCACCAAGGCCAAATTATAAACTGTTCCACCTCTGCCTCTGCCCACTTTCCTGAGACACTGAGTCCCTGCTCCTGAAGGACAGCAGTTACAGCACTGTGTGACAGCAGCAAGTTAAAGTTAGCACCTATATTTTTCTTGTGAAAAATAATGAGCATCTGTAACTTTGTACATATGGATTCTGAGTCGTAAATATACAAAAGCTCAACTCTATTACAGCACAGTACTGCACGAGCAGGAGAGGCTTATTCACAACATTTCTCTCCCAGGATTACATATAGAGTATTATCAACCTGATATAATTTCTGTGATTACTTGTGGGGAAAAAAAAGTACAGGGACTTAAGAGGTACAGTGAGCGGCATAGATTACTTTCTAGCAGGCCAAGTAGTGTTGGAGACCTCATTGAGGTTTACCAACTCAGTAAGCTCCCTCTTTGAAAACTATTTTTTTCAACAGGAATTCTTTTTTTTTTTTTAACCTTTATCATATTTATATTTCTGCTATCAGCATATATTGCACACTTAGACACAAACAGTTATTTGCCTTGGGAAAATTAATGCTAATATATTATTACATTTCAATGTAGTATCACTACATTTGTTACTTTCTATAGCACTTCTCCCATTCAGTAACAGAAATGCAGCTCCTCTGAATAGACTTGTAATATAGTACCTACAAACTGTAACATGGATCTAACTCCAACCCCACCCCCAGCTCAGGAAAACAAATGATTATTCAAATTACAAGATTTTAGAAGTTTATGTTACTAACAGGTATGTGGAGAGCAACACCAACTCAGTGATTCCCACGTGATATAATCAAAAAGGCAGACACGATGTTATGCTGTCTTCCTCCTGCACCCTATGGATTGTAACAACCAGCCATCATTATAATTTTGGTTTGTCCTAGTTTCTCACAGTAAGAAAACTAAATACAATTCCGTGGTCAACAAATTCACCTCCCCTGCCACATTTAAGTGATAAGTGACAGCTTAGCTGGAAGACCTAATTTAACAAAGAAAACAGTCAATTTAAATAATGCAGAGGAGCTTGGACTTTCTTTTCTTAAAAATTCACGATTTTCCTTGAGCAAGACATTAAACAAGGAGTCAGCAAGATTAGATCACAACCCATTTTCATATTAAAAAATGGAAGAGATTACATGTATTTCTCTACTCAACCAATGCAATTACAGCTTATAACAAACACCAAGGTGGACACTGGAAGTATAATCAATAGATAATCAAGGCACTTGTTCAACATCAAGCCCAGAACTAGCAGTTCTACAGTTATGTAGTTCTCATATACAAAACAACCAAAAAATGGTTTAAACGCAGTTTTAAATTCCCGTTTTGAGAGGTAACGAAATACTCTAGTGACAAGTTAATTCAGAAGAGCCTACTGCCTGTTCTTCTCAGCTATTCATTACTGCTGAGTGCTGGAAACAGGGCACTGGACAAGACAGGCCACTGCTGCATCAGTTCCTTCGTTTTGAAGTGTAACCTCTCCCTCCACACAGGGATGATGGTACTCACCACCTATGTGCACTGATTTGAAACAAGTAACCTGTACTTTCTTTGGTTACCTCAAAAGACCAAGTCAATGGCATTGGCAGTCCCGTTACACTACACTAAAGCAAGCCATAAGCAAAAATATGACTGTTAACCTCAGTTATTTTCTGTCCTTTTGCCACAGCTTTTTAAAAGCCAGCATAGCCCTCTGCTTTTCACAGTGAGGTTGAAAGTAGTGAGAATCAAGATCACTCTGCTAAATGGAAAAGATACAAACCCTTCTATTACACATAGAAAGCAACTTTAATCAGCATAAGAAAGGAAAACAAGTATGTATTTTTAACCAGCGATTTTGCATTTAGATTTAATAGCTGCTGCCTCCTCCAGCTGCTTAAGCAACACAACAGATGAACTGTAAGCCATAAACCAGGACATACATTTTTAAACTTTCTTTCAAAATCAGCAGAGTAATTTCTTATTCCATCACGCCAAAGCTCTTCAAGCATACATGTAGCAGTCAAAAGGAGAGCTCTGCCCTTCCCTTCCATGAGGCACTAAGTGGGTTCCTCTAGGACCAGACTGAGCCATGTCTGTGAAGTAGCCATCTACGTATTTTACTGGCAAGGCTGTAGTATGGAGGAAGCAATACTCCAGAGATTCTTCTGCTGGTCTTCAAGATATCCATAACCTGCAACTACTCATGCAAAAAGTTTGGGGCTAGGCTTTGTCCACTCAGCAGTTTTTGGGTGTGTTGTTTAAACCTTTACTACCAGATATGAAGGTTCAGACTCCACACAGAAAAAAATCATTCCAAATCCACTAGGAAATGCACTCTAAGCTGTCCTACTGCACTAGGAATGGAGCTGCAGGGACAATCAAACTGCTAACACAGACCCAGGAACCCAATCCTACAGCTTAAAAAATGTGCTGAATTGGTGAAAGGCTGCCAGACACCCAGGATCATTGTGAGCTGCCATGGTTACTGACAGAGTTTTAACTCTGCGGGCTGTAAACACCACCATGTATAGAACCAGCTACAGAGTTAATCAGTTACAGAGAAAGGAAAAACTCACAGTGTGGGCAGAAGAGGAATCTCACATGGACAATCACCTGCTGCTTAACTGTATGCACTTCCCAGAACCCTTGCAAAATAAGCATAGAAGATACCAATGTTATGGCCCATCCTTTCAGGCTGTCCTTAACATATATTTCAAGTTATTATCTCCAGTTTCTTCTCTCCCTGCCCTCCTCATTAATCTACTTCAAATAATCTCTGAGGCATGACAGGGATATCTCACTGCTTCTGCTTCATAATCCTGACACCGCATAGCCATCTGACAAATGCTTTAAAAAAAAAAAAATAAAAAAGTAGGGGAGAGGGGGAGCTAAAACTAAAAATGGGTGAAGGTGGAGTAAAACAAAGTAAGATACTGGCATCATATCTTCAAGGAACGCTCATTTAAAAATAACACTAGAAGAAATGTCAAATAATTTAAAAGGTCAACTAACAGAAAATGGATTTAATCACTTATTATGTTCTTCACTATTAACTCATCACATCTTTGACAGATCCTGCTCAGCTAGATCACTTCTGAGACCTTCGCAGTTTACGCTAGGCTGCTTTAGGTAGGCCTCCTCCTCTTGAATTATTTTCAGAAACACCATGCCGTGTGCCTAATAGGTGAATCATGGATTCTTTCTATACTATCTCAAAGACAGGAAAATTAGTTTTCTTCAGAGTAATGAATCTTGGTTAAGTCAACAGACAACTCCAAATTTTTAGAATTATACAATTTTTGTTAAAATTATGAAAATATTTTTCTTGAGACTGGATAAGATGCCTATATGAATATTTCAATACTATAAAATTTTCTTTACTCAGAAATAGATCTAAATTTTCTTCTAAATTACAAACTTATTTCCTTTTCTTAAAGTGATGCTAATGTAATATGTTGTGCTAGACTACAAAATATTAAGGAAAAATTATGCAGCTTAAATAGCGTATCTCCCCGTCTTCATCCCCTACTACATATTTGGCACTGAGGTAGCTTCCATACCACCAAACCCAGAAATACCACCTTCATTCAAAGTCTAGCAGAACAAAAACATACCACACGCTAGCATGCCTGGACCACTTTAATATGCCTAGCACAGAAATCTGGCTGAGTGACACAGTTTTCCCACGTGCCATCAGCGTGAGTACACACCCAGGACCTCTGCAGAAAGCCTCCCGTGCCATCCCAGCTCTGCAGCTGCTGCCGAGGCGAGCTGAGGCCGCGGGAGTGGGAATGTGAGCGCAGGGCAGAAAGCACAGAGACACCAGCCTCCGAGCGAGCCTGCCAGCAAACTGGTTTCTGGCCAAATTCTGCCTTTTACACAGCAACCCCTTCCCGAAGAGCAATGAGAGCAAAAATGAAGTTCTAAGGGAGGTGCCTAGTGTGTGCGTAGCTAACACATCAGCCGTTTCTTTCTTCATATTAGCTTTGGCTTTGCCACATGAATCTGCAAATACTCAAAAATGAAAGGCTTCACCTGTCCTTCCAGTGCTATCAGGGTGCCCACAGGATTAGAAATGATTGTTCCTTTTGGGCACAGAGGACATTGTAATTCTTTTTGTTACAAGTATGTAACATAATAATACTTTATTTTGGTATTTTGTAACTTAGGCTATAGGTACTTTTATTTTTAAATACACTGTAAATGTCAATGTAAAGAGTAACATACAATAGAATTAACTTCCTAGGTCATAACATCAGCCTATTCTACTAAAAAAAAAAAGCAGTGCTGACACAGTTATCTTGGGGTTTTTTTCCAATTAAACTGGTAAGTTAAGATTCCATATGGATGCGAAGGATTTCTGCCCTCAGTCTCCCTCGTAACTAACATGCTTCATTAGGTAACACCTCAGCTCTCAGCTGGGCTACGTGAGAGTAACTCATCTCCCCCCCAAACCCAGATTCTCTATTCCCTGTTGAGCACTCTGTGGAGGATTTTACATACCTCGTGTTGAATCACAAAGATGGTGACAGAAGCCACTGAAGGCCTAAAGAAACACGGGAGTTTTAGTACCTCTTAAGCCTCAGAACTAAAAAGAAGGGAAGAAAACGGTGTAGGAGATGACAAATACATTCCCAGACTCCTGAGAAACTGTAAGAACAGGGAAACAACAACAATGTCTACTTATATGTGCAGTGAGACAGCAACCACAGATTGTGAAACAACCCTGAAGCACTTTATTATGGTGATTCAAACTCATTCACCATCTCAAGAGAAAAGCAAGCCTATCACCACCACGAAAGGCCAGTTAATTCCCATCGCCTCACCCTAAATAGTTTGTACCATTTTGTTCTAACAAACATGCAGAATGCAGAGGCTTTAATCATGAGCTTACTCCAAGTCCAGCTGAAGGATCCAGCAGTAACAATGCTGGTTGAATGAAGACACAGTTCAGGACCCTGCTATTGCCAGGTCAGACAGCGTGTCAGCTGGAGTAGAAAAGAAAATTGAAAATATGCCTTAATTTCCCAAAGGGAAAGCTTCTCATAAAGAAAAGGCTTAGAGCAATCCCTAAGTCCCCTTTCTGTAGCACTCCTCGTGATGCCCAAGCAAATAGATGAATCCCTACATTAGCCTCCATGCTGATGAGAAACAAAAAAGGATTCACAATGCTGCCAGAGGTGGAAAGAAATATTTTATCTGTGCAAGCAAGTATGGTCACTTACTTATTATTTGTTTGCCTTTAACACTAACATATTTATTTATTTGAAATGTAAAAGGTTCAGTTTCATACTAGAGAAGAGCTTCCAAGGCACATATAAATGCCTAATTTTAGCTTTCACTGTTTTTTCTGCTATTCATAGTATCTTTAAACTGTTTGCAACAAGAGGTAAATTGAAGCAGGATATTCATAATGCAGTTACTCCCCTCATAGTAGATATGTCCTTTTAAATCTGTTTAGTGGGCTCTGGAACAGTACACATTTCATAAGGGTGGCTCAGCACTACCTCTGCCAAGCAATGAGTAGGTATTAGGTATTTCAGTCAATACTGTATCTATTCGTTGCCTCAGGAGATTTTTACCTACCTTTTTTACTGTGGCATATAAGGAAATACATTTTGCTATTTCAGAATTATTTTTCCTTCCAGAAAAAATGTAACCCAGCACTAATATCATTTGCATTTCAAGCTGGACCCCTAGGACTCAAAAGCTAACAGTTTAATACATAAATGATGCTGCACAAACTGGGAAAAATATCATGAACAGGGCAAGTAATACAATATTTTTAGGAAGTAAGAGTTTGCTTAATTCACAGCAGCCAGCAGTACAAATAGAAGACAAGAAGAATCAAATACAGAGCACACAGTTATTAACCAAATAAACAGTACTCTTTAGCATGTGGACACAGAGGTAGTTATGTCTGTCACCAGTTAAAAGTTTTATACCAGATAAATAAAATCTCCAGCTAAAAATCTAATTTATCTTTAACTGTTTGTTGGTATTTTGTATTTGGAACCTATTATTTTTTCTGGTTTTTTTTCATTTTATGCATCATGGATTTAAACAAAGCTATACAATTTGGCTGATGTAGCAGTGAAAATTTTAGGGTTTTAATAGCTTGCTAGAATTAAAGATAGGGAAACATTTATTTTGTACAAATACTTATTTTCTTTGGTTCTTATTTGTCTAAAGCTATGTTTTAATTTTAAAACTTTAACAACAAAACTGACCTGCTTTTGTCCCTTTGAAAATGTAACTTATCCTTGTACAAATTGCACAGGATCCCAGTAGTACTCTCCATTATTGCAAATTATTTCCTACTGTAAAACTTATATTTTTCTAGTTATTACCTTGACGAAGTTCTAAAAATATTTATAACAAAATGTTTGAGATGTAAAAAGAGAAATTTCTAAACCTTCCCATTTTTTTATTATTTCTAACAAGAACCTATTTCCAGAAAAAAAGCCTAGACAAAGTAATTTTAACTATCCTGAAATCCCAAACCTTCGAAAAACACACACAGAGGCATGTTTTAATATGCCATGCCTTTAAATATTACTATGGGTAACATTTATACAAGGAATATACTTTTTGGTATCCAGATAAAAATCTGACAAATTACGGTAAAACATAATAATTGGAAAATTTAAAAAAGTACACAACTGACAGGTTTAGGAGTAGTTGCTAAGACCACCACAGATTTCAGCCTCACTGACCAAGTTGGAGCCTCTACCCAATCCTACAGCAAACCACGCCGCACATGCTGGGATGCTCCAGCGCATTTACCCCAACGGTGCAAGGAGGGCAGAACGTCTCTCTCGCAGCTCTCAGTTGTGCCAGGCAGGGTTTACCTGCACCAAGACTAAGCCGTGTGCTTCCCACGTTAGTACAGCAGCAGAAGGAAACAACCAAAGATCAAGTTGGAGGAACAAAAGTACTGAGGGAGGAAAAGCATTTATATTGAAGTAAGGATCTGGATGAAAAATTTGTCGGGGAAGGAAACAAGGGGCAGAGTGGAGGGTGAAGCAGAGCAAACTCAGGGTGATGACCCGGGATGCATGGAGGGGGAGAGGGGAAGGAAACAGAGCTTCGGGACCTGGCCTGGCTGGAAAAAAAAGAGGACAAGGTTAAGAAGCCTAGAGGTGGGAGCAAGGAAGGGGCAGTCATACCTAACGAGGAAGGGAACTTCAGGGATGCGCTAAAGCTTAAGAGTGGAAAGAGCCAGAAGGAAGGGAAGGAAAGCAAGTAGGAGCCTGAATTAAAAAAAAAAAAAAAAAATAAAAAGGTTGGAATAAGGCAGGAGCCCTGTAGAAAACCAGTCTGTTACTATGTAAATCAATGGCTAAAGAAATACTAGATCTTAGGTCAGCTGGCCTTTTCTGAAGTGCTGCAAACAATTCTGCAGCAAAGAAAAGACTAATCACACTTAACCGAGGCAAAGCAAAGGGCTGGGAGGATCAGTGGAAAGCAGAGGACACTTGAAAGGGGAAATCAAAAGAGCTTGGCCTGTTTGCTAGGTTGAAAATATATATGATTGCTCTCTAAAAATACATCAGAGGGGAAGGAATATAAAATAACAGGAAGGGAAGAAACTATTTAATCGGAAATATAAATCATAAGAATAAATGAGGCAAGATCTGCAAGGAATAATTTTATGCTAAACAACGGAGGAAGCTGTTCATTGTTGGGGTTTTTGATGGTTGGTTTTTTGTTTGGTTGGGGGTTTTTTTTGGCGGTTTTTTTTTCTTCTTTAATCATAAGAGCAATATTTCAAATAACATATAAAAAGAAGCAATAAGAACTTTTTTTAATATGCACAATAAAACCAAAGCCCTATCATGCTAACAAGCCAAACCCCTCCCTCTAAAAAAAACCCTCAACCACCACTGTTAAATTCTTTAGAGCAGAACTTGCTGAGCTGATGAGAAGAGCTCTCAGAGGTGTGCAGGAGCAGCGGGTTCCCCCACCTGCAAGCTTTGCCCAACAGGGCCTTACGCTGGGGCTGCCTGTCTTCTCCCCCTCCTGACAAGCACTGGAGCCAGTAACATGCTCCACACAAAACCCACACGTGATTCTTCTCTCTGCCAGATTTGGGTTTAGCCTCTTAATTTCTAACAGCTACAGCCAAAAGCAGGGAGCCAGCAAACCACAGTTGACTGAGACCAGCGCACAGAGAGAGCATTTTGCTGTTTTGGGGTGTTCCGAGCTCTGTGCTCTGTCTTTGAAACATTTGTAATGCTCTTCTGACATCCCTGTGTACAACTGCACAGTCAAAGGAGATCAGCACTATCTGATTTATTTTTGTAATCCAGAAACATATTTCATTGAAAGACGTGCAAACTGAAATAACAAGAGCTCTGGATCTATTCTGGGACCCAGTGGAAGTGAAAACTAACACACACGCACTCTATCTACTCTGACAAGAGGCTTTGTTCTGTTTTTAACTGCTGTTTAATCACCATCCTACTCGTATTTAGAGCAGATTCACTCACATTTAAGGGTAAAGTCCTGTTTCCATTGAATTAAATGGGAAATACAGCATTATTTTGAGGAGACCAGGATTTTACTCCAGACAAAAAGATTTACCTTGGAACTACACAACACAGTTGTTACAAATTGGTTAAATTTTCCATTCAGGAGAAAAGCTGGTACAATACACCACAACTGAAAACATTTCATTTTTATTTAACCAAAGTGGTTCCAAAACAACCAGACTTCCCTTTAAGCAAAATGATCCAGAAATTAACCACAAGTAATTCATCATTTGTTTGCTATGAGGAAAAAAGACACACTGGTCCCCACAACAGAGAACTCCCAAAACAACTGGTTAATTGCGTGTTTCATTCAGTAGTTACTGGGCACATTGCTGGTGAAAAAAGGCACAAAGCCATTCCACGGTTAATTACGTTTTTTATTTTGTGGGTAGTATCATAATGAATACTTTTATTCTGCATAATTATTTTCAAAAGATCTTCTTTATAGGACCTCTAATAAATATTTTTTAAAAAGTAAAAACTCCAGCTAATCCATCTTCCAACACAGGCAGACTCCAGCCCACCCACATACCTATAATCCCTTTTGCCCTAACTCTTGACCCCCAGACACCCAGAATATTTTGTGTTGTTTATGTGTAAAATAAAAATACTTGTGGTTAAAGCCACATTGTTTACAGATGCCCTGCAAACCCAAAGGGCTTCAGCTCTGATCACACCCACATCTCAGGTTTTGTTCAAAACTGATGTTCCTCTCTCCTGCAAAGAGAATTTTGAATGCATGATCCCATCTTAACCAGTTGTTTTGCCCACCTGTGTATACAGACACACTGACAAAGGCTATCCAAACTCATGCATCTTTGCCATAGTTTAATATTAACTTCCAGGGATCTCGAAGCCTTTCTGATACATCAATTCCACAAAGGCTGAGGGTGGGAGAAGAATACACAAGACTAACTGCACCCAGAAAGGTACCCTCCTTCACAGGGCTGAGCACACCAAAACGAGATCAGCACAGTAATGACAATGGAAATTAATAAGAATAGTGAACTGACTGCCTAAATCGAGTCCTCCATACATTCCAAATGAGATTAAATCCTTTAAAATGCACGACAAGATCCTATGCGCTAGCAGGAATGCTTTGGCATCTACTGTCTGTCTCTCTGTCTTCACTTTCTGTAAAACATTCCTCTATGCTAAAAGACTAGGCTGACTAAAATCATCCTCAGTGGCTGGGTGGTTGGTTTCCCCTATGCCACAAACCCTGCCCCGCCCCCCATCCCCCCTTTTTTAAAAAAACAATATTTCTCAGTTGCAGCAGTGCACAATTTACCAGGGTTTAGTATAGATTCTTTTCTTTTAAAATGTTAAAAAAGTTTAAAAAAAAAATAATTGGAATTCAGATGTTCCTATGTTCCAAAAGGCCCCTTTTCCCTGGTAAACCATGAGAAATTTGTGCACTCAAACTTATTAAAAAGACATACTTCCCAACATCAATGAAATTACTTTGCTTTCTCTACAATATGACCAAAAAGAACAGAAAACATGCTTTTCTAAAAAGTACAGTTCAGTTTAAAACACAGCTGAGAGCTCCAAATCTAATGTAGATTTATCCCTGTCTGCATCACTATTACTTCTAATCTGCTGTACTGCTTTTTAAGAAAGATACGAAAATGTGTATCAAGTAGGTAAATTAATAATTAGAAAATTAAATATGACAATATATTACACTCCCATTCTGTGGGAACCAGCGTTCTCTCTCGCACAGGTATTTGATGTAACACAAAGCAGCATTCAAACATTCCATCTCTTCTGTGATAAACATAAGGCTTTATTTTTGTTTCCTCACTGCAAGTTCAGTCCAAGCTGCTCCACGTTCGCAGCGGACTGACAGCCCGTGCCGAGCACCAGCTAGCTGGAGGCAGCCGCTCCGAGCCGGTGTCAAACAGCTGCCCAGTGGAGCGGTTTCTCTAGAGCAGAAGAGGAGTGAGAAGAGGAAGAAGCAAAGACGAGGTCTGCATCTCAGGGGTCACAAATGGAGAGAGAACGTGCTGAGGGTGTTTCCAGAAACTTCCAAACCGACCTTTAGAAACTTTAGCATATCCCAAAGTACCTTGCTGAAGTGACCCAGCCTGATGGCTTCTGGGGCCTGCCTTACATTAACTGTGGTGGGGTGATGGTGAACAGTAACTGCCATGTTTACCTGAGATTTCAGCACTCCAGGCACCCCCACCCTCTGCCCGAGATGTCAGTCACAGTGCTGTCTCTTCAGGAACACTGCCTTGGACACACAGGTAAAAGCAGGCAGTGCCTAAGGCTGGCAGGATCCAAGCTGTGTCCATTTAAATACTGAAGTCCAAGTCAGATGTCCTGGCAACACCTAGACATGCTGCCTGAGCTTCCTGGAACCCCTCAGACCCTCAGATCATCCTACAGCAACTAGATCCCTATCCTATGACTGTAAAATATATATTATTTCCCTAAATGTAAGGGAGAAAAGGCATTCCTCTTGCAGGAACCACATTGATTAGCTGTAAATTACAGTGGTTACAAAAGGCTAGCCAAGGAGAGTCATTCATACCAACCGTATGTGGCACATGTGACCATTTCACAAAGATGCTCGTACAGCTTAAATTGTTATGTTTACTTTTAGCATGTGAAACGGTTAGTCTACAACAGCAAAAAAAACTGGCAAAGGCATTTCTTACAGTAAATTCTACCCCAAAGATGAGCTGCCACAGGTATGGTTGTATAATAGTTACAAGGTGTCCAATTCTTTCTGAGTATTCCAAGACATCTACAGATTACCTGTCTCTTTTCTCTCTTCCACCACAGCAGACATTAGACAGAACTGGCATTCAAAGCCAGCCAATAGACAAGACCGCACTTATTTCTACTCTTATTTTCCACATGTTCATCATTCACCTGAATCTTCAGCATCTCTTTATTCACCTCCCTGTTGAAATATTTGTAATTTGTTTTATTTGCATTTAGAGAAAAACAGTGAATAATAATTTACAAAAGTAATCTCTTGGCTTCTTTCAAACCAAAGGATGAAGTCACAGGGCTGTTGAAAATTATTTTATAACAATCAACCTTTCATTGAGTGATATGATCATGTACATTCACACAGCTTGATGTAATACAGGCTTGGTCCTACCTGGAGCCTCAGGACCGCAGCCATGATTTCAAAGAGTAGTTTTGCAGGCCTGGAAACACTTTTCTAACAATTTCACAGACCAAAGAGAGATACCATCTTCATTAATACTTAATCCCCAAACTGAACCATTGTTTCCTAGCCCTTCAGTGCCCTAAAATGTGGCTTTTAATAGTAGATATATTAAAAATACAATTTTTCTTAAATCATCTTCGTTGATGGTAAATGCAAGCCTCTCCAGCTGCTTCCTATTGCTCCCACCTGGTCTCAAAAGCTCAGCCATCAGCCACAAGTCACTTTCTGCAGCACTGCAGAGGGAGGGAGAGAGAATGACTCATTTGTGCCTCTTCCCCAGTCTCTGAAGAGTAGCTTCAGCTTGAACATGAGCAAGAGAACAGTCATTTTAAGAGCAAGCAAGGTACAACTCTGACTCCTTCAGCTGCTACTCAGGAGTCAAAAAGATGTGGCAGAAGAACAAACTGTCTGAGCTTCTTGAACACTGATTAAAGCAGCCAGATTGGGGGAGAAATTGTGCCAAAACTCTAAGAGGTGTCCAAGACCCTGAAAGGGCTATGTCTACTAGTTGTAGTTAATAACATACCTTATGCCTAGATTTTGTCAGTCTCTGGCACACCCTGTGAAAGGAAGGTTTATGAGTAGCTGAGGGCTTGCAGATGTTTGTACTTTTGTGCAAGCCAAACAGTTCCAAAGAAGGAAGAGGCAAACAGGTGGCCTCCAGGGTTCATGAAGTTTCTTAGTCAACAGCAAACTCATAAACCATGGAAGTAACACAAAGTCTCCAAAACTATGCATTTCAAGATGTCTTCTTCACAGATGACTTTATGGAGTTTCAAAACAAGGAAAAGTAGATCCACAGGAAAAAAAACAAACAGATTCCAGCTTTGTACCCATGTGATGTTCTTGCCAATACAGACACAGATACTTCCTCTGAAAAACAAACAACTGCTCTGGTACCTGAGAAGGATTTTGTCCAAGAAGTGTTAAAAAACCCTAACGTCTCTGCAAAGATTCAAAAGCCCTTTCTAAAAGGTGCAAAAAAAACCCCAAAAAAACATATGGAGATGATGAGGCACAGTTATATGCTTAAAAATTCTAACAACATTCCAGGAATTAATGAAATAAAAGCTTCCCTACCACTTCAACTCATTTCTTTTACATTGGTAAGATGAATCCATGTAGCATAAGACATTATGAATCCACTGAGACAACCATTCCCTGAGGTATGTTCTGCATAGTGACTGTAGCAGAAGCTATGCCAGTAACTAATTAAACTTATGTCTCAGGCTTTAGCGATGTCAATTCACCTATTCCAATTTTATTCTATTTTTTTAAAAAAGTAGATAATTTTCTTCATGAACTCTATAATCTTAAAAAAAAAAAATCGATCACTTAACTAAAGATCTTTTAAAGTAGAAATACACTGTGAAGAAAATGCGCTTGATACGACGGGCTGTCATACTTGAACAAATATGGTAATGTTTCATGCTCTTGTGAGTCAGTTGGTCATTCCATGTCAGTAGGCAGAAAATCCTTCTTTCCTCACAAGAAAAGCTCAGGAAAAAAAGCTTCACTCTTGACAAAAGGTTGCTTGTAAGAATTCCTGCAGAAAATAAGATGCTCCTCCAAGATGATAATTGTTGCATTATATGATTAATATCACCACCTCAAGAGTCCCCAGCTTTCAATGCATTACATGGCATTCTCTGAGCTGTAAAAGTCCTCTGGGTTATGTTATTTGTGACAGTTAACTACAGCAATAGTTACACTTCCCACTTCAGCAGAATGGCTATAAAATTGATGCAGAAATAGCTTCTGCAACAAAATGTTGCAGCCTTTACCTCACCCTTGTTGCTTTTGTCAGCAGCTTCTCAAGAAAAGAGGGCAGACACATTTCCTTCCACTGTTCTTGTTACAAGGTTCGCAAGAAGGCAGCAAAATGGTGCAGTACCTCTTCTTTTAATTGCAGCAGAACTCAGCAGGCCAATCTCTTCCTAACTGTTGGTCATTCCAACTGTTTTTTGAATTCCACTTCAAAAGGGTTAAATAATTTCCATATTAAGTAGCATTTTCCTTACCAAAAGCTCTAGTCCATCCACAAGCTCCGTGAACCTAACAGAGCAGATCCTCTGATCACACAACTTAAGTGATCCTTTTAGGGACACTATTCATACAAACAAGTTGTTGTTTGAATCATTGATGTATAACCAAAAAAAAAAATAAAAAAATCTGAGACTCAAATCAGAAACATACTGTCGTTAACTGCCTTTGCTTTTGGCATGCTACTCTGGAAACAGACAACTAGATGTTATTTCTCCTTGCATCAGATCGTGCTTGAATTTATGCAAAAGCTGTGCAAGCAGTCCGAATTTGCAAAAAATGAAACCACTGTTTGTCATCTGTACTGGTAGGATTGCACTGCAGAACATTAAGCTTTATTTAGCATCTTTTATGCTCAAACTGCCACCAAACAGTATTAACCAGACCGGTTAAATGCTGGCGTACTACAGCAGCCATTAAACAGCTAGCAAAGTGCAGATTGAATGTCCTTCTTGAATATTCAGATCTATTTTAGTATAAGCAAAAATTAGGAGTATCACTAAACATTTTAAAGGCAAAGTTATATAAATGCATGAACAATTTTAAATAATGCAGTCATTAATCAGACATCAACCAAATATTCAGGAGAAAAATGGTTAGATTAATATAGGAGTTCTGTTCTTAACATGCCAAATACTTGCATCCCTAAAGCCTGAAGTATTTATAATTAGGTGTGGAAAAAAGGCAATCTGAGTTGCTCCAGCCCAGAGATTCATCAGCTCAAACAAGAAATGTTTCCAGTAAGTTCCAAGGGTATTGATTACAGAGATGCCTATCCAAAGCAATAGTCATAACTAACTGTGATCTTTAGAGGTGACTAAGGAAAAATATCTCAGTATCACTCTTGCCACACACAGAGAGGGAAAGGGAACTCAGAATGACACTCAAGTCTCTGCAAAGGTAATAGATGCAAGGACTACCTTCTGCTACCCTACCTTAATACATCTAAACAGGGTTTACTCATTCAACTTTCAAAGTTTTGTCCTTAGACAATTAAAATTCTTATTAACATAATTTAAAAGAGTGAGATTTCAAGAAAGAAAAAGACAATAAATAAACCCCACAGATACATCATTTTAGGTCACAACATTGGTCCATGTAGTTAGCAGTGTTTTCTGCTCCTGCTCAAGAGACTGTAAGAAAACTCAAGAGTATGGTCTGGAGATGGAGAAGACACATACACATGTACAGAGCAATACATTAAAATGTTCAAGCAAAAGCATAACTTGAAGAAAATGCATCTAATTATTGGCAATAGGCAGTGCAATCCAAATGGAGCCATGTAACAGACTACATGAGCTTTGGATCAAATCCATTAAGCTAATACTACAAACCACCAATAATAAAAGATTTGATAAAACAAAGCTATGCAAAGTAACTGCTGTAAGAAACCATGAGTCTCTGTCAAAAGTGAAACCCCAAAAAACATTAAAAAAAAATAATAAAAAGATCAGAGAAACTGATTTTGACTACACCATTTCCTGCAGTTTTAAAGGAGGATAATTGGGAGAAATCAACATAAAGTCACCATGGCACATTTAAAAACACTACAGGACAAAAATCTTACAAACACAGCTGTCCGTCTTTGCCAGTAGACACTGTCACAGAATACAATTTCTTAATCCAAGGTGTCTTCACTGCTTGTATTAAACCTTGGTATCTTCTGTACAAATAGACAAGAGGGCCCTACTGGCTGGCTTGTAAGAGCCATTCTGGTTAAACTCAGTGCTCCAGTTTTTAACTTCCTATTCATCCTCTCAACTCTCACTCTTACCACTCTGTCTTACTACTAAACTTTTGTGAAACAGGTGGAGAATAGAGGGTTTACAGCCACTGCTCATGGTCAGCAGAGAAAGCCACAGGGGCATACTTATTAACAGGGTGATAACTGAGAAAGAAGATGCAAAAAACCCCACCCCAAAGGAAAACAAAAGGAAGCACAGCAGAGGTTATGTTGGCTTTGAACATCACGCTGCACTTCCTCTAGTCCACTTTCTTCTTACTGATCTTTTTTTTTACAGCACTTGCATTTTTCACCATATGACACTGGGCTATGGTGCCCTGTTCAAGTTTTCAACCCCAATCCATGACTTCATTCCCTTTCCATCACCCTTCTTGAATTCAGTCCTTGTTAGTAATTCAACAGACATCTTAACACTGTATGCTGTTCTTTTTCATCCCACTTTTTTTTTTTTAAATTTATTTCTACCTATTTTAACAGTGGTCATCAGTTTTAACTCTTCAGAACAGCAAGTTTGCTGCAGCCATTACAATGTTGTCCTTCAACTTCCCTAATATGATTTCACTATTCCTCTATTTTGCTAACTTAAACCTAATACCAACCTAATACCAGTTTCTCAGAAGTTTGTCCTAGGTTTACAAATCCAAGAGGCAAATACTCCATTTCCAAATGTAATCTAGATAATTTTCTGTCTTGGCCTAGCTTCTGCCAAGTGTCATTGAACTCTGGGACAATATTCTACAGCAAGGTTTTTTGCTTTCTGTACACAGGTACAACATGCCTAGATTATGGCTGCTGAAAATAAATTTTACTGCAAGACAGAACAGGCTGCTCAAATGCTCTAATCTGAAAAGATCTTGTTCATACAGAAGCTCTATCTTAGCAGAGCCCTCCATGAATGACAAAAGAGAACTGCGATTCATTTGGCAGCCAAACTATTTTAATCATTCCACAAAGGCATACAAAGCCCCATATGCATCACAACTTCTGTCTTTCACAATCGTTTTTTTCTTCCCTTTCACTCAATCATTTTCCTCTAAATTATTAAGTCCTTCTTTCCTCTTATTACAGTTTGGGAATTCTCTGACTGTAAGAACTCAGAAGATTATAATTAGCAGCAAAAGAGAGAGGGGTTGGATGGAAAAGATGGCTCTATGGGAACTGTGAAATGGAGGATATTCCAGGTAACCAGAAAACCTGGTGCTCAGTTCAGTGCATAACTTCCTCAACAAAACTTCTCCCAGCCTGCCTCCTGCTTACCAGGCAACATGCAGGTGGTTCACTGGCTGACAGGTAAAGTCTACAACTTAACACACAGAGGCATACAACCAAGCCAGTGAAAAGCAATTTTGGAGAAGAGACCAAACTATACATCTAATAACTAATGATACAAGAGCAATCTTGATAGCATGAACAAATCCAAAGGAATCATTAACGTACAGGTCTAAAAAAACAATCTTCTAATGAGATGAGTTTCAGAGAAGTTACAGAAATTCAGACTAGCTAGGAAAATATATTAAAAATTACTATGTTTTTCAAAACAACATGTAGACTTTGCTCCTCATGTAGTTTTGAGTCCATTTCACAAACACAGATCCATGAACTGATTTACAGTTTACTGAAAATAAGAGAAAACTATTAGATGGATAATGGATGAGTCAAAGTCAACATACAATGTAGTAATACTGAGGCTTGATCTAATTCTTTACCATGTTCTGTCTATCCAGCACGTGAACATGTGCTGTAGATAAAATACAGAGAAATGCTGCTAGTAATCTCAAGAGAATGAGAGCCTACCTTACATCAGTATCTCAAGCACAGAGAGCTAAGAGATGCTTTCCAAACTCATCTCATGCTCTTTCTCTCTCATAAACAAAACTGTCCATGTACGCACACACACATGTGTTAAGCAGACACTTTTTTTCCCTCCTGAGTAATCTGAAGCTACTCAGAGTAACACTTTGCCTCCTGTGGTTCATTAACATTCTGATATTTCTACTTTCCTGTATGCAAGTTTTTCCAGCAGTTCCCTCCAAGCACTCTACAAAAGCTTTTACATTAGGCAAGCCTTGCATTCATACCACTTTCTATTACTGAATGTGGATACTCTTCTCTCTGTAGCTGCCTGCTTTCACAAAGGGTAATAAGTTACCAACTCACCTCTTCACAGTTAAAGGTCACTTAAGAAGTTGTGGGATATGGGGGGGGAAAAGTAGTGAGGGAAAGGGGTACACATAAAAGCATGGCCCCTAGAAAGATAGGATTAAAAAAAAAAAAAATCAACTAAAGGCACTGGAGTTCACTCAGCCTATTCAAGCGCTTCAAAAATCGCTATTTCATAATGTTGCTAAAATCTCCTTTTTTATTCTTGGCATAACTGCATGTGTGTGTAAGCAGTGGGAAAGGCATCATATTTTTAATTGGAGTGTGAAAAATGCTGCTCACTGAAAGAAAAAACATGTAGTTATAATTAGAAATGGAAACTAAAACGAACGCTTGACTTGATTATACAGAAAAGGCATCACTTGTTCACAAGATACAGCCTCTAGGTGGGCTCAGAGTGTTATCCTCCATACTTCAACTAACACGTCCATTTACTACTCCATAGTTGAGCGATCCCTATTGAGCCGAAGTACAGTGACAAAACTTAACTGGTTTTAGAGACTCCCAGAACAGCTGAGGCAGGAAGGCACCTCTGGAGATCGCCTCGTCCAACAGTCTGGCTTAGAACAGAGTCAGTCAGAGAAGGACATGAAGGCTTTGTCCAGTTGGCTTTTAATCACATTCAAGGATAAAGACTCATCAAAAATCTGTTCCAGTGTTTGACTGGCCTCACATAAAAAAAAATAAATTAAAAAAAATTGTACGTTTAAATGGATTTTTTGTGTGTTTCAGTTTGTGCCTGCTGCCTCTCCTCCTTTCACTGTCTACTGACAGGGGCAGCC
>JAVJGJ010000014.1:90354975-90371285 GCA_035590215.1 Microhierax caerulescens | reverse complement strand
ATGACTTCCACTTCACAAACACATGCTGAGTACTCCCAGCCAGCTCGCTGTCCTTCGTATGTTTGGAAATGGCTTCCTTGAGTTCAACTGAGTTTGAGTTCCCCAAATTCTCCGTCCTTTCCTTCTTGAAAACATGAATGACTTTTCCTTTATGCTAGTCCACAGGAACCTCCCCTAAGTTTCCTCCTGAGAAAACCCACTTCCCATCTGGTGAGATTTTCTTCAGAGTTGGGCATTAGAGCAGACCTTTCTACTCTACCTTTAAGACAATAACATTTGGTTTTCAGATACCAGACTGGGCTGCAGAAATGACAGAGAGAAGTAAGAATGCTTTGTACTGTGGAAGCAAATATGACCTAGAGTTACTGAATGAAATTTGATAAAATAAAATTTTATTCAGTCTCTCAAATTCAAAACACTGCAAAGAAAGTAATCTATACTTTTGCAGTCAGTCACAACACAGACCAAGTATCCCTGTGGGGGCAAGGAGAAGAAATGAAGCCATGGAAGACATAATCATTGAAGCAATTCCAACACTCGTTCTTAGTCATGATTAACTGAAATGCCATGTTTCAGATTAAAATATAGTCTTTAGAACATATATATATCCTGTCAGCTATGATAAAAACAAGTGACTATATACTATATATATAACAGCATCCAACCCTCCTGTGGGCAACTAAGCTACTACTAAGTTTTTGGCAAGAACCATAATCTGTCCACACTAACTTCTAATACAACAACTCTAGGTTAAGCTGGAAACAGCCAAAGGAAGGAAATGGTATCGGCTAGGAGCAACGTGTGAACAAGGTTCTAGAGAAGCTCCCATGTAATCCACCATGCAGCTGGCAGGTATTAGAACACTGCTCTCTGCAACACTGTGTAGAAATGCCTGAATTTATATGGTTTGTCCTGTGCCCATTTGTGCCATGTCTTTTCCTATTTATTCTGTTTCTTTCCTAATCAAACTTGTGCTTGCTCAAATTTTGCTTAGTCACACCATCCTTACCACTTGCATGAAAGCAATCTAACATGGTACAAGCTGCACAGCTTTTCTCTCTGCACATAAGTGCACCCAGCAGAGAAGAACTGCAAGGTAACACACTACTGAACACAACTTCACAACTTCAGTTTTGTGCTAGTATAGCTATGGCGTCTGCAGTGCACAGAAATGCTTCATTAACATTTCAAACAATGTCATTTCGTGCCCTAGCTAAATTTACTGTGATGGTCTGTAGAGTGGAGTTAGCTTACTACTTGCTTATCTTAAAGAAGCTTTTCCAGATACCCTGTAGGTATCCCTTTCACTTAAAATTAACAATAAAGAAATCATTCAATCACTCCTTTCTAGTTGCCTCATTGCTAACGATACAATTGTTACAAAATACAAAAATAGAGTTAACACTAGTGTTTTATGACAAAGCAACAGTTATTTGGATCCCAAATACTGTCCTAGTATCTTGCACAGCTTACACATCTGCCATTATTCCAGCCCATTCGTTTGAGAACAAAAACTGGATACTAACTACCCTCTGTTTCTACCACTCACAGAATTCAAACCTTTAGACTTGTGTCTTCCAAGAGTGCAGAAAATGTATCAGGTAGAGAGGCAGGTGAGAATAACTACACCCAAGACCAGCTTCATTTAACCAAGAGGCAGAGCTGTAAACTCCTTGGAGAGCTGGAGGGAAGGGAGGATACAAAAGATAGAAAAGAGGAAAGGAAAAAAGGAAAATACTGCATCGCAACAATGTGCTTATGTTAAAAACAACCAAAGTGGAATTTGCTAAAATGGTACTTATTTGCAGACTTCTGCCAGCACAGCTGAAGCAGGAAGGCTGGCAGGTATGACTTGTAACTAAACCAGAAGCCTCTACCCCTGAATTGACTGAACTAGCTAAACTGGTTTAACCAACTGAGCTTTCACTAGTACAGACTGTCTGCTTGGTGTACACGGTTTTACTAGACAGCCCTGAAGCAAAGCTGCGCTTATAACTGCTTCGCAGCAGCAGTTCTCTTGCAATACATTATACTAACGCTCTTGTAACCAAAGAACTGAAAGAACAACGGTACAGAGTAAAAGGGATGCAAGTTCCCATCACAAGTGAGGATGCTCATCCATAATGTTTACAAAGAACAATTCTGTTTTCTATTATCTTATGCTATGTATTTTTGCAGCAGATAATATCAACACCATGGTTTGTGCTCATTGAAAGACATGCACATTCAGAACAAAAGAAGTATTTTAGCGGCCACTACTAACACCACAAAAATCAAGGAGCTTTGTCAGTGATAACAAATGATCTTTGCCAGACAATTGCTACAACATTGATTTTTATTTTTTTTGCATACCTAGAAAAGTGCTTGTCATTAATTGCTCTATATTTTCATTGAATCATTACGTGTGACACCTTTTCACAAGCCCTGTTTATGTGCAGGAGTGCAAAAACTTACTACTTTAAGGTGAAGTTCAATAATATGATGGTATCAGTATAATGGCAGCACAGTACCAATAATGCTGTTTCTAGTTCAGCTCTCCACCTGCTATGTATTATGCTCCAATGATGCAAACTTCCCTTTTCTCTCAAGTAGTCTAACCGGCTAATATTAATTGGCCTTAACTAAAAAAATTGCCTGTAGCCAGTGTTTATCCTTAATTTTGTTGCTTGTTGCCAGATCTGATGAGGCGATACCGAGTCTGGGAGCCTAGTCAGTTCTTACAACAACGCAGTCTAGTAACAGATAGTAATTTAGCCTCTCCCTGTAAATCTTGTTTTCACTTTACGAGTGTCTGAAAACATCAGTAGGAAACAAATACATCTCTTAGCACTCATTAACAAATGAGTGTTAAGTAGTAACTCAATAGTAGTTAAAACTCAAGTCCCATCTCTCTACACTGTCTGGCCCTACACATACATTCTTCAGTCGTAGGAGCCGAGTATCTCATTTTAGTACAGACAGGCTCAAAGGCAAGACCGAGAAAGCCTCCACTAATATAACCAGTCTTCAAATAAAAAACCACTCTATAACAGAGATGTAATAAATATTTTCTCTCATTCTTTGTATTTCTCTTTCTCATGGAGCTGCAATTTGACAGCAGAGGGACATGGTACAGAGACTGGGGAGGCAAGTAACCAATATATTACAAGTAGCTCCAGGTATGAACAAGGAAGCCCTGAAGGAGTTTTTCAGTGTTTTAACTTGTGCACCCAGTTTCAGCCTCGTAAAATAATAAACTCACATAGAAGCTGCCAGGCGGGGGAGTGGGAAGAGAAGGGCAACTTCTAGTGGAAAAGCATGAACATTGAAAAACAAACTACTGGGGAATACACTAAACTCCCTGTAAAGAGACCAAACAAAAATTACCCTTTTCTAAATATCTGAATACACAGTAAGGAAACAATGAAAAGGTAAAAATCTCAGGACATAAAAATGGAGTCAATATTACAGTGTCACTTCAAGCAGTACCCATGTTCTGAAGAGCGAGCAATATATATTCTACTTCCTTGCAGAAACTCCATTTCAGACATAAAAGGTCAGCATTATACAATTGCTTAGTGGAGGAAAAAGGTTGAATTAATGAATGAGACCAGAGAACACATTTCCTTTCTTTCTCTCTATTTTATAAAATAAGAGTCCCTTTAAAAAAAACTTTTGACACCTTAACTTGTACATTCTCTTTTTAGACCTAGTTTTTATTTCTGCATACCACACACATACATTACGCATGGCTACTACATGCACACGTATGTATGATGAAAACATTTTGAAAGGTATTTTTTTAAAAAGAAAAGCTTTTATTTTGCAGTCTAATGAGCATTCCTGTCCCTCCACTTATTCAAAAATTTCCTCTGATGTCCACCAATAGTTTACCTAAATTCTCTAAAAAAATTTCACATTGTCTAAAAGGCTGCAGAAGTTCAAATGACCCACTAAAAACATGGATTGACAATAGAGAAACTGGTAAGTTTTCTACACAGAACCACAGAGCAATTAAGGACTATGAAACACAGTGCCCAGTCCCTCATGAACTGGTGCATATAAGCAGTTGTATCCTCCTATTCCATCAACTTCAGTGAACTACTTGTGTAGGGAATTTATTTCTGTACAATAGTTTTTAAAGGATCTGCCCTCAGCTGTCCATTTAAGGAGTTTCAAAGTACACAGGATCTTCCCTTCTGCAGAGGAAAACACTGGCAATATCTCACAGCAAGCTAACACAAAACCTAACTCCTTGCAGGACTTTAGTTTAGCTTTAGGATTCTGTACATTTACAAAACATCAGTAACAAACCCATTGTTGGTTTTCAATTAACCATCATTATTTGTGACAATCTGTTCATGAGAACTGATCAACTCAAATTCACAACCAAATGCCTTCAGGTGCTTTCGGTTTGAAATACAGATCTCAGAGAGTCAAAGAAACTTAAACAGATAAAAGTACCCCACAGAGCATTATGAATCGACTGAAACTCGCAAAATGAAGAAGCTGTGTGGGAACAGATGAAAACAAGTGGCCATATGCCCTTTTGCACTTCAGTACTTTCTTCCATTAAACAAATTGTATAGAAATACTCAATTCTAGAAGTAGACGACTCTAAAAGAAAAGTGAAGCATTAAAAAATTTGGTGAAAGCTACACTGAGACATGTTTGCAGTTTTTTGGTGGGTGAATATTAGATATTTTTTTTATTCAAGAAAGTTAACATGGTAGTTCTGAATTTCAGGCATTCTTCCATCTATATTTCTCTAATTCAGCCCCGGAAAGTGAGTAACTCAGGTCATCTTAGAAGGACTTCTAAAGGAAGAACATGTTGTAATTTATCTTTGTGCTTGGGAATACAACAAAATTGAGACACAGGACATTAGGAAAGGATAAAGAAAACACTAAGATCTGCATTTCACCTTCTTTATCTACAGTTAGGTGTTTGTTGGGCCAGTGACTTGGCAATGGCTGACAACAGTGTATGAACCACGTCCCTGAAGTGCCATGGCCACGTAATGCAGACAACATGACAGTAACGTGCAGTAAAATGGGCAGTCTGCTCACCTGCTGGCAGAGTCCCGGGGGCAGCATGATAAGAAAGCTTAGGGTGAGGGAATAAAAACAAAAAAAACCTTCAGGTAACCAAAAAACAGGTGGCAAAAGGAAAGCTGGGTGACATGATGCTTTTGGCTCCAAGTAGGAAGAAAGTAATTTTCAGCCAAAAGGATAAAAAGGAGTTTCATTTGCTTTGTGCTATCAGTTAATAAGCAAATACTGACAGATAGATCAGACAGCCTAAACTCATCTAAGCAACTTCCCTAAGAAGGGAAACTAAGGCTTAGCTATGCAGGTTATCATGAACAAGCCAAAATAATGGCAATAACTTGTAACCAGAAGCAATCACAAAGGTTATGAAAGAAGTTTCTGTTTTAGAGACAGTTTCTGTTAGAAGGGTGGTTTTAATCAGGGTTTTTGATAATACTGGCTTATAGCCTCTGGGAAGGTGAATGTTCTTTGGAAGAACAAGTACTAAATTAATCTTTCAAAGGGTGCAGTGAGTCCCCATGCAGCAGGAAATGGAGAGATCAAGTTTTTATGAAGCAGCAGATACATACACTCAACACCTTACACAGTCCTGAATGACTTGCAATGCAATATTGTCAGTAAAAAAAACCAAACCCAAAACCAACAATAAAACCAGAAGTCATTACCACCTTCTGTAAAGATGACAGGTTTGCCTTGTTCCTTCTCCCTGGGTGGGAGGTACCAATGTTATTTTTAAAAATGTATGCCATACTTGTTTCTTCCCTTCTATCCCTCACCACCTCCTGTCACAACCATCGGCACTAAGTATCCATCACTGAAAGAGTCTGAGGTCAGAGTGAGTAAATAACTCATCCTATTACATGATGGTAGTTTACTTGCACCTTTGTCTTTTCCAAGCTAAGTGAATGACTACAGTGTATATATATATATATAAGCAATAATATATTTTATATGGATGTAACAGCCAAAAAATGAAGATTAAGAGACTCACACATACTTGTCACTTTCCAACTCAGAAGAGAACATTTGCTGATATTAAACCTAGACTGCTCTGATATAATCCATCATATTATAATTCTACCAACAGCGCCTGTTAATCTAGTAAAGCAAATAATTAGGTGACAGCAGGAAATGGGGGACCCTTTAAGGACTATGTCTCCACCATCAGCTTCCCACATAATTCCCAAAAGATTCTAGGAGGGAACTGCTGCACTTACAGGCACTGAATACAGAGATACCTAATTAATCAAACAGTATTTGCAATAGTGAATAGTTTGCCATTCTGGTTGATGCACACTTTATAAAAGCGTGACAGCTGTTATATACGTTGTTAAATGGTCTACATGTGATACTTCAGAAAAAAACAGGACTTCTGTACACAGAAGTAAACCCCAAAACGAACAAAGAAAACCTAAACAAATAAAAAATTGACACCACCAAACAACCCACACACCCCCACTTATGCACATATACTTACTGTTAATAAATTACAGTGTTTGATCGGGACAGGAATACTCTGAAGTAAACAGTATCATTAAGTCACGACATGAGCAGTCAGAACAGCTAGTCTTAAAATCCCCAATAGCTTTCATTTTCCTATACGTCCCTCTTGTTCTCGTCTTCATTCTTACTTACTGGTAATGTTACTTAACACTTAAGTAATAGAAACTGAAAGACAATTAGCAGATGTAGTCCAGATACCAACTGGATCATGCTAATGGAGCAGATGGAATATTTGACAGACTAAGCTTGAATGCAAGCACAACCCTTCACAATTACCATTATTAAATGCCGTAGTTACACCACAGGCATCCAGAATACTGTTAACTCTTACACCCTTTTCTGAAAATAAACATTAAAAACATCAAAATCAGGTAATGTTTCCTAAAGTTGAGAGGATCCATCTCAGGGCTATGTAATTAAATTGCAAGAAAGGTGGAAATCACAACAAGTCTTCTCATGTTAGCTTCGAACAGCAGCAGAACTGAACAGCAATTCAGTTTCTCGGACTTTGTGCTTCCTTTTACTGTGTTTTAAGAACTCTAACAAGGTTTTTGGTCCTGTAGGAAAAAAATTAGATACACAGCTGTACTCTCAGTAAACTCAAAAATTTAGAAGTATATTTTGCAAGACATTTGTCTGCAAATGCTGTTAAGCACCTCTACAGATCTATACCTACAAAGAAGCATTTCTCACAGCAGCTGCTCCAACTGTAAAACAGTTGCCAGAACAAGTGTAAAAATGAATCAGACCAGAATACATGGATTACTAACATACCCACCCACACATAAACAAGCTACAGAGAAAATAAAAACTTCCGAAGCTTAGAAAGTTGCCAGAAAAAAATAAAAGGGGGGAAGAAAATAAAAAAAGAAATTGACTTCAGGAAAGAGAAAATACAAAGTCAGGACATCTCTTTGCCCCCCACCTTTTAGGACTAGGCTGGAGAAACACCATCCACCATCTAATCCTGCCAATTCTATAAATCCTTATGGAAACTACTTTAAGAGCCTATTGCCAAAACCACATTGACCTCTCTGTGTAACACACAGTTCCAAATAATAATATATAAGTAAGTCTGAATAAATTGAAGCTTGAATATCAAAATTGAAGAATTATGATATTACAGCTCCAAAGAAGTTGTATCTTTGAAAATACAACTTTTAGACAGCACATTTGGTCCTTGTTTCAATCTCTGATTAGGTACTCTTCCTCTTAATAGTTCGGAGCCTCAGGAAGGGGAAGAAAAGTAAGAAGTGTTTAGTTTCTTTTTTAACAAAAAAATTATTTTTTTTTTATTTACAGTTTAAACAACAGCATATTTTAAACAGACACACTGTACTGAGGTTTTCTTAATACAAAAGACAAACCTGAGCAAAAAGAGGAAATAATTGAGTCTCCTTAGTATATCAATTTATACTGCCTACACTGAATTGTATCAGTGAAGCAATATTATGTGTATTTAAATAAGAATATTTCTTTTTTGGCTTGTTTTTTTTTTTTTAAATCAGCAATTAAAATGCATATTAAAGAATGAAAAGCAATAAATTTTGTTTTCAAACTCCTACATTTTCACCAGTTCTATCAATATATAATTACAATTAAGCCACTGCCTTTTCAGAAGGTTAATTTTTATTAATAACTTGTTACAACATAAAATACTAGTCACTGAAAGCTAATAGAAACCTTAATGCTGAAGTTTCATGTTACCATGTGTCCACTGCAAGGCTGCTACACGTATTTAAAACGTTCTCACTTTTGTTCATGAAACATTTACACACTGATTCCCTCAAGACATCCAACAGTTGACAGCCCCAAGCAGCAACCCATCACTCCTCTCTGTTTCACACGCCCAAGTCATCCCCCTCTTAAACCCTGGCATCAAAACATCCAAAAAACTGATCACCACAGGACAGCCAACACCATGCTCACCCCCATGACAAACATACGGGATCCATTCTGCTGACGGCAATGATCACAGCACCCTTCCCATCCAGCTGGGAATATCATCAGTTCCCTGCGACAGGGACTGGGAAAGAGCCTCTGTCACTGCCAGGGAGTTTCACATCACTTTCAGGCCAAACACCCAGGGCAGCTACCTCACTGGGAGCTCCCCCAGCTCCTCTGAAGCCAGATGAACAGGTTGAGGCGTGACACTATTTGCAATTATGCCTTGGGCATCCAGGGTGGCTGAGTGCTGCTGCTGCTCTGTGCTGAATGCCCTTAGAAGAGTGAACGCTGCTGTCAGAGGCTACTGACCAGTACAGGATCATCCTGTTGGATCTGTGTCATTGTGGGGAGATGGGCTGGGAGAGGGAGAATGACTCCATTTTACTAGCTTTGCTTTCACCACTGTAAGAGTAATAACAGCAGCAATAATAAATCATAATGCATCAGGAAAGCTATGTTTCTCCCTACAAAATCTTAATTGCTATAGACAGAAACAAAAGCTCAAAGAGACAACATTTTCACATGACGGAACCTATCTGAAAGCTTCTTTCACCAATTGTATTCTCCTGTATTTCAACATAAGGATAATAATTTTAATGGCATTCCCAGAACCTGGAATAAAAACTAGTGCTCCTGGTTCTCGTTGTCAAGACAAAACAACAGTTAGGTTGCCACAATCTAAAACATTTCCAAAGAACAAATACCTAGATAGTACTCTAGTTAGGTTTCTAAAAAAAAAAGGTCAGTAATTCAATTGCAAATTCCTGCCAAGTATGTAAAAAACCCCTCATAATAATTCACTGACCCATAAAGCAAGTAATCTTTTCAGGTACACACAGAAATAACACTGCTTTCCTTAGTCTGCATATAACCTCAGTGCCTTGGCAGATCCACAACTTTCAGAAGTGGCTGTTCAGGCAAAGCTGACCCAGGTGTCACAATTCACAGCATTCAGAGTACTCAGGAGGGCAGTGAAGGGTGTAAGAACCTACAAACCCTGAACCCAAGGCAAGCACAGCTGTGTCAGACAGTGTGGTGGCAAAGCAGGAGGGCAGGACAACAGGAGTTGGTCAGTTCTTGGATCTGATGGGTACCAAGCATCAGCTGGAGGGCTGGAGAAGCAGAAAGCACTGCAGGAACCAAAGTGTTCTGGGACATGAGGAATATCCTCATTTCCTTCCCAGGAGCCAAACTATGGCTGTAAAGGGCCCCTGCATGTGCACAGGCCCAGTCTCACAACAGGTTTTAGGAAGGCACTCACAGGGATGGGTAGGGGTGTGTGGTGTGTGTAACAAGCACAAGGGCCTCAGCGATGAATCGCCCTGTTTTTCACTCACAATCCCCTGCAACCTCTGGCTGGTTGTAAGGACTGAAAACAAAACATACAAAGAAGAAAATGAAGTAACAAGCAACTGATAAGGATAAGGATCTCCACTGTGCACTTACGATTCAACATGGATATCCCCAACACCCTACAACTAATTTGCACTATTTTAGGATTGTATTTTGCTTGTACAACAAGAAATCCAGGTTGCTGTGCTGACCTGAGGCTGCAGTAGAGTTACACAAAGCCTCTGTCCTGTTTAGCTGATTCTAAAATCTAAGCTATACAATTTCAAAAATAACTACTACTACACTCCTTCCTCATTTTAAAAAGAATTTACCTCCCTAATTCTGCTAGCTATATTGGCAAGCCATTCAGAGTACAGAGAAGCTTTAAGGTTGTCAGATGCAGCAAATTCAGTTCACCAAGTATAACACTATCCAATCCCACATAGAATTAGCTTTGTAAATTAAAACCAGCAAGCATGGCTCTGCACCACAGCTTCCTGCTTTCTATATCTTCATCTGCTATCAGAAAAATCTAACTGTCTCAGATGCTATCACACTTACAAACACAGTTTTACAGTGCAGAGTATGGTTAGACAAGGCATTTTTTAAAATAGGCCCAGAAAAAAAATCAAGTCTCCCATCTGTCTCCTAATAGCACTAATATTACATATCATCCACATTTATTTTCTGGTTATAAAAGTAAAGGCTTTGGATTTCAAATTGAAGTCTTGAAGCTAAAAAGACTGAAAACCAACTTCATACCATGCAAATGAACAACACTGCAATCACACCTGCAACCTCCTCTTTTTCAACTGCATAACTGAGTAAAACAGTAACGAAGTAAGACAGACAACAGGAAAAGTATGTAATTCTCCACACATACTTCTATTTCTCTACCTGAAAAATTGAAAAAAAAGCAGAACAAGACAACAACCAGATACATGTGATACGTTTCTTACAACAATTTCAGCACCAGTATCTTTAACAGAAGTAGGTATCTGCAAAGGCTGACAGAGGTAAATTAGATCTTAAAGAGGGACCAAAGAATTTTCTCATATTTAGACAAACTTCCTCCACAAAATCTTCCAAGTGACTATAGCTGCAGACTAACAGGCAGTGAAATGAGAAAAGGAAAAGAAATTTCAAATACTTTTTCTGTTATACCTTGTATATTGAATTGCAGAGCATAAGAAGGGTATGAATCTGTGTTTTTTCGTATCTGTAAGTATAAAAATATATAAAATTCAGAGCAATTGTTTTGCAGATTCAGGAACAGGAAGCACTTCTGATACAACATCACTGTGAAAGTCCACTGAAAAAAATAACTGCATGTCCTGCATATGTAACATTGCTACGTCCCCTTTCCTCTTTCTTTCTCACATCTGTCTTCAGACACCTCCTCTTCAATGGTCTCTAAATTTGTATTTATTCTGTGAAATTTAAAATGACCTTTCTACAGGCAAATCCAAAACTCTTTTCACATCTACAACCTAGCACTCCCTTGAAAAATATCTCTTTTCTGAAGTAACACTTTGTATTAATATGCTATCAATCCAATATATTGCATTTCCCTTATTTTTCCATTTCTGATTTGTATATCTTTTCTTCCAAACTCTTTTCTCTTCAAACTGCACTTCCAGGATCTATGCACAACTGCTAACAGAGACCACTCAGGACTCTTTACTAAATTCAGTGGTTTCAATTCAGCTCAAGCACTTAATTTTCGCAAACCCCAACAGTTTCTTTGGAATGTTGTAATGAATTTATTCAAAAGAAAATCAAATCAGGTAAAGCTCCTTTCCATAGAAATTATTCCCTCCACTTGAAGGCAGAACACAAAGTACCTCAAGAATTTCACTAGTGATTTTTACCTCTGAATAACTTGAAGTAACTACTCTTACAACCGATTCTGATAAGCAATGGGAATCTGAGATCGCATTCAACTCCAGCACTCATCGGTAGCATCCCTTTTTGCCTGCCTCTCAATTATGATGCTGGCATAACAAGAATAGCAATGGGGCATGAACTGGTTGCTGGTCAGCTTGATTCTGCATGCACTTGTTAAAAAATTTTCCATAACTGAAAAAGAAAGTTTACAATTATAATCTTAGTGGACAGAATGATAATGCTCAATAAATTTTCCAATACGACTGCTGTTATGTTTGACTATAGCTCTCCAGATACAAGGAGATCTACATCTCCTTTACATAAGATCTTTACATAAGAAAAACTGAAGAAAAAGAAAGGTTTTTACTCAAAACCAAATTAATTACACTTTTAGGAAGTTTGTATTTTCCACTCCACATTACCTAATTTAGAAAGGGAATGCTCAACTATGTAAAACAAATTTGACTTTGCATTCAAGCTGAGAATGAAGACTTTAATGCAGTTTTTAGTTCTTTAGAAAACAGCCCTGGATGCTGATTTTTTTTTTAAAAAAAAAAAACCAAACAACAAACAAAACCAAAAAAACGAAGAGGGTGGGTGGGGAGAACAAAGAGCAGGTAGTGATATTTTATGAGAACACAAAATCCAAGACATTTATTGTTGTTTTACAACTTTCTATTGAGAATAAGCCATTTATTTTTAAATTATATGACAGGATGCCACAATCTTAAGTCATTTTGGAAAGAAGAGGCCTTAAAAAATAGGTAATAAGAGGCAGAACTTGCAGACCTTCATACTTTGCTTATGGTATTTTCATAACAGACATTCACAGGCCACATTTATTTAGAGCACTAAATCCAACACCTCCTAACATCAGCAGCAGATTCAAATATCAGGCAGGAGAAAGCTCAGAGGAAGTCTGCTTTTGTCCCACCAAACTTCACAGTTACCAGAGTTCAAGCAGAAAAATATTACTGATACACAGTGAGTCCCAAAATAGTTTCTTCCCCCTACCCCACAGCGTGCATTTTCAGAGGTTAACAAGAAAACAGGATAACCATTTTTCTCCTCACTCCCTTTCAACTCATTGAGGCTGTTACTTCCTCCTAATCACTGCGGCCTGACAGGCACAGAGCTGTTCTTCCTTCATGGCAATAGCAAGAACAAGGATTAGGATGCGAGTATGTTTGTCCCCAGAGGAACACCCGAGGCCACCATGTGTTGTCCCCCCTGCTACAGGCTCAGTAATTTTGCCACTGAACCACTTCCCCAAATTACCTCGACATATGCAGCGCTATTGAAGCAAAATTAAATTACTTCATTATGTGCATATGCCTAAACATACAACAGGCTCGCACAGAAGAAAAAGAAGAAAAGATACTTATACCCTCAGAAAGGCAAAAGTCACAAAGATCCTCTGAAGCTGTAGTAGCAGATTAACATAAAACCTATTTATGTAATTTATTGTAGTTCTTCCCCTCCTTTCCATAGCGGATGGCCAAATTTATGGAGGTTTATAGAAATTAACAACCTAGGTCTACAATGACAAATCAAGGAAGCCCAGAAGTACTAACAGCTAGTCTCATAAGTGCAGGCAGAGGCATGCACACAACATATGCCCAGCAAAAAAAATATGTATTTTCAAAATTCTAAATGGCTTTTCTAAAACTAGTATCACTGCAAGTTATTTGGTACATTACATGAAATATGAAGTAGTAGGTTTTTTATAAAAAAAAAAGTTTTTCTAAGCAACTTTTTGGAAAAATCTGCTTTAATTACTCTCAACTAGTTTAGCCAGGAGTAAGTATTTAGAAAAAGCTTCCATAAAAACTAAGAAAGCACTCTGGACAAGAAGCAGCAGTTATAGAGAAGATAAAATACTGCAAATGCCATGACATATAAATTGTTATAGAATCGTCATTTTGTTCCCAGGCCACACAGTCAAACATAATCACTGAACAGCAGAGAAATGTAGGAGTAGCTACTTTTTTTTTCAGGATATCAAAACCACATTGTCTTTGCAAAGAATGTAATCTTTCCTTTCTAACTAGCCCCAACAGAACACAGTAGTCCAATATATTATGCTTTTGGATATAAGAAACATTGCAATATAAAGGTTGACATTTAGCCTGAGCAACACAGTACACACAATGTATACGCACAACACAAGAACAGTTCCACTTTGTACTCACTCTTACAAAGTTGTCAGGGAACAAACCTCTTCTGCCTTTGAGCTGTCCTTCCCACCAGCCTCCATCATCTTTCTTGATATTGGTGATTATGTCACCTACAGTGATTGTCAGCTCATCATCATGTTGAGCTTTGTAGTCAAATTCCACTATGGCCTCCACTGAAAGAGAAACACACATACACATAATTACTGACTACATTTAAGTTTCCATGCCTTTGAAAGGAATAAGAAACCACCAATCCAATTATATATTCTCAGTGAAAGTAATACATTCAGCTTAATCAAGAGAGCACATCAAATAGGCAACATGGAATGGTAACATTTTGTGGGTAACTGTTACAAGAGAAGCCAAAGAGGAAAAAAAAAACCCAACAACCAAAGAACAGGCATGCCCATCATGGTTAAGATAACAAATGGCACTCATTTTTCTTCACTGTTTCAAGGAAATTGGTTTATAATGCTTCAGCATTATATCTACTGGCAGCATTACAAAGTTTATTTTTATTTCTTGGACAATGTTTTAGCTTTTGTTCATATTGTTTGCATTTTGTTTCTGGAAAGGTTCTCAAATTCATAAGCATCCCAAGCCACTGCTCCTACTTTGCTAAATACACCACTAATAAACTAAAGAATATTTAACAAGAATTTTTTGCATCATCCTGAGTTTCACTATTGTTTATACAGAAATGCAAAGCTTTGCTGAATGATCATGCTCTTGCAGGACTTCACCAAAGGGAGAAAAATTTACTTTCACTTGTAATTACGCATCAGAGGAACCGAAGATTACATACTCCTGCTGCTCTGAATGTCTGTTATCAGAGACGCACTATAAGCTTGCTACCATCATATAGTGTATCTTTCTCTTTTCCTGGGAGGACTCCTCATCCCTTGAAACCATACATGCAACAAACTATGGAGAACTAAGGAAGTAATAAAGACAGAAAAATTTCTTTGGAGAATCAAAAATAATAGAGCTGGGGTATTCAAACATGGAAGCCACAGTTGTATTTAGTGGTTCACAAAATACCTACTACGAGGAGCCGGACTGGCAAGGTCAAGGATAACCATATTTATAAAGCCTTGCTCCTGTTTGATTCAGTGGAAAACCATGCACCAAGTTGTTCCACCAAACATTTAGCACTTCAACCATCGAAAGAGCAAAATGAGAACTAGTAACAAGCATCATCTGCTTTCTGCACAAATGACTCCTATATAAACCCTGCAAGATCTGGCCTGCAAGCAGGCAATACTGCTCACAATGCAAAGCTAACCATTACACCACAGCCAGCAAAAAAGTTTCTGCCTAAGTTACAAGCTGTGCAGACTAAATTGAATTAAGCTGACAGGAAAGCAAAGTTATTCCCTTCCACCCCCAAAAAGGTCACACAGTCACAATGCTGAACATGTCCCTCCCACCCGCAGAGCCTGCAAGTCATAACTAAGAGTGTTCTGACTTTTGGATACCTCCCAGACACAGGGCTACAGCTGATAATACTCATCTATCGCTTCTTCTGTGAAGCCCCAAAACATTCTAACATCAGTTCACAAGAGGCCTGCTAAACTACATAATGAGCGGTGAAAGAGAGTGGCACCACACATTACAAGCTGACATGCAAACAGAACTTGATAAATTTACCCCTGAAACTTAACTGAAAAATCAAGTCATTCAGGCTGGGAGGGACGCCAGGTCTCTAGTTTAGCCTCCTGTTCAAAGCAGGACCTGGTCTGAGGTCAAACCGGGTTGCTCGGGGCTTTGTCCACATGGGTCTTGAAAACCTCCAAGGACAGAGGCATGGCACGCAGGGGAGCCTGCTCCACTGCTTGCCTGGCAAAAAAGTTTTCTCTCTACAGTCCAATGGAACCTTTCTTGTTTCAATTCAAATCCACAGGTTGGTCCTACCACACACTGCTATGAAGAGCCTAACTCCACCTTCTTGATAACCTCCTTGTAGGTATTGTAAGGTTGCTGTTAGGACCACCAGTTTTCTAAGCTAGACAATCAAAGTTCCTGTAGCATCAGATTCCTCCACTTCGTAGCACACCACTGTTCCACCAATTTCATACCAGCCACAGACTTCAGAAGAATGCACTCCACTGCCTTCTCCAGAAACCGATAAAGATGTTAAACAGAACAGGTCAGAGGACAGCCCCTGGTCTTACTCCATTTCTTATTAGCTTGCAAGTAGAGGACAACCCATTAACCACTACCCAAATTACACAACATTTCAGGTTGGAAGGCACCTCTAAAAAGCAAACTCCCTTATTCAAAGAAGACACAGCTAAAGCACAGATAGCTCAGGTCCTTACGTAGCTGGGGTTTGTCATGGTTTAACCCTGGATGGTAACCAAGTACCACACTGCTCACTGGGGAGGACAATCATAAAGGAATGTAAAACTCAAGGGTTGAGATAAGAACAATT
>JAVJGJ010000014.1:90331872-90354504 GCA_035590215.1 Microhierax caerulescens | reverse complement strand
ATGACTTCCACTTCACAAACACATGCTGAGTACTCCCAGCCAGCTCGCTGTCCTTCGTATGTTTGGAAATGGCTTCCAAGATTATTTGTTCCATCACCTTCCAAGGGGCCAACATCAGGCTGACCAGCCTGTAGCTCTCAGCAAAAAGGAGGCTTCTTGCTCTTCCTGAAGACAAGAGTTGCTTTCTTCTAGTCTTAAGGAAGATCTCCCAGTCACTGTGACCTTTCAAAGGCTATCAAGTGTGGCATCCCAATACCAGTTGGTTCGGCACATACCCCACCAGGGCTACAACTGGGCGCCTGTCCAGTTTGTTGAAATATTCCGCAGCCTGGTTCCCCTCTGTTGAGGGTACGTCTGCTTGGCCCTGGACCTTCCCACTGGTTTCAGGGGCCTGGGACTGCTGAAGGCCAGTATCACTACCAAACACTGAGGTGCGTAAGGCATCAGGTACCTCTGCGATGAGGCCCTCGTTCGCTTTCAGCAGACAGAGGCAATTTTTTCACAGCAGCTCGCACAGTGCCATGTTTTGGATTTATGACCAAAGCAGCATTGGTTAACACCCTGATGTTCCAGCTGCCACTGAAGGGTGGTTACACAGCTTCAAGGCCTGTTCCATTTGTCATACTGTCCCAGCAGCAAGCAGGCTGGGGGTGCACAAGAAGCTGGGAGGGGACACAGGCAGGACAGATGACCCCAACTGACAAAGGGGCATTCCATACCGTACGATGTTGTGCTCAGCAATAAAAGCTGGGGGGAAGGAAGAGGAAGGGGGTACATCTGGAGTTTTGGTGTTCGTCTTCCCAAGTCGCTGTTACATTTGGTGAAGCCCAGCTTTCCTGGAGATGGCTGAACATCTGCCAGCAAATGGAGAGTAGTGAATGAACTCCTTATTTTGCTTTGCTTGCGCTTGCAGCATTTGCTTTACCTATTAAACTGTCTTTATCTCAGCCCATGAGTTTTCTCATTTTTACCCTTTCAATTCACTTCCCCATCCCTCTAGGAGGGTGGGGGAAACAAGTAGCTGTGTGGGGCTGAGCTCCCACTGAGGTTAACCCACAACAACATCCCTCACCACATTCAGCTCCAGGTGAGCTTTGGCTTTCCTAACCCCATCCCTGCACACACAGATATTTCTCTCTACCTTCATCCCAGATCGCTTCTCCTTGCTTTCACCTCCTGTACTCTTTCTTTCTATCTTTGAGTTTTGTCAGGAGCTTCTTGTTCATCCATCCATAGTGATAGCTACCACCTCTGTTTGTTTTCCTGCTTGTCAGGATGGACCACTACTGAGCTTGGAGGAGGTGACCTCTGAAAACAAATGCACTCACCTGGATCCCTCTTTTCTCCACAACTGTCTCCAGTGGGGTTCTTCCAAGCAGAGCCCTGAACAGGCCAAAGTCTTCTCTCTTTAAGTCTAGGCTTGCAATCCTGCTTTCTGCTTTCTTCCCCCTTCCTCTCTGTATCATGAACTTTACCAGCTCATGGTCAGCCAAGGTTGCCCTCAGCCTTCAGATCCCCAAACAGTTCTTCTTTGTTTGCAAGTATGAGATTGAGCAGTCAACGCAGTCCAGAAACCTCCTTGACTGATCACACCCAGGGTATAAGTAAACTTCTCTACCCCTCTAGTACATATCAGGGTGGTTGAAATCCTCCGTGACAGCCAGGTCCTGCCAACATGAGCCTTATTCCTGTTTCTGAAGGAGGCCTCGTCAACTGCTTCTTCCTGGTTGGGTGGTTTCTAGACACCCAGCACAACATCATCCACACTGGTCTGCCCTCTAACCCTAACCCACAAACTCTCAAGTGGCTCATCACCTGTCCCACAGCAGAGCTCCATGCATTTCAGCTGCTCTGCTGCACAATGAGCAACTCTCCCCTTCCTAGCCTTCCTAGCCTGTCCTTCCCAAAGAACCTGTATCCATCTATTGCAGCACTCCAGTCACATGAGCTGCCCCATTTTATCTCCATGATCCCAATGAAATCATAACTCTGTAACTGCATGCTGACATGTAATTCCTCCTTTCCACCCCATGCTGTGTTCATGACAGCACAGACATTTCAGAGAGGCAACCAGCCATGCTGATTTCCCAGAAAGAGTACAAGAGTTTTCCCTGTACTCTGAAAGGCACTTCCCCATTTACACAGATATGCCTGGGAAGGGCCCCCTTCAGTCCTGTTTTTTTTTGACTACAAGGTCCCCACTATTTGCATCACCCCACATATTCTGTTTGCCAGCCTGGTCGCTACTTCCTCACAAGATCGGCTGCCATCCTTTCCCGCCCCCATCATTATAATTTCAAAGCTTTCCTCAACTCCCCACCTGACTAGACAGTCTGTAAGCAAAGATGCTTTTGCCCTTAGTCAGGTGGTTCCCACTTTTTCCAAGCAATCCTCAAAGATGCTCTCATGATCATTAAACCAAAACTCTGCTGCCAACACCAGCTACGCAACCAGTTTTTGCCACAGGATCTGTTGACTCATCCTCACACCCTTTCCTCTCACTGGAAGGATCATGGAGAAAAACCACCCAGGCTCCCATGCCCCTGACTGTCACCCAAGAGCCATACAGTCACAAATGGTACTTTCCAGATCACTCCTGGCAATATCATTGAAGCCCACATGGAAGAGCTGCAGGGTGTAGTAGTCTGAGGGCCAGACAAGCCTTGGCAGTCTTTCCACAACATTCCAGACCCAACCCTCTGGCAAGCAACAAGCCTTTCTAGATGGCAGGTTAGGTCAGCAGATGGGAGTCTCCACTCCCCACAGCAGGCAATTCCCCTATGTTATCCCTTGCCACTTTCTCCTGGTGCTCCTGCATGGCACAGATTCAGTTAGCTTGGGTGCTTCACTGGGTGGAGCACCCAGACCCTCATCACCCACAGAAGCACTCAATCTGTTCTGTAACTGCAGATCTTGAGGTGGAGCAGGAGCCTTTCCTCCTGGTGTCAGAGGTTATAACTTCTGGCTTCCAGACCTGACATCCCGGGAGTCTCCAATACCACCACAAGAGGCACAGACTCTGTCTGCCCTTCATTCAGCAAAGGGAGGGTTTGGGCTCTTGAAGCCTCGGGGACTTGGAGAAGATCTGGAAAGCCCAAACCACTGGGCTCAACCAACCAACCCATTTTAAAACCCACCTACTTGCCCTGCAGCATACCATCACAACTACTGAGCCATTCCAGACCACCTTTGGCAGGTCTCTAGACTCCTGTGCCAAATGCTACATAAACTAGAGAATCTGCTGAACTTGAACTAACCATTCCAGTTAGAGGAAACACCAAAAAAACAGAAAACTTATTTCTAAAACACAAACTACAGTCCTGAAAAACAGCATCTATACTATCCACATACACACTTTTTATCCCAGAGCAATCAGTAAAATTGGTTCAGAAGTTGTACTCACACGATAATTCTCCAAAGACTATTGGATTCAGGCAGCAGCACCAAGTAGTAATGAAAATCTATACCCTCACAGAACACAACAGCACTCAGGCTCAAAAAAAGGCAAAACTCAGACTATAGAGCAGGGTATTTCCACTTTGGTAGAAGCCCAGGAAAGATCTTTTGAGAGCAAGGCCCTGTATCCTTCACTTTTAATCAACCTACAAGGATGCACTTGCTCTCAGGACTCAAAGCTTATACACTGCTTTTTGTATGTGCCAACTCATTTCTCCTCCCTACTTAAGAAGCTTTTAAATCCTATTCTCGTTTTATTGGAGATGCAATTACATATTGCTTTGCTCTGCGTTCTCCCTAAGCAGCCAGTAGGTGGTCAGAGAGCAGTAAGGGGGAGATGGCAATGGAGCAGGGCTGGCTCCAACCAACAATTCCTCACACACTCCTCAACATTCAGATGCAGCAAGACATACTGAAGGAAGGCAAACAACTCTCACACTATCCAAGTCCCGTGTTTTAAAAGAGTTCTAGACCTGTTGTTGTGCTGGCAGTTTTCCCCTAAGAAGGCTGTAAAACTGACATGATTGGCAGTTTTGTTTTCTTTTTAATTATGTTCTCTCTCTTATGATGAGAGACTGCAAGGTAGGACAGGGCTCCTGAGCTGACCCTGCAGCTGCTTGGGTAGGCTGGAGGCACTGGAGTTATCTCCCTGAAGTTTGTCTGCCTCGTGCTAATTCATATCCAGACAGCTGCAACTGCTCAACCACTTTTGTTTTACTGGAAGTTTGATTAAACAAAGAAACCCTTTACTGTTCAAGATCTTCTCTGTCTATAAAAGTTTCCACTTATTAAAAAACACATATAAATATTTTTAAAAGCTGTCTCCTCTCAGAGAACTTGATTACTGTAACATAAGTGTGTGTAAGCTGTCAGAGACATGTGAGTCACCAAAAATGGACCACACAATCAAGATGTTTATTAACTCTTCAAAAGAAACCAAGGGCACAGTTTGGAAAGAGGAATAAGCGCACACCTAACAAATGTGCAGATTGTGACAAACTGACAAGAAGGTCCTTCTGAGACCACTCATATTTCTCATTTATCATACTACTTAACCTTGCAGAGCATACAACAGCTTAAAAGTGCTTTGTAATTTATAGGTCCACGCAGTTGCAGTTTTTAAATCAATCTCAACTTCTAAAGCAAGCTAAACCACACCACCTGCTCAAAGTGTATTTTGAAAAATTCATTCTATCAATCAAACTTCATCTTTTTTGTTTATTCTGAGGTGCAATTTTGTCTTCATGGAAGCTGGATGGATACTGCAGACAACACTGATCCAGATGTGCTATGAAAAAAAGCAGATCTGAGTTTTGTTCCACATCTGTTAAGTACAACACACCTCATTCCTGTGCTAGATTTCCTCCTCAGGAACTGGACTAAAACAGTGTCCCAGTTTGCACAATGATTCATGATGTGAGAAAACACTCCATGGACAGTGAGCTCAAACTAATTTTATATGTTAACCAACAAAGGCTGGTCTTAGGCCCAGCTCTGCCAAGATAAACAGCTTGTTACGTTAACAGCCAAAACCCAAATCCCTTTTAAGCCAAAAGCAAAATAAAATAGCAAAATTGGGGCAGACAGATCTGGCTTGTCTTTTTGGTGCATTTTTCTTAAAAATATTGTACCCTGTGATGCCTGAAAGTCAAACCTGCCCCAGCTCGCAAACTCTAGCTATTAGACTCTTTCTGTTGAAAGAAGGCATTTTTCACATTAGGAATTAAATCCAGTATCAAGAGCTATTCAGATTATTATGATCTAAAAGGGGAATGGTCATTCTCATGCCAACACAGTCAGCTGTTCCTAGCCTTATACTACCATCAATCCAAATTGTAACATAAAAACGCATGAAACACAATCAAAGCTAGTTATTACCAAACCTGCTGGAGACCGGCACAGTACAACTCATTACTACAATGTCCAGGGACAAAGATTTTTTTAATTTCATGCTTTGTGGTTTGGGTTTAAAATACAAAATTTGAGATGTTAATGCTATGAACCAGGAATTGAAATGTAACCTCTCAGCTATATTTAAAATAAGCCTATCTGGAAAAACACTGCTGATTAAAAGTTTAACTATTCCAACCTTTCCTTCCCCATAGTCTTACATAGACAAATGAAATTTCCTTGTTAATGACATTTTTCCAATTGATTAGTTTGTTTCCATGGCATATTTTAAATTACAAGTGAAATCTATTATCTTAAAACTGACCTAGTCAGAATAAGCATTTCTTTTCTAATGCCACCAATTTTTGAAGACCAAAGTGTCTCAGTTTATGCTATTTTCTATTACAGTACAGTGTCTTTCCAAGCAAGAAATGAATCAAGAAAAGAAACAGATATCCACTACTGTGCAACAAATACTATGTTATTAAATCAGCTTCTGGTGACATCTGAAGTGTGTAGGCACAACGGAAATGTTATTAACAGCTTTGGCACCATTCCACCCAAGTAACAGCATCCATATGGCAACACCACCTTCTGCAGCAGTATGGTTTCATGCCCAAATACAGACGTTAAAGCTAGGGTATATACACTTAGGCAGGGCAGTCAAAGAGTTAAGAGCTTCTCTACTGTAAGGTTTATGTTTCACTTTTGTTAGTCACTGAGCTTGATGTGAAAGATAAACACACAGTTGCACTGGTTTACCCAAAAAAACAGAACTGAAACTAGACAAACTACCTTCAAATATTCTGCACTAAAGCTTTAAACTTAACTTCAAATTACATTTCCTCAGAAGACAGTGCAACAGAGTTTTTCTCTTTTGCATAAAGATAACATTTTATAATGGGTTAACAATCGGCCATCAAATTCCATCTGCCTCAAAACTTGTTAGACCAGATCTTAATTCAAATGTGCTGTTCTTTTTGAGAGACCTAGGTACAAACTGGTGAACACAGCACACTCTTAGTGCTTATGGGCATACATTAAAAAAAATACCATTTTTGCGATACAACAGGTTGCAATAAAACTCTTAGCAAAACATTAGGGGCCACTAGAAGGGAAAAATCAATAACTTTTATTAGACCAAATGACAAAACATGACTTACTTTCTGAACGCAAGTGAAAAACAGAAACAAAACCCAAACTACATTACATACAATAGTGCTGGTTTCCTAACCTAGACCTGGAGGACCAGAAGGCCTGAAGACCAAAGAGGACCTACAAGGCCATTTGTTCTCTGGGCTCTAGGAACACTGCGTAGCTGGCAGACCAATCCCATGTCGGATGCTGCGGTGGAAATATGTTTGAGGGAAGAGTGAGGAAGACAGATTCACATAAGGTCTGACCGGGCTCTTCAGAGAACAAAATCATTTGTAGTTCGCAAAAACTCAACTCTCCCAATGTCATTACACTTTATTATTAAAGGAGCCACAGAATAGCCCTTTCAGGCATCACTCTGCCAAAACAGAAATGCCCATTGCCCTGTGCTACCTCTGAAAAGCACACAAATCCAGTATCATGATCATCACAATCCACCATTAACTTTACAGTTTAAATATAGATTGCAACTGGGATTTTTAAGAGAGCTTGAGCTCTTAGCTTTATAGCATGTCTGTGGCAAAAAAAACCCAACTTCAACATTTTCTATCTGCTTGATTGCAAGCAATTTCCTTGAAAAATTAATTCCAAATTTTGTTCATTTCTTTACATTTTTTTTATTTTGCAACACTTACTATCACAAATAATACTCTCTGCTAAAAGTATCTGCAAAGATTCAGTGTCATGAAAAAGAAAAGCTGAGGGGAGGAAAGACCAGTAACAGAAGGAAGAACTATACTATTCAATCTTCAAGATGTTAAACCCATGCTACATAAGAAACAGTAACTCTTCTGCTAAGACAGTAGCCTTCAGTTTGCATTATATTCTCCTATTTCCCCTTTGAAAACAATAGAGGGGGAACTAAAGGTCATAGTCCTAGAATAGTATGTTCACTGAATCACCCCCATCGAAGAGCACAGAAGGGGCCACCTAAATCATACTGCACATAGACCTTTTTATGTTATAGTCCTAGTCCCCTCCCACAGGCCACAAATGCTCTTCACCCAGTCTGCACACTCATCAGGAACACAGGAGGCAGCCACGAAGCACTTTGGACAGACGGGAAGCATTTGATAGGAAGACCTATCAATGTGCAATTCACATGCACGCACACACGCAGGCACAGAAACAGAGGAGCTGTGCAGAGGACCCCAACCAAAATCTAATTTGGAAGAGAGAGTGAACATTTGGACTAGGGCTGTCCTGATGTGACTCTTCTCTGGGCAGCAGCAGAGCTGAAGCCACTCCAGCTGACATAATGCCCCAGCTGTCCTCCAGGAAAAGAGAGCTAGTTTGCTGTTTTTCCAAGAGGTATGCTTGTTTCCAGCTTTTAAAAACACAAGCACCAAGTTATTCTAGTGGAATTTACCCAGTAGGACAAGAAATACTTTATATTCCAGCTAAGGCATTTGGTATGACTACAACTCATTGCAAGAATCTCGGATTTAGAGTCAGGAAAAGAGTAAGAGTAATTCAGCACGTTTGTATTTCTATATATACATGGGGCATTTCCATATCAAATATGCATCTCATAGCAATTGTGTGGTAAACAACTTCAGGCAGGTACTTCTAATAAACATTACGAATTTGTTAAGCTTTTCTTAGGCCTGTCACAGTAGTTACTTCTCACTGAACTTACTGTGTCACACTTATATCTCTGACTATCAACAAACTTTTTAAACAATATGCCAAAGCATATCTGATCATCAGAGCTGTTCATGCACATGCACCTATGAGTAAGCACAGAAAGAAAAGATTGTTGTGATAGTTCTGAATGGCAGCACCATTTACATCCATATTCCCAAAGGCTCCCTTATATACCGCTTTCGATCCAACAATCCATGTTAGAATTTACTGGGCCAAGTCTCCTTAACCCTTCTCAAAGAGCGAGATTGCACAGATAATCTTTGGCATTCATGTGGCTGGCAGTCTGGAAAGCACTTGTATTCCACATATTAATTAATCTTTTCCTGCGCGGGCAAAGTGATCCTTCTGCCTCAGACAACAAACTGCTAGAATCAGACTTGCTACTGAAACAGATTCAAGTTACTGTAATTCACCGGTTCTATCAACAAAAGCACCTCCCAACTACAGCAGATGCTTGCAGTACACAACATTCACAAACTTACTGCTGATTCACATCATCATCAAGTTTGTAGAAAATGTGCACTGCTTTAATGTGTAACTGATGTAATGCAGTGCCTCTTAGAGGCAAAATTGTCTTGAGAGTTGGTTCACTTGTTTTAACATTGTTCTCCCCCTCAGATACTAATACATACAAGACAACATCCAGAAAAAATGGAAGACATTAGATTCAGAGGGGAAAATTTAACACTGTCATCTTAACACGAGTTTCTGCCTCCTCCAATATCTATAAAAATAATTCAAAATTCTGAGAAGTATAAAGGATTATAACCAATGCTGGGATAAACAGGAAAGCAGAAGCAGCCTGTAACTTAAGCCAAGTAAAGACAAATCATTCCCGTTTGACAAACCATATATTCATAAAAACTTGTTGGTAGTGCTACTCTTGTGGTTTCTCAATTACATTCTCAGACAACTAAGAAGCAAGGAAGGATATTAGTTACTTCTTCAGAACAAAAAGGAGAAAGGTTACTTACAGCTAAATATAGCTAGAACTATATGTAATTACCATTTGGCTAAATTCATGAGAACTGCTACCAAATTAATATATCAACATAAAAAGGAAGCAGGATAGAAATGCTGATGCCATGAAAATAACTGCTGTTCATGATTGCTTAGAAGTACTAGTGCAGTATAATTGTCATGTCATTCTAGTACTAAAGTTGCCTTGATAGTATCCATAGATGCTCATGTATACACACTGAAGTGAAAGGTCAAATAAATTAAAAATCTGGAAAGCCAGGGAACAATTACCTTTTTAGTGATACGATCATTTAACTCCCAGGAACATGAGAAGAGGTTGTAGTCAACAATGTGTTTGCAATCTTTGTACTGTGTAGGGCATAGTGTTTAATTGTTAAAACTTCAGAGCTTCTAGAACAGTAACATTCACCTACTCTCATTAAAAATCAGAAAAGAAGCATGAGTGTACTTATAAATACGATCTCAGATGAGTCTGGAGGATTTCACTATAGATGCCTAAGCTGTTACTATCATCACCCATCTTTGCCAAAAGTAGCAACCCTTTTGCACAGAAGGAGGATGGGGAGAATACCACATACTCCTCTGCATCTTAGCCACATTTGCTTTAAGTACTGATAAAAATGAGTTTACATTAAGTAACTAGGCTGAAAAGTGGTGCACAGATACATCTTGTTGTAGGATTCCTGCTGCTGAAAGTGGCAATTTCTGCAAGAAGAGGTTGCTGGCAGCAATAACTTGATACAGTCAAAATCCTTGGACTGTGTTACAGCCCTTTGCTGTGTAATGCAAGCTGCAAACAAATATGGTGTCTCATAATAATTTCAAAGCTGTGTCACTTTCCCTCAGTTTCATGGAATTGTAGTATTTTTAAGACAGCAGTGGCAAAATATTTACCCCAGCAGCAGCTCTTCTGATTTGACCTGTCAAAGGTTAAAACAACAAACCAGTGCCATGATTTAACTGATATATTATAAAACATCAGGGAGATGTGTTGTACAACAGTGAGGACCAGGATTTGACATAGAAGAGTAATAATCAAGTTTTTTCTCTTTTTCTTCTAACCCTCTTTTACATAAACCCAAGCATTTCAATCTAAAAAACTTCTCATTCAGAGGAAGGTCAGGCCCAGCATGGAACTCCTCAGCAGTTCCATAATTTATAAGCTGAATGCAAGGACACTTACTATCATGCTTCTACATAAAACATTGTCAGGCATTACAGGAGCTATAAAAGCTGTGTATGTGTGCTGGGGCTTACAGCTCGTAGTACAAAAGCTCAGACCATAGGTAATCTACATTTCACCACTATGGTCCCATATAAGATTTACATGTTAGCATTAAACCATATCCACTAACCTTTAGATCATAACAAAAAACAGCCAAAAACCACCTAAGGTGTTAAACAAAACCCTAACTTGCTCAATTGTGTGAGCAACAATGGAAGGCAGGGTAGGAGTGTTTGGAGGAAAACCACATTTGATTAAAATAACACCTTTATCACCCACCAGTATCATATTTTTTCCTTGATTAATAATGGAGGCTCGTAAGACTGCTGCTCATAATCCTCAGCAACTTGTCTTTTTACATCAGGTTCTTTTATTCTCCTTCAAACTGTGGTAAAAGCAAGAGTGCTGAGAAAAAAAATAATGCTATTTTAGAAACAGAAATTACTGCATATAAGGATTCACAGATTTCAGACAACCCTTGGGCAAATAAACTTAACGATCATGTCTGATGACTCTGTGCATTAAAAGATTTTCAAATTTCAGTTTTAGAATTCAGGGTGCAGTTCTGGAGAAATAAGTTTTTGATGGTATCTTTACTGCCTCTGTTTTCTCAGCTCAAATCAGTTTCTGCAGGTAATTTCCTCTGGATGTCACCATGAATGGAATTCACAAACTAACATACTTTTTTTTTGCTCTTACAAACAAAAATGTTTCTACACCACAGCCATTAGCTCCTCTGTTTTGCTTTCATGGTGCTTTTCAAAATCCCATGTGTCAATTAGGCCTGGGCAAGAAGGCACTTCCATTAGCATTTTTTATTTTCATTTTCTCTTAGAGAAATTCTCAGGGTTTTGAACAAGGCAAAGCCTTTCAGAAAGCAGAGGTTATGCTGCAAGTAGAAGACATGGCTCTTCTAAAAAGTATCCTTGGCAGCAGGTTAAAGAACTCAGGAGGTCTCCTCCGCCTGAAGAACCACTCACTCTCACTTCCAAGAGATGTTCTTTAATGCTTCTGGTTAGAAAAAACTCCAGAAAGGAGATACTACACAGAGCTCCTCCTTTGAAGAACAATCCTGAAGGCAAAAACTGATGCAAGCCAAACAAGTACATCTGAAAGCTTGTTACCAACTTTCATTTTGAGCAAGAGCATTTTGTGCCCTGGTGACAGCATTGCTCCAATAGGGAATTTGAGCCACTGTGTGCTGGTTGAATGTGAATGCTCAGCAGAGCTGCGTACGGAGCAAAAGCACAAACAATGGTCAGCATTTAGACAGAGGAACCCATTGCTGCATTGAGGATGTGGACAGAAAGGGGAGGAAGCAGCAGGATGGAGCTCTGTGGAACCCAAGTAAAAAAACCAAGAGGCAATGAACCCTATTGTTTTCTAAGTAATTGTTTTTCTGACCATCTCCTTCTCCCATCCACTCCGCTACCCACACTGGTACTGTCTGGAACTGAACACATGGACATGGAAGAGACAGTAAGACAGATTCTACTTAAGACAAGTAAAACCTCCTCAGAAGTTGTCACAGTATCTTTCTGTGACAGGATGCAGCATGCAGGTTAAAACCATACAAACAAGAGAACTGGACAGGACAGAGATAATGCTATCATTGACTGTTATCTCCCTTGACCACTTCTTCCGAGGCTAAACAAAAAGCTCTACTTCTCCCTCACCTAAGAAAAAGGTTCCTGGGCTCCATCCATTTGAAAAATCTTCTAAGACCTTCCCTGGTTTCCAATGATGCAAGCTCTCAGAGCTACAGAAATCAGAAGCTAAAACTAACCCTATATTTCAGAGGGTCTAGAGAGACAAAGAGCATTTGTTGCATTTAGTTTCTCTGCCTTGTAAGGCTGCATTTGCATCAGCTCCTTGGTTTTGCTTCTTGAGAGAGACACTGACAGACTTGAACAGACAGGAACTGAAATTTGACTTAAAATAGCAACATCCTGCTTTTAAGTTCTCCATATTTAAAAAAAATCGTAACGTCAGCATTTGGTTTTGCCAACTCCCACAACCTGTTTTTCTCCACACACCAAAAGCTCCATTCTTCCACCAGGAAGTATCAAAAAGATGACTGGCAAAACACAATGTGCAACACACACCTCAGCATTTACCCTCCAGTGTACCAATTCAGATTCTGAAAACACTCAGCAAACTAAACCAAGAATCTCGAGAAGACAGCCATCCCTCTCCTTCCCGACATGGTATTCACGGGAAACAAGCTGAAGGTTTGTTTCCATAATTCTGAAGCAAAAATTGTGGAGGACCACCCACAGTTTCACTGTATTCTACATCAGATTGTCTTCAGAATTCTGTATATCTTTGCATCTTAATATAGGGAGTTTTGAGACTGTAAGTGAAGTATATAGGAAAGTTTCCTAAAAAGAGAAGTAGTGCACTTGAAACACAGATGAAAGAGAAGATGAATTTGAAGGAAGTGTGTATGAAAAGAAGAGATGACAGAGCATCAGGTATCTGGGAAAAAAAAAAAAAACCAAACAAAAACAACACCAAACCAAAAAACCCAACAAAACAGGTGAAGAGCATCTTTTCCTGAGAAAGTGAGGTAGACCTATTAAAAAATAAAAACAACAACAAAACACAACCTACAAGGCGAAAGACGCATACAAGCACTTCTAGAAGTGACAGGAAGAGAAGCAACTGCTTTCTGACAGAATGAGGTGAAGGAATGAGAAACACACAGGAACACAGACTTATTTTCTGCACAACTGTGAACAGACTATCAAATATATTGTGGAGGAATACATATTAATAGAAGTCTCATGACTTCAGAACCAGCACAATTTTGAATTGTCAGACTGTAAGTCATCATGAATTAGACAGCATCTTATCTGAATCTTCCATGAACCACAGTCAGATAATTGAGATGTCAGCTAATCAAAAGCCCTATTTATAGGTGCTTCACACGCAAAAAATGTAGTCTTTAGAATAAGTAGCGTGCTTAATGCAAATCAAAGCAAGCAATTCTGAGAGGCTGTATGAGGTGACAGAAAGACCATGCAAGCTGACCTCAGTGGTCCAAGTAAAACTGACGAGTGTATTTCAGCTGGTTTAAACACAGCTAAATGAAGGTATTTGATGAATGCAATGATCAGCAGATACCAGGGACTTTAAAGTTTCAAAGCACATAACGATCTTTCCTGTTTTAGAGCAGACTATTGGATCGAGGAGGAAATAGCAGCTGTCCAGGGGGATGAACATTAAAAACAATTGTAATAAAAGACGACAGCAACAGTAGCAGTAAGATTTCTCTCCCAGTTGAAAGGCTGTTTCTTGCAACAGGAAGAGATGTTCTTGTACAAATTAGTTGGCTGTTCAAAGGTACACTTCTTTTCATCACACAGGACACCCAGCTCAAGCCTTCAGCAGCACTCATCAAGTAAAGTTAGGCAAGGTACTTCCTTCTGCTGTATTAAGACTTTCCATCAATAAAAGAGCACTTAAGTAAACCGTATTAACTAATCTCAGAAAGCACTCTGTTAGATACATGCTACCTCTATGAAGTTGGAACAGTTCTATACAGGTTAACTAAACTCGGCTCACTATGACCAACAAGACTCAGACTGCTACAAAAAGAAAGAAGCAACTGAGCAGCTGGTCAAATATATATTCTAACTAGCTGAAAGCAAACAAAATCCACAGTAAGTTTTAGTTCTGTGTCACCTGAAAAATTAACTACGTTGTTAAAGTTACTAACAAAAATAGCTACAAAGAACACATTCCCGTTATTAAGAATACAATAGTTAACAATTAAATCAAGATGAAAAGATAATCTAATATCAGACTGAGATTAATAACTGAACTACTTAAATGATTGGTTCAATGCAGCAAACAGCTTAGAATCTTAAAGTGACAGCAAACTTAAATGTTACCTGTTACATTAAACAAAAACACAACAAAAGCATGTAAGTATCAAAAACATTCAAATCTACTAGTTAGAGCCAGTTTAAACCATTTGACCTCAATATCAAAATATTTAAGTCTGGACCAGCTCTAGATTTCAAGATTGCATAGTGATTAACCTTTTCTTTCCCACAAGAAATCTAAACATACAGGTATAAAACAAACAAAGTTTGTAAGCTACCAAAGTGCTCTGTCAACTATCGCCAACCTCACGCTTCCTTGAACAAAAACTAAAATTAAAGAATAAAGCGTGGCACATGCCATTAAGAAAAAATCCTTAATATCATGATGGCTCACAAATCTACAGATATCTTTTATACTTATCTAGAACTGGAATTTAAATTTCCATTATATCAGCAAATGAAGTTACATGCATTTCTTGCCACCAGGTCAGCATTCACATAGTGCAATTTTCTTTTCCCAGTTAGTAGGACCGTACCCTGCCTGTAAGTACTTGTGCTCGTTCTCAGGAGTTCAGAAATATCCATAAACTGCTTGATCATGCACTCAAGGCAAGGCCTCTCAAGCTTAACCTTGACTAGAAGGCTTTCCTCTCTGCAACCACTTCTCCTTGCCTTCCCTTTGCCTAGTCATTTAAAAACTGGTGGGAACAAAGCTAGGTTCTTCCAGGGTTTGGGATTTTTTTTGTAGGAGTTGCTTGAGGGGTTCTGGATGGTTTATGTGGGGTTTTTTTAAAACCTGATAATTTAAGCAGAAAAGTTGGATATTTGTATTCAGCAAACACCGTAGTTCTGTATCTTGCTGAAATACAGTACCCAGACTATATCATAGGAAATTAAGATGGTCTCACCTGGAGTGAAAGGTCTTGATACGGTATTTTTTCATAAAGCTGTTGATAACAATAAGGACACGTTCACAAGAAATGGAAAGAAAAACAAAAAATAGCTAGGTAATCTTCATCCATGAAACAGTAAAAAATTGTTTATAAAAGTCCTCGTTTCAGCTGGGATAGAGTTAAGCATCACCACTCTTCCAAAGCAAGTCATTAATCCTTACATTTGGAAACACAAGGCCAAAGCTAAAAGGCTTTATAAATGTTCTGAATTTGACAGAAAAAATTTTTGTCATAATGAAACCCCAAGACAAAGGCATCTTTTTCTGGACACACTTTGAAATTCCTGGTGTACTTTTTTACAGTGGGAAATAGAAAAGCATTAAAAACTCAGTAAGAGCTCGGTGAGACCTCACAGAAAGAAGAGCAGGAATGACAAAAACACTGAAAAATTAGGCCAAGGTCTTGCTGCTTGCCACTTTTATATCTGCCACAAGGATAGCAAATTTGCAATGCTGCATAAGCCTATCACAGAAAAAAGAAAATAATCCCCTCTGCCAAGTTACCAGAGTATTAAAAATGTTTCTTGCCAGTGGTGAAGATGAATCAGCAACCACAGAGAGAGGACGTACTTGATCTAAACCTGAGGTGAGAGTTCTCCAAGAATGGTCTTACATCTGGCTCAAAAATGAAAAGTTCTGTACATGTACATTTATACTCTAATATTTCTGCTACTTTCTACTAAAACCTTTATAAATCTAGCTATGTGGAAAGACAGTGCTATGTATAAAGAGTCACGTTGACACTGGTAGTCAATTCAGCACAGAATAGCACCAGCAGTTGTACCGACCTCCAAGAACTCCCTCCCACAAAACCGAACTAAAACAAGCAGGAAAACACCCAGAAATGATTTTTGTACGTGTTTGTTTTGAGACCTCATTATCAGTAAAAAGCAACAACAATGTGTTGCTTTGTAAATTAACAAACAAGTTCCTGGAAACCACAAGCAGAGGACAGAACATGTCAGGGAGGTTCTATTTTGCGGCAGAGGGTTTATTGGGTTTGGTTGGATTTTTTTTAAGGCACTTTTTTTAAACTCACTTATTACAAATTACTTGTGGGACCCAAAACACTTAATTTTTAAATATGAGCAGTGTGACCACTGAAAGCTAATTAATTATTGATAGATCGACTTGATTGGTTTGGGTTGGAAGGGACCTTTATAAGTCATGTAGACCAACCCCCTTGCCATGGGATCAAGTTGGGCCTTGACTTGCAACACATACAACAAATCTCTATCGACATTTTTGAAAAAGCATTAGTTACCTGGGGAGTCGCACACTAGTGCTGACTTTGGTCTTCAAATAAATGAATAGACTTACACTGGTTTTGGTGCGAGCTGGTTTCAATCATCAAGAGTGGTTTAGCTGCACAGTATGAAAGACTGAGGAGGAGATAAAGAGGAACTTTTTGCTTATGTACAATACTTCTAATGAAATTCAAAGTCAGAGCCAGAAGGCCCCGCTTTATACTGACACTACGGATTCACTAGAAGTTAGGGATACATTTTCCTCATACAACTGCTCAGCTTCCTGTACTGCTTTATCCTTGTTGCTAAAGAGAACTGTTTCAGCACAGGCATAATTTCTGATCCACAACTCTAGACAACTCTTCTTCCTAAACCAGAAGCACAAATTCTCGGTGACACCCCCATTGGAATACAAACTGCTGTAAGAATGAGAACAAAGACATCCTTCCCCCCTCCACTGCTCATCATCCAGGGTGCTCTTTTCTCTAAGGCAAAGTTGCATTAGGAACAAAGCATAGCTGAGACCACAACAGTCATCCCATCACACAGCTTTTAAGTGGACATTACCACTGCATTCTCAGGATTTGGTTTCTACTGATGATTCTCTATTATCAATAATAAAAAGGGGGTGGGTGGGGGTGTGTCAACTCCATTTGCTAATACAATCCATGACTATTAAACTGCAGTATTGCATATTTTCTCACACTTAGAGACTTAAAGCTTTTATTGTGTTTCCTCCCTGTGTGAAGCAGACTGTCAGCAATTACTTGTACATTAGCTGAATTACTGAATCTTAATACCTCTTCTCTCATTCCCCTCCCCCTAATATATTCTTTCATCATTTCTCAGCGTACAGAACATAGATATGCCCTATGGCTACTTCCTGCTTTTGCATCCAGGGAAAACATCCACTCCCTGGTCCAGGATTTTGTATTCTGTGATTTTAAAAAAAAACCAACAAAACAACAACAAACACAGATAGGAACCATACAAAATCCATCATCCTTTTCTATGAGCTTGCTCTACAACAGCAGTATCAGAGCAAAACAACAGATACCACCCCTGTGGCTATTTTCTCTCCTTTGATCCCATCAGGGCTAACCTGCTTTCAGCACTTCAGTGACCTCTAACATTTCAGACCTGAAATTTCAGCTGCTCATTTCACATTACCAGGCTCTCCTTTTTCTCCTTCTAACACATGTCCCTTCCCCTTCAAGCGGGAAAGGAGTCAATGCATTATCTACAAGGTCAATGCTGTTCTGCTATATGAATTCTGATAAGCTGCTGGTAGAAAGACTCAAAAAAACCCTCTTCTAACATTCAGTGAATAACAATTGTAAAAGAAGCAATCTGAATAACATAACATATAAACTGTATATATCACATCAGTAGCAGTTTAAACAGAAATATGTATGCATTCAGCAATAATATCAAAATACAGCAGCTTCTCAAGAAAGTAATTTTAATTATCAAATATGCTTCCTTAAACATGGGCAGAAAAAAATACTTTTTCTAGCAGCTCTACCATAATTTTCTACATAAGAATCTTCAATTAGCACAAAAAGGAGCAGAACTCTGCTGTTTTAAGAAACCATGTATTTCACATATTCTCTTCTTTATCACGCTTTCTGATCTAAAAGCAACAGTTAACACAAAAAAAACAACTATAATGGAGACAATGAGAAAAGAAGAACTACTTGAAAAGGGGCAAGCAGAAGAGATACCAACACACAAAAAAGACTGCAAAATCAGAAATTATTTCCATAGTCTTTTACATATACAAACATATTCATATTTTTTGTATTCCTTAATTTCAGACTGCTATCTTGATCCATTTAGAAGGCACCTCTGACAACCTTTTAGGACAGGAACGGCATTATCTCTTCTTGTCTAGGAAAAAAACTCTGCGCCAGCTCTTTTTGTATGAAATTTTATACAGGTTACTGAAAATATTTTATCACAGCTTATGAAAACTCCACTTGAACCCAGACCCTGAAGACATACACAGGTTGTACAAATATTGTCACCAAAACACTGGAAATCTGATCCTGAACAGCTCCAATGCGACTGCCTCGCAATCCTAACAACAACAAAAGAATTAAAATGAGTAGCACCCTATATGAGGAGGAGCATAAAGACTTTTTGCAGGTTGGGGAAGATTTTTACATGTTTCCTATATAAAGCCACTTTATAGCTGCTTAAAACCTTACTTCATAAAATCGAAGAGAAAAAAAAATCACCCCAATCATTTTTCCTATAATTTTTGCTTATTCAGCTGAAACTGTTCAACCGTTTTCACGGACGACAAGAATGACACATGCTACTCCTATTTAAAACCGTCTCACAAGTATTTTGCTGAAAGGCTCCAAAATCTCTACCATTTTGGAGAGAGAACTTAAAATTTCTCAGAGTAGTCAAGAACCACGAACACACCCACCGCCTTCCACGTGGAATATATACAACTTCTGCCGCACTCAGGCCTCAGAGATGCTTCGTTTGACACGGGACCGTAGAGTCACGAAGAATTTAACAGCTAAACTCCCCCGGGCTCTCGTTGCAGCCAGCACCCTCCGAGGTGCCACTGCGTGGCCAGGCAGAAGTTCTGATGCAAACCAGCCCTGCTCGCTGCGGCCAGCGCGGCCCCGCACGCAGGAAGCCGCTCCGAGTGCTCCCTCTGTTGATGCTTCGATAAGAGCGAGGCAGAACGAGGAAGTGGCACGTCTGAAACGCGTCAAGAGAAGCAGAGGGGAAGGGGGGGGAAGATTTAAAGGTAGGGGGTTACGAGGGAAGCAGGGCAGAAGTTGAAGGCAGGGGATAAGGGAAAATTTGGAAAGGGGAAGAAAGGATTAAGAAAGGTGGGAAAGAGGAAAAGGGATTGCAAGTGGTACAGAACAATCAGGCTCTTAAACAGATTCAAGTCTTCTGATTACACTACTTCTTGGTGTAACATTCCTTTGGTGTGTACAAACTAGCTGCAGTATTTCACAGCAAAGCATCTTTCTCAACCACTAATGTGAAACCACGCAGAGCATGGTTGCCTGTCAGTATTAGTAATCTAACCGGTTCAAAGGGCACAAGACTGCCTCTGGATCCAAAGTCCTACCTATGGTGACAGCAGAGGTATCAACGAGATTTCACATAAACAAAAGCAACGTATCCTCTCTTCCCCCTACCCAACAGAAAAGCTTCAACAATACCTTGAACGATACTGAGATGAAAAAATATTGATGATGAGTGCTGGTATTTACAAGCACTACGATGAAAGCTTCAGCTGCTTAGCTTCACAGCAGTCGTTATTATATAGGACCCATACCACCTTTCACACTGTAAACTGTGCTCTGAAGATGAGCAAAGACTGCACAGCAAAAGATCTTCCTTCATCTACTGCAGAAGTGGGAAGGCGTGTCTTGACTGACACAAGGAGTTACACAACATCAGTTGTTTTGTGATGATGGCAGTTAAACACCGCTCTCTAGAATCAGACTTGTACTTGTACATTTTCTAAATTTGCCAAGCAGTACCCTTCAGACCAATTTTTCCCCAAGTAGCTATGATACCTTCTTCCTACTTTGTTTTCGGGACCTCCAACCTCAGGGCAGTCTGATGCGCAGGCACGCAAAGCTCTTGCAAATGAGACTGAGGAGTTGTCTAACCATACACAATTCTAAGTAGCCTTAAAAAAAACCAGAACAAAACAAAACAACCCCAAAAGCAACAACAAACAAACAACTCACCCGTCCCCACAAAACTTCACCTCTCAATTTCTCAGACATTTAAGTGTAAATTAATTCACTTCAAGGTACTCTACCTATATCACAGAAAAGCTTATAAAACATCAATAAAGCTGTATTTCTTGTAAGGTCTGGGGTACAGGCTGTAAAAAAGTTTGGAGCCATACACTAAACTTTAATATACACATATGTGTAAAATACACATGTATACATGCACTGGGTTGGACTAATAACAACATGCAGTGCTATACAGAGAATACAAACGGTTAAAATGGAAGGCACATTAGGAATCTTAGCAAGGTAGTACACAAAGAATTCACCTGTTCTCTTCTGCATTTAAAATACCTTTCAAAAGTGCTGACAATGTAAAAAACGTTTTTAATAAAACTGCTTTCACTTGATATCACCTAGAAAAATTTTGCTTTCATACTACTTGCATCTTTACTTCCTTGCACAATTTTTCCATTTGTTTTTAAACTACAAGAATCACTCACCATTTAAAGATACGAACAACAATGAAACCATATCTACCTTCCTTCCACTCCCACTTTGCCAAGAAAAGTCTGACTGAATCACAGTGATTTGGGAAAGTCAATATCCAAACGAGCTTTAAAGAAGCCAGATGTGAACAATTGCAGCCAGCCCACGGGAAGGAAGGGTGGGTAAAAGGAAAAAAGATGGCCTTCACTGCTAAGTTACTATATTCAAAAACCTTTCTAGAGCTTTACCAATGCAAGTTACTTCACCAGTCCTTTATCGCTTTCCTCAATCTTTTTTACCGTGGAGCTAAATAAAAAGGCTAATATTTGGACTACAGATTAAGCAGAAATCGGAAAAGTCTCACCATACGGCAATAAAAAGCTAGCAAGAAATAAACACACTAAAAGAGGGTAAGAACACAAAGATAACATTAAAATTATTCCCTGTGACGTGCCCTACTGAAGGCAGATGTTGCTCCGTTCAGCAGCCGTACACCCTACATCTCACCTCGGCACTGGGTTTACAACCTTATCTGTTGCTGCAGAAGACAGAAGTTGGGAGCTGCGTTCACGAGCGGGCAAACCGACCCTAACAGAGTCTTCTGCAGCGCGCTCAGCTACACACGGTGGTCAGGGATGCTGGCCTACTGTCAGCAGCAGCAGCTCACCCAGATCGATCCAGCTGGCTGAGCTGCGTAGGGATGAGCGTGTTCCAGCCCGAACCAGAGGACTGGCTGAAAGTCAACCGTGAGAAGCCAGTGCTTTGCCTCGTAACGCAGAGGTGCAGCAGCTGCGCATCGCTCTGTCAGCACCCCCCAAACTAACCTCTCAAGGAACAAAGGGATGATTTTTTTCCCACTATATTCCCAACATCGCTGTTATCACAACAGGTAAAGCCGTGTAAAATGTCTGCCCACGTAACGCGTCGTGTTCAGTCGTTTTAGCGATGCTGCGCTCACGTTCCCCCACAGCCCAACGGCGCTTCCAGCGCCTCCACCGCCGGGCAGCTGCGGGGCTGGGGACAGCCCGACGCCGGGGTTTCAGAGCCGCTGGTCGCCGCTGCCTTCAGCCACCGGTCGGTGCGTACACCCGGGGCCGCCTGCCAAGAGCAGCCCGTTTCTTTTGTTCCCTCCAACCCGTCCTTCTGCACCGCGCCGGGCAGAGGGAGCCGCGACGCCCCGGGCGCATCCCTGGGCCAGCCCGCGCCTGGCACCGCCGCCGCCCGCGCTCCGGGGGCAAGAAAACCGCGCATCTCTGCGAGTCCTGATCCGCCGGGGTTTGCACCCTTGTCCGCTTCCCGTTAGCAGTAGGTCTCCTGCATGGAGAACACCACCACAAGGAATTCCTATTCAGCTGAACTGCCGGTTTCTGTTCAACACTCACGGGGCTGGCGAGATCCCTCCCTCGACCCCTCCTTTCACTCAGTCACTTGTTTAAAAATAAACTTAGGAGCCATCTTTATAATTTAGTTTACTTCCGAATATTTTAAATATTATGAAAAAAAGCCATAAACAACGCTGTTATTCAAAACATTTTGAGGTATAAAACATAAAAAGATTTGGATTTTCTTTTTTTCCTTTTTTTTTTTTTTTGTTTTGTAAAAAACACACACAGTGGTTTATTGAGTACTTACAACGTTTACACCTTCAATATTAATTAGATTCCACTTTTTCCCTTACGGACGGAAGTGCACATAACCAATAACTGTTGAAAACATCTTCAAATACTGAACGACCACAACAAAATTACAACACTAAATACCGAGTCAACCGAAACATTGGTGCAACTGCTTCTGTTGAAATATAACTTTATAATCCCATGAATATTTATATCCAAAAGGCCAAGTATTAAAGATACACTTCACATACACACTAATGCCAGGGAGGGATTATTATTATTATTATTTTTTAATCCTTTTCTATGGTTCTGTTTTCCCCGTGTGTTTTATACAGAGCAAATAACATTACAACACTAAATACCGAGTCAACCGAAACATTGGTGCAACTGCTTCTGTTGAAATATAACTTTATAATCCCATG
>JAVJGJ010000014.1:90317312-90327671 GCA_035590215.1 Microhierax caerulescens | reverse complement strand
CCCCCCCCCCCCCCCCCCCCCCCCCCCCCCCCCCCCCCCCCCCCCCCCCCCCCCCCCCAACACAAATGCCTGCTATTCTTAAAAAAAAAAAAAAACAAAAAAACAAACCCACGAGGGTTTTTGAATTCCATGAAGAGCATACTCAAACAACAACGGTTTCCACCCTGTCTCTTCCCTCAACAACAAAGACATAAGAGAAGCTGGACACAAAATAAAAGCCATCTACTGTATTATTTCCAGAAAGTGAAGTATTAAAAAAGACAACATGAGATTTAGACTGCCTAGACAAAATTCAGAGCAAGAAACAGTGAACAGAAAAAAACTGTGTAAAGTGGCAGGCAGCACAGAGCTATTAAACCACGTGGCTAAATACCTACTCACAAACCCCTCCAACAACAAAAACCAACAGTCACGGAAGGAAGGGGCAAGTGTTATCACAATAGTTTTCTCTGATCTTAACACTGGAAAATGTATGCTCACCAAGCTTGAAACAGAACACACTGATTTAAGTCCATCACTATCCTTAAGGTCTATTAAGGAGTCAAGTGTTACAAGTAGGCTTTCAAAGATCTTGAAATGGCTTTTTTTCTTCTTCCCTCTCCTTCCTAGGGAGGCTGAAGAACCTCCTATCTTCAAGTCCTGCAGAATGGAATGAAGTCTTTCAAGGGCCAGAGTTATGTGCAGAAACATCCATTATTTGTTTTCAGGTTGTTGGGGTTTTTTTTCATATTCATTACAATGCAAGTCTGAAGTCTTTCTTCAAGAGAGATCTTTGTAGATGCCTGTTCAGATGCTTAAATAAAGGTAACAGGCATGTTTCTACACAGCATGGGAAAAGATCCCTTCGGAAAGCAAAGCAAAGAACTCCCTCTATTTACAGTCTTCTAAGGTGAATACTGAGAAAACAAGTCCCTCTTTGCTATAATACTTAATCATCTTCTCCAAGCAATTCTCACTATCCATTTCCAAAAGAGAGCAGAAAATGACTTTCCAACATATAACAAGCAAGTTTTGAAAATCCTGCCTTTTTTAATGCCACAAAAGTGTAATCTTGTTTTTTGTTTTGTTTTTAAAGCAACTAAGTTCATATAAAGAAAATTCAGCATCTCATCCTGAGGCCCTGGGAGAGAAGGCAGCAGGTAAACTGTTAACACAACTGGCAATCAGCTGAATTTACTCCCATCCTCTGCTATCAGTTACCTGAGTTGAGACAGTTATGTCCAGGTCTCGATACCATCCAAATTCATCAGGTAAGGTGATTTTAAACATGCAAGTAATTATTATTCAAGTTAAGGCAGTGCTTGCAGAAGCCTTGCAATGTGTTGCTTCTTACTAGCTCCAGAATTTTGTTAACCTTGTGAACTCAACCATCACAAAGTTTAAGATGAGGATTCTAACTAATCGATATAGATATTAAATGGATCAGCAGTATAAATGCTAACACCACAACAACTTATTTCAGACACTTATAAGGAAGACTAGTCATATTTAACCCACTACATTTTGGACAGCAATTAAAAAAACGATTTCACATGTGAACAATTGAGAATGACATGAGCATTTAACAGCCATTTCAAGTCAACCAAAAGAAAGGCAATTCACATTTATATTTTCAAAGTATAAAACAGAAAGCTAGAAAGCTCTTAGACAATCACATTTTTAACTTCCCCTTCCAATGCAAATGCAATGACAGGCTTTACTAATACAAGAGACACTGTTTTCCTTCGGAGGCTTACAAATGTGTTTAAATTAAGTGGTTATTTTAACAACTGTTGTCAGTCCATGCTCCCATTAGAACAATGCAATAATCAGGATTTTACTTAAGTCTTTGAACAGGCATTTTCAACAATGCAGTGATAATATGCAGAAAGGCACCAAGTTATTCAAGTAAATTGACCTTTCTTCTACTTAGCTTTTTCTTGTGCCTTCACAACCCAATCTGTAACTTCAATACATTATTCTCAACCAAACGTTATATTCCAGTACAATAGAACTTTTCTGTGCTAAAATAATAAATAAGCTGATTTGTATATGAGTATATAGACACAAGTCTCTAATTCACAAAGATAAGTCCACTTAGCAATGTCTCACACCAGGTAACATCACAAAGTAGACACCTCTTAGCACCCAAACCACCCAGTTTCTGTATGAGTTTTATAAAACATAGGAAGTTTTATCGTGACAGAAACCCAAACTAGTTAAGTAAGTTATCAGTAAAGAATGTGATTTGAGCAAGTGGCATCACCTTAAATAAAAGCTAAAGCAACTGGAACAATGACTATGTTTCATCATATGACATTCATCTTGGGACCAAGGGTAGGCAGGGGGAATAAAAATCAAAGTCAGTAAACATGCCCCAAAACCCTTGTTTGTAATAACATCGCTCACAGTTGTAGAAATAAAAAACAAAGCTAAACTGTTAAAAGTACAAACCAAATTAGATACAGCTAGTCATGCACAGGTAAAATAAGAAAGCACAAAATCAGAGAAGCCAGTCACACTTTTAAACCTGGTTAAAGCAGCATTAACTGACTGTAGTCTCACTACTTCAGCATTACTTCCAAACAGTGTTAGCAAAACTGCCATGTCAGAAGTTTCTTCATGTATCCACTTTTCCCATTTGCTCAACGAGTTCTCTTCCAGGCTTTAATAAGAACACTGCAGGAAGCTTACAGAAACAGTAGTATCCTGTTGAGTAAGACAATATAGCTTCAGTAGTTTGTCCTATATCATATATGGTTTCACTTCTTATGTGTTTTACAGTGCTTTAGCACATTCAGGAGCAGTGCGAATAGCTTGGCAGCTTGAGAGTAAACCTGTCCTCATCTGCAGGGTACATGCAGCACTCCCCTGCCAGCAGGCTGCTCAACTGCAGCTACTCCACATTTGCTTTGGGTTGCCTCACTTAACCTGTTGCTTCAATTCCTTATTTTCCTCTCCCAGAAATCTATACAGAACGATTTTGCCAGATTCACTGCTGACAGTGTAAACGAACAATTTCTTATCTGCAGAAAGTTGCCTCTATGTGACCAGGGAATTCCTTTTCCTTTAGCTTCCCTTTTTGTGTATGCATATCAGTTACTGAAAAACTAGTTGAATCATTGGTGATCGTTACTTAAACTGAAAACCTGGGGTTTAGAAACAAACAAATCTGGTGTTATTTTTAATAACCACAACATCAATGAACGTGGCACACTTCCTGCCAGCTTGTTCCCTACAAACACTAAGCAGCACAGACCTTAAATAACACTATCTTAACTGTTCTGAGCCATACCTACACTTTCAAACAGTCTCTACTGAAGGCATTGTGCAAAAAACATTACCAAAAAAGCATGCAGAAATCACATCCTGACCTTCCACCCAAAAGCCAAATTTCCTTTTCCCAGAACATACCTCCACCCAGTATTAGAATTCTAATCTACTATCTATAACAGAGACTAGCCTGCATTCTATATGGCTAACACCGTCTTGGAAACAATAGAAATACATTAGCCTGCACATATTGTGGATATGGTGAACAACTTTTTTCTTAAATAAAAAAATCTCTGAAAACTACTTGCTATGCATCTTTGATTTACCAGCAATGAAAAGAACAAACAAATCTGTAATATGTACACACAACCCTATTGTATATTGTGTATTAAGGCAAAGGCTATCAACAGGAAATAAGCACAATGTTGTTCATAGCTGCTTATAAAACATGTCTGGCTATTTGAGTTTTGCACACAGCATAACAATATTGCAGTACAGTAAACTTCAGAGAGTTACTGGGATTTTGAACAAAATTACAAGCTATCTGCAGTTAAAGCAGTTTCAATTATGAACAGCTTTGTTAGAAGACATGCTTATAAAAACTTACGTTTTTTTGTTTTTCTTGTAATTAAATACTTCAGGCCCCAATTTCAGAATCCAGGAAATCACCAAATCATTTATGACGGAAAAGATTAGAGAACATGTGGCTCGGTCAAGAATGTCATACACCAAAGCATAATGAGACAGAACAATTTTGAATACAGATCAACTAATCCTCTAACAAACCCAAGCATGCTTTCAGTGCAGTTATAAGCTACTGCTACAGTACATTACATACCTGCCTGTTACCATTCATTTTAATCAAATACTGGAAGTTGTCCCAACATTCTAACAATTTACAAATATATATACACATCAGAAACCCAAGTATATTAAACTAAAATAAAGTAATACAAAATACTGGTTTATGGAAATGACGGAACAGAGGTGTAAAATCTATTGCACAACCTAAAAGGTCATTACTTGGAAAATCCTGAGCTAATGTGCTATTACCAAACAATTCAGGCACTTTTTTTTTTTCTTTTTTTATAAGTACATAAGCAATAAACTTTCAACATATAAACCTCTGGGTATAACAACTGAAGTTCCACCTGTAATGTCATGCTTAGAGAAAAAGTATTCAATAAATAAGACTCCCTTCAATGACTTCTTTTCTCAAGACTGGTATGCAAAAGGAACTAAAGGAACGTACTACAATGTTTCAATTGAATACTGTACTTTAAAAGCAATTATTAAAACTGTAAAAAAGTTCTGCAGCATTCCACTACTGAAAAATAAAGTTATTTTTAATCAAGAAAGTTACAGGGTTAGTTCCTTTATCCTATTTTAAGTCTTGACAATTTTGTCAAAAAATGAACAGATGCTCCCTTTGCTGTGTATTCTGTTTCAACTTCAGGATCAGAGCTCAGTTCAGGTTTCTGTTGCAATATTTAAATTTCCCTACAGAGAGAAACAAACAAACAAAAAAATAGTTACTGCCAAGGTATAACAGTGGAAAAAGGCCTCCCAACTTTCATAAGTACTGTATTATAGTGTGTAACATACAAGTTTCTTAAAATTACGGATTGAAACGGCACAACTGTGAAGACTGTACTTTAAAGGATGCATATGCATAACTATTTCGAAAGGGTGAAATAAGGATGTTCAGACCAGTTTAACAAATCTCAAGGTCAAGTTTAATCATTACAATAGGCAAGACACAGGAAATGCTAGAACCTGAGGAACAGTTTTGTTTCTTAATAATTAGCCAACCAGCAATCAGTATGCCGTTAAGAAAATGGCTGTCATACTTATTCCTCAGAATTTATTTTACTTTAATTCAAAGTTACTCAAGTTCTTAATCACACTTAAAAATCAATATTCAGATCTTAACTATGCTTCTGTAATTCAAATCATCATCTCCAACAGCCAGATTGTATGAAGCATGCTTTATAGCTTCCAGACAAGAACCTTAATATCCAATTACAGAAGAATATTGGAAGTTATTGGGGAGAACATCACTACAACAAAACTATGGCACTTCCTTGACCATTTCATAATGGTCATAAATTTTGGAAAAAAATCCTTCTCCACCTATTTTCCACTAATTCCAAGTCAATTTAGCCTTCAGAGATCATACTTCTCAAGAGTCCGTGCAAATGCAGAAGGCATTCATCAGTATACTACAGCAACAAGTGACCCATTTACCTTGTCCAAAGTATTTGGGTTTCTTTCTGTTGGTTTTTTTTATTTGGTAGTAGGTTTTGGTTGGTTTGGGTTTTTTTGGGGGGGAGGGTGGGCGGGCGGGCAGGCAGGCAGGGGCTGGTATTTGGCTTTCCCCACCACCAGACTGTAGACTCAAGTTTTTCTGAAAACAGCTCTAAGAACTTATGCTTCTGTGCTTCAAAAACTGAACTCTAATCCAACTACAAACGCTTATTCGAGTGTATTTACCTGTAGCTAGATGGGCTCAGAATCACAGAACAGGAATTCGCATAGAAACACAAATCTGCAAGGGATTGCGTAGGTCATCTAATCCAATTCTCTGATGTCACGAGAAACCTCATACTACTTTGATTGCACTTGATCAATTCTAATAAAGGATTCAGAATGTTTTAACTACTGATCCTCACAAAACCTGTAACATTTTATATAGTTCAAAGTTCTTCTGCAGTTCAAGATTATTGTTGTCCCAAACAGACTGCAAATGAAAAGTTTATCATAAAACAGATGTGCCTAGTTATTTCAGCTTGAGCTTATAAAACTATTTTACACCAACATTATACAGCATAGCATGCTTTATTCAGAGCAGCACTCCAGTGTGCAATTTAAAGTACATAATTAAAGGTAACTTAACAGTGAAGCACACAGACACAGTAAAAAAAAAAGTTATTGATACCCTTCACGTTGATTTAAAACTGTAGCCTAAAAGAGGGCTGCTTTGTCTTCCTATCAATAAGAAGAGAGATCAACTGAGCTCAAGGAAAGAATACTGAAACAGAGGCAACTGCAGAATCTCAGAGGCTACCTCTGATCTGCAATTACCCAAAGCAAGTTTCAACAAGTCTCCATGGAATAAATATGGAGGAAACAAGAGCGCAGAATCAAGTTTGCCTATAAAGTACAAAGAGCCAAAATTCCAGAAAATCCCATCCAAGTTATTCCATGAGGATTTAAAAATTGGAATTGATCATATCAATATTCATATTTTATAAATGGGTTAGTGAAAAATAAATTAGGCCAACTTACCTTTTCTTTCCTCAAAAATCCATCTCCGAATTTATTAGTGGTAAATCCCCTTACACCAACAGAACGCAACCGCTGGTACTTAGCCTGAATATATAAACCCTTCTGTACTAAGCCTGATTTATAACGGGATTGCAAATGGCCATCTGCAAAGTTGCTCTGTAAGGGTGGGGGAAGGGAGAAAAAAATTAACGAACTGAGGGCACCAAAACTCAATAGTTTGTATTTATACACATATAAAACTTAAAAGTACTGAACAACAGAAGTATGCACTTGTAAGTGCAGAATCTCTTCCTTCATTTCCATTTAATATTCCTCAGACCACTAGTTACCATATGGCTCATATTGTACTTACCATTTAAAACACCTGCAGTTATCTTCCTCAGACAAAAGTAAACATATCATACAACATTTTTTCAAACTTTAATGAAAGAAAAACTTCAATGACAAAAAAGTTTAAGACAACGCCTCACTATGGCTAACAAATTCAGTGATGTCAGGCCTACAGTAGGCACACATACTGAGTTTAAAAAAAAAAAAAAATAGTTCTGTTTAGTATATATGTTTTTCCTACAGTTTTAAGATCTTACTGTAGGTACGCTCATTGCTCTATGCCTCTGTTGCCTCCAGACTGGAATACTATAAACAATGTGAGACCAGGACCGGAGGCCGCAGAGGTAACAAAAGGCTTACAGGTGAACAGCATTATAAATACACAGAATATAGCAAGATCAACACTGACCACACCACAGCAGTTGAAGTTACAAATAGTTTTTCATTCCTAAGCACTCAGACCTCCAACAAAATAGGCAGTAAGAACCTTCAGAGTAAGGAAAACTGTTCATCATGATTTCTCATAGTTTTCCAATACTGCTGTTTTAAGTTTGTCAATGTATTTGCCAATGTAGTCCTGACAAAGCATTCATGTATAAATTCATCCTTTAAAGTTACACCATCCCCTCCAAACTGACACTACAATGACTTTCCAGAAAAAAAAAAAAAAAAAGAAAAAAAAAAAAAGAAAACCTCCTGACCATATAAAATTCTTGTTATCTTTTACAAACGCCTTTTAAGGGTAGCAGAGGACAAAATATATCATAGAAACCACCCTTCTTGAGTATGACCCAATTACTTTGGTGAATGCAGTCTCTCTTAGACAAAGTAAGGATCACTTCAAGAAAAAAAAGAATAAATCACATGCTCTGAAGTTGCAAGGAGTTTGGTACCAGTTTTTCCTCTGCATTTTCCACTGTGTGTCTGGTGAACAGCTAAGAAAAGACTGTACAGAACAGAGGTTCTTTTATGCAAATGCAGAGGTTATTTCCCAAATAATTTCACCCACCTACTGTGTAGGAGATAACTGAGAAGCTGGCCCCATCAGCCCCCCAGGGTTACTCTTATGGTGCACATAGGCAGGGGACACTTGAAGACTACTATTAAATGCTAACCCTTTTCCTGAGAAGTTTAAGAGTCCAGGCACAATACAACGAAGTAAATTCCTTAAGTCGATATATGCCTGCTATAGGAAAAACTGAAGGGCATTTTTAATGCTGGGTTAAACCCCTGAACATAGTTAGGAGTAAAAGTTCCCGTGTGCCCCACAGCTGCTGTGGTTCTCTGCTTTGACATAGGTGGCTTGAAAGGAGGCCTTAGTGGTCTGCAACTGCATTTGTATGACAAGAAAGGAGGAGATCAAGTAAGAGATGGGAAAAAGGTACAAGATACTGAAATCACATTACATGCAACTTGGAAGTTTCAACTGAAATATCTACATGTTCTGTAAGAGGGGAGGGAGGGGAATAGCATTAATGTAGAACAGAACCAGCTGCAGACAAAATTAACAGATTATACACACATTTGGTATATAGGCACTGCAGTCACATAGCTCAGAGCAAAATGAGGTAATTAAGGTGTGTGGTTAAGAAGTCATTAACTTTTAGTCTAAAAGTAAGAAAAAGATCTGCTAGTGACATCTAGTTTTACATTAAGAATATTTTTTAAATAATGCTAATGACAATGCCTATGAACCAATGGCCTCAGGCTCTGAAATAAGTCTGTATGAGCCACAGCACTGGGTCTGTCTGGAACGGAGTTAAGTTTTCTTCACAGCAGCCTGCACGGTGCTGTGTTTTGGATCTGTAACTAAAACAGCACTGGTAACACACCATCGCTTCGGCTGTTGCTGAGCAGTACCCGCACAGCGCCAAGGCTTTCTTTTCTTCCCCTACTCTGCCTCTCGGCAAGTAGGCCAGGCAGGCATGGGCCAGAAGCTGGGAGGGGACACAGAACAGCTGACACAAGGTGAGCAAAGGGATATTCCGTGCCATGTAACTCCTGCTCTGCAACAGAAGTTGAGGGGAGGGGGTTTGGAGCAGGTAGCCATTGCTTGGGAACCAGCTGGGCATCAGTCATCTTGTGGGAGGTGGAAAGTGACTGCCTTTGCATCACTTGTTTCTTCCTCTTTCCTTCACTTCTGAAACCATCTTCATTTCAACCCATGAGCTTTCTCACTTTTGCTCTCAGTATTTTCTCTCCTATCCTGCTAGGGGAGGAAGGGATCTGAGGGGAGAGTGGGCAAGCAGCTGCGTGGTGCTTCGCTGCTAGCCGAGGTGAACCCACCACAGCCATCAATACACTGAACTGCATCGAACAGTGAATGAAGTTCAGTTCTGAAGATTACCATGCACGTACCCCCTTAAAGTACTTAGACTTAGTGATTTGCTGCAAAGTGTCATTACAAAAAAGACCTTTTAGTAAGATTTCTCCAGATCCTTTATGAAACTGCTATTATTTCCAATACCTTCCCCCCCCCCAAAAAAAAAGTTTAAACATAGTGCAAGACCTTTGTTTCGGTTTGGTTTTTTAAATACTCCAAGTAAACCCCCTTTTTTTACTTAAAATGCCTCCATTTTACATACCAAGAGGAAATGTGGTGGGATTTGAGGTTGTCTGGGTTTTTTTTTGGGGGTGAGGTATGGCAGGGAATGGGACTGTGCATATGTGGGTTTTTTGGTGGTTTTTGTTTGTTTGTACGTTTTATTTTATTTTTAACTAATCAGCCAAGAATGTCTCCTCAGTGTAGAAGACTGTCAAATCACCTTCCTATGTAGGTTTCAGCAACAGCATAGGAAGGAAAACCCCTGTTACACAGGAGGAAATTAAATGTAAAAGAAAAAAGTTGATGAAATTAAGTCAGATCAGCACTGCTGTTTCCATGGCAGTGATAAACGTGCTATACACATAAGCAAACTGCAATGTAAGTGCATATGATGTTTTTCCCTACAAATATTAAAGCATCATGGGGACAGATCATTGGATACATCAATATTCAGGCAATTTTCATATATACATGTGATGACAACTTTGGTGGACGCTTTCATGCTTGCATTATCTCCAGCAGAACTGTAGGCTGATATAAATGAAGGCAGCGTTCCATTCTTTTTTATATCAATTACCAACACTGCTTCAATAATATGGCAGCCAGTGCTAAAGATCCCTCCGTCCCCTACAGGGTGACAATACAGAGGTGACACTGATTACGAGGTTATGATGTCCTTACATATTAAAATAGTTCTATCAGGCTGACACTTTAAACTTGTTCACTTCAGCTTAGAAAAAATACGTTTTTTTCAGCAGAATTAATATTTTTTGAGTGTTAGCTTAGCTATCTGACTAAGATTGACTGGGAAAATACACCTAAATGGGAGAGCCTGAAAGCCTTTTTATACAGCAGTTCTTCTGTTTAGTCTGAGGTGGGGGCGGGGGGGAGGAACCGCAAACAAAACCCCCCACACTTACACTGACCCCCCCCTTTTCAACATT
>JAVJGJ010000014.1:90292249-90304196 GCA_035590215.1 Microhierax caerulescens | reverse complement strand
TTTTTGACCTATGTTACAACCCATCATGTAGATGTGTTTTTAAATACAAGTAACATATTTACTTATCGTAAGCAACTTTTAATTACAGGTTTGTATCAGGCATAACTGTTCTTTCTACTTCCTACTGCATCTCCATGAAGTGAACCTGAGGATTTGTTTCTTTGTTTTAATAGAAGTAGGATGTAAGTTTCTAGTCTGGATGAGTTAACATTTTAGACAAAATAAAATTTAAAAGGTACAACCTTAGTTTGTCCTGGTTACCTCTTAAAGAAACCATGCTTTCCTCCAATATTGATAAACTGTAAAGAGACAGGAAGAAAGAAGAGGAGGTGAGGGGAAACCCAATACCTGTACTTGGTCACCATTTTCTTCATATCCACTTTGATTGTGAGACGTTCCCTCCTACAGGTGACATCTGACATTTTCATATCTGAAACAGTATGACTTGAATCACGCTGGCTATTGGAGGACTCTACTTTTTTCCTGAACTCCCCTTCTTTCCTTACTCTTTCCTCCGGTTTGTTTTTAAAAGATCTCGAATCAACATCTGTTTTGGAAGAGTTAGCACAAGCATTGCAGCCCTTCTTTGAACTATATTTAACTGGTACTTCGACATGCCCTTCTTCAGTCCGTCTTGCTCTTCCACCACTAAAGTAATCTAACTCTTTGCTATTCCGGGCACCCTTAGAAGAACTGTATTTCTGGTCTTCCTGCTTCACATACTTCTGAGCTCTATCATCTGAAAAAGGCTTTTCCCCATCCAGATGCCTGCGCCGTTTGTGACCATACTCATAGGCTATCTTTGTGACAGAACCCTCCGAGTACTCCCTTTCAGCCGATCGGTGGGACTGGGCAACCAGATTTCTTTGCTCCTTTTCTTGATAGGGTGGAAAAGAACGTTCTTGCTTCCACTTGGAATTTCTTGCTACTTCTCCACCGTCATACCTCTCCATTTCTTTAGCCCTTTTAGACGTGTGCCCATATTCTCTGTAATCGTGATCTTCAGGATACCTGTGTTGACATAAAGCAATTTACACTTGCACTAGAGAAGAAAGTGAGAACTTATATGTGCAGAATGTTGGACAGCAGAATGCGTGGCAAGTTAACCCATAATACCTCACGCCAAGGTACAGATGTGCAGGGGCTCTTAAGAGGGAAATATTATCCTTTCATACTCTAGCCATCAATATGATTTACTTAAAAGACAAATACTTCACTACTACCAGTCGCCCATAATTAAACTACAAAGTGGCCAACGTGTTTCAAGGTGGATATCTTCAACTATAATGAAAACAGACTTTCACTTGAGGCTTTACACCACAATACCCAGGTTTTAATTATTTATTCCTATACCTCTTCTGTAAAGAGCTCCTTGCCGTAAATTCATCAGAAACTCTTCTGGGTGACTGACCATACTTCTCTTCATGTAACCTCTGGTGCCTCAAGTCATCGTCATGCCATTTTCTTTCAAGTTTACATGAAGCCCCTAACGGTCTATGAAAAGCTTTCATTCCTTTTTCATTTCCAGTGGCTTTGTAGTGCTCAAACATGTATCTGTCTTCCATTTTGTGGTGGTAAAATGGACGATCATGCTCTTTATATGGTATTTCTGAGTATTTTGGTGGTAATTGGCATCTCCTATTGCTTTCAGTTCTTTCAGAAGAATGTGTTCTGTAGGGCTTATGACTGTAAGTGTCTTCCATGGGAATTCTTTTCAGGTTTGGTGAAGGTGACCTACGTTCATATATTCTCTGGTGGTTATTTCCATGAGGTGCAAACCTGGAATTGCTTTGTCCATATTTTTCATCTTCTGTTCTCCAAGGCATAGGCTTCTTTGGGTCCTTACGAAAACTTTTATATTCACAGTCATAATTAACATGAGCATGTCTTTGCCTATGGTGCTCTGGACTCCTAAATGCTGGAGATAAGGACCTAAGGCAAAAATAAAATCCACTTTGAGTAGCCCCATAAAACTGAATCAACGTCTTCCTAAGAAGACCTATTCTCTAACGAAGTATAGTTTAACACACGATTTTAGTCAACTAGTAAAAAAATTTAAAACAAGGTATTCAAAGTGTCATTTGCCAGGCTGGAGTACCAAGCTTACTTTTACCCGGCTGAAAGTTTTCATAGTAAAAATACCCACTCAAAATAGTAGTAAGTCAATCATTTTTCTCAATTTGTAGTTTTTCTTTTAAAACTAAAAATAATTTCATCGTATGTGAAGTTTCCACTACATGGAAAACAACTGTTACACAAATTTTCACACTTCAATCATTCCCTATCATTTTCAGTGCCAAGAAAAAATGGGGGAAGGAAAAAAATGCCTATATAAAGATATAAGAAAAAAAACCATCAAACTTTTTCAGGGTTTTTTGCATGCCAAAACAACTCACAAAGCTGATTGAAAACATTATAGAATATCCTATTTAAAATGTCACACAAGTAGGCTTTTTCCTGCAGAAAACAGTATGAGAAAGATGTTTTGGTGTTTTTGTATAATTGTGTGTACACGTACATACACATGTATCCACATGCATTTCCACACTTATTGCAGCCTGAAAATACTCAATTGCTAAGATCCACTCAATTGCTTTCATTTTTGTACCTATAGGTGAAAATACAAAGCTGAGTGATGCAACCTGTTAAGAGAGTTTTTAGCCAAAACCCCCTTAAAGAAAAAGCAGCACAGGCCACCAGTAAGAACCAGAAAGTAATCCCAGATATAACAGTTCTGCTTACATTCAAGTATTCACTGTACACTCTCAATACACTCTAATACAAACATCAAAAAGTAAGTTGCAATTCAAGGAAGTCACCTCCTTTGTACACATATATTACAAACGTACAATTTGGCATAACTGTTTGCTCCTTTTCTGCAAATGAGTTCAAACTCAGAAGCACAGATCTTCACAAAACCATAATGGTAACCTCCAGTAGCACCCATACTGCTGCTGCCACCCCACGTAGTTCTGGTTGAGAATTGCATTTCAGTGAGCGCTGGGGCGTTTCTCCCTGCCCTTCACCCAAAGATGTTCACAACTGTCCATCTAGTATGGAAGTAGATGGGATTTCTCTTTTTAAAAACAAACCAATAAACCCACACATATTTTACTGTGTTATCCAACAAACTCACAGGGTCTTCGTCATCACAACTTTATCAGTCTGTTTAGAAGAACAACCCAAACCCAGCAGAAAAGTAGTTTCAAGCTCTTGAAAGTTAAAACTGTATTCCAGCCTCCTAGTCTTAACACCTCAAATTTGCATTTCAAGTCCTGAAAATCAGGCAGGTAACTAACAGCATGAAGTAACCCAGATGCTATTCTGGTGACAAACATCAATGACACATGCTAATAGGCTAGTGTCCAAAAGCAAGGGCACCAAATCCTGTGCTTTCAGTTTGCATTATGCTGCAAGGCATATCTAACTGTGCTGAAGATCAATTTGTAAAGGAGCCCCAAAGACTCAGAAAGCCAGAGGTATGTGAAGTAAGTAGGTTTTGGGGTTTTTTAAATAGTTGATCTGCTTCCCCCTGATGACCAGGAAGCAAAACAGGAGTGAGTTACAGACCTGGAGTGCACCAGGCGGTGCTTGAGTAAAAATAACCTTAACTAGTTTGGTGCTTGGACTTTGTGCTTAAGGTAGTTCCAAGTCCCAAAACATGCAAGTTGAACACGATTCTTGGCAGACAGCAAAAACTTAACATCATCTCCAGCTTTAAGGAAAAAAAAAAAATAATCATAACATCAAAATTGCTAGTTAAGAAAAAAATTGCAGCAGGTGTTCAGTTTAGAAAAAATTATAAATTATTTAATAAATATTTGTACCATATTAATTATATTAAATTATAGAAAATATAAATTTAATTAATTATAAATTATAATGATATAATAAATTATAATTAATATAAATTATAAAAGGGTTACAATTCTGGATGTAACCCTTTCTTTTACACAAGTCCCAATTGTAAATCCTTATATAGAGCTACATTTCAGAACACAAGTTATAAAGAAATATTTACCTTTGTTTCCATCGTGGTGATCTTGATCTAGACCTTGTCATCTTCTCTCATATGTTTATATGAGTTTCTTGAGGCTGTAAGAATAGTACAATTTACTAGTCTGATAACAGAATTGCATTACAAATTGCAACAGGGGCAGTTGTTTTTAAGAAGTGTATTGTTAGATACTTTAGGGTTGGAATAAGGCATATTTTATGTTGAATTACTCTTATCTCCAATTCCCATTTTAAGGCTAGTACCTTTTTTTCTAATTGTTGATCTTTGAATACAGCTTATTTTCTTTACAAAGATTTAATTACTTGACCATTGCTCCCTTTTTCTCTTGATTTTGTAAAGCTACCTACTCACTTTTTAAATATTAATAATCTGACATGCAAGCTGCAGCAACTGAAAAAAATGCTGTAATTGTTAGTATGTTTTGAATGCTATAGATGAAAGAGAGAGGGGCCAGCCAGCTAGCCTAAAAATCGAGTTTACCAAGAAAGGTGGTTTTGCAGTAAGTTATATTCTGAACTTCATATTGAGCTTCAGATTTGTAACACATACTGATACTTTTACATGGTTACAGACCTGTAAGCTTTTACTGCTCCACCAAGTTTTAACTGCTGTGTTATCACACACTTCATCCAAACAAAACCATGTATAAAAGACCACTTTTCATTTTTATACTTAGTAACTTAATACCTAGACACACATTTCATTTAAGTATACAGTGGATGCACTATGACAGAAAGTACTGCTCCTGAATCCTGGAAATAGCTCTAGGCATTCCTTTTCATAAAAGCTATGGGAGAATGAGGAAAAATATCAGTGGAATCCACCCTTCTCGCTCTTCTTTGCAGAAAGAGACTAGAACACTGGAAAACAAGTGATGAAAGGATATACAAACTCACTAGTAATGTGCCTGGTAAACAGGAATGGAGACATTAATTATTTAGCAAATACAAGGATTAAAGCAGACTGAAATTATCATCAGGTAACTGTTTAGGAGTTGGAATTTGGACCACATACCCATGCCTACAGCTCTAAATTACTACAAGACGCTGTAAAGGCCAGAAATATAAATGGGTACAAAACCAGATCCATCAACAGCTCTGAAATTAATGAACAACCAGTCACTTGAAACTGGAAGAATATGCCCAGGTCAGTGTCACTCTATATATGCTCTGGTATCTTCTGTAAGTATTCCCTCACAGACACTCATGAAGACAGAAAACTAGTCTGGACTGGCCAAGTACAGCCTTTTTGACACTCCCAGTGCTCAAATCATTTAACTAAATCTTTTACCTGACCAACTAAAATTGAAAGGGGTGAAAAAATAGCAAGCTATAAGGCGTGTAAGAAACTTGGAGACATAGTGTGCACCCACATGCTTGGCCCAGTGCCCCCCCATCACCACCACCCAATCACACTAACAAGTCAATAATATATTACCCCTTGCCATAACCGATTATATTTTTTTTTTTATGATTACTTCATGGCTAAAACAGCACTATCTCAGAGAACGCACAGCATACTTCTGACACCTACCACTCACCACAGATGGACATCAGACAAGCCATCTACCACATTTCAAAGTGACTCTGGAAACATTCACTTCTTGCTCATTAAGCTGCACCACAAGCTAACTGAACAATTATCTGCAAGACACAGAAATAGCTTACTTCTGAGATTTTAAAAAATAAATTCAAGAGGTTTTCTCCAGAAGTCTTCTGTTTACCATGAGAGCATTTGCTCCACAATGAATCTTTCCATCTGACAAGGCATGAGGTTGTAACAAGTGTTGCAAGGGATGGTGAAATAAAAAACCCCAACCCTAAAGTACCCCAAAGACAAGGTAGAATATTTGTTCCCTGAACTTTCAAATGTGAAGTTAGCACTGCCTCTTCTTAGATCCTAAAGGCATATCTCTGAGGACTGCATAGCGTCAATTAATTTCAGGCCCTTCATCTACTCAGAGATCATACTAGTCAAAGTTAAATATGATGCTCCGATGCCAATACTCAAATATTGTTTTTCAAAGAGTAGTAGTACTGTGACCAAAACACTTTCCCATTTATCATTCATAAGGCACATCTTACCAAACTGAACATTTATTTCAGAAACAAAAAAACCACAATCCATGGCTAACGCATTTCAAAAAGAAGTGCATGTCCCACAAGCTTCATAAATTCACTACTACCCACTCTTCTCGTAAACTTTAAAAAGTGGTCGTATTTTATAGGCTATTCAAAATCTTTCTGTCTTCCCTGCAGTTCTGAACTTTATCCTTCATTTTCAAGTGAGTATGTAAACACCAGGACAAAAGTACCATTAAACCGCACCCAGCCATTACAGAGAACCAGATCTTCCAGGATCTCCCATTGCAGACCGATCAAGATAGGAACTGAACATACATAATGAGAGATTCCTTATTCTTTCAAGATTGGCTGAACAATCGTACTACGAGCCTGGGAAGGACTGTGACAATATGTCCTAGATCTTGCCTTAGGGTAAAGAGGACTACTGTAACTTCCAGCAAAGACACTCCTTTTAGTTTAGTGGAAAGAAAGCATTCGTTTCAGCGTGCCTCCTAAGATGTGATCCATGCCATACCAACACGAGACTCGAGATGCAATCAATACACAGTATACAAGGCAGCAGACACTCAACTGCAATCAAGACTCCCAGTGTAACACCAGAATCACAAATTAATCCATACAGAATTTCTAAGCACATTGCCAATTCAGGTTTAAATCATCTCGCCTAGACCAGCCATACAGTTCCGTACCAAAAGCAAGTTTTCTGTGTGATGTTACCAGGCAGCAACCCCATCTATAGCAGATTTAGTTGAAGCTCCTACAGTTCCCAAGTCGGCCACCCAGGTGCTTCTGAAAGACCAGATCCTGTTGGAGCAAAGGTGCCAGGACCTGCTGTGCTCTGGGTTCTGAATTTCTCCAGGTCCTCCTGCTGTACTTTATGGGATGTTATCACTATGAAAGCATGAAGAACTTTTTTTTTAACTAGGAAGCAATATTATTAGGTTAGTAGTACTGCTTGTGTTTGTTGTGTTACAACAGTAAGTGACTCATTGGAGGAGGTATCAGTAACTGTGCTTAGATAATTTTTAAAGATTAATGAGAACTCCACTTTTTATTTTCTTTTCCTTGACTTTCAGAATTGAAATCAGACCACTTCCCTCAGGAGAAATGGCCTCAAGCCTGCTGCCAGCTCTCCTTTGATTCTACCCTTGAGAGATCAGTGGTTTGACAAATATGAAATTCTTACTACAAACCTGAAAGGAGTATCTTGAGAAAAGTGAAAATGACCACAAATTGTATGGGGTATGCCAACCTGAACACACGTTCCTTCAGAAAGGCTATACATTTTTAACAGCTTGCTCTCTGGAACAGAACCACCTTCAATCTCCTTGATTTTCTCCAGCACGAAATACAAGAAATCACAAGCGACTGCAGTCTAGCTGAATGGAGGCAAATTGGAGCTTGTCCCAGTGCAGAGCTAAAACCTTGCAGACAGAGCACAGGCTGAGCAGAAGTAGTTAACGCTCCTGTAAACAGACCATAAATATGTGGACTGTTTTACATGCCTTCTGGGTGCCTTCCATCATCTACAACAGATCATGGAAGAAATCTTAGGCAGGATACACAAAGGGCAGGTCAATAGTAGCAGTGCTCACCATTGCTGTATCACGGGTAGTAGACAGAGATGTCATTCCTCACCCCTTTGTAAGGGACTGCCCGACAACCATTGCCACTGCCTCCCAAATCTAAGAGGAGGAAGGGATAAGCAAGTCTTTCACAGGCTGGGTCACACAGAAGGCAGGAAGACAGACACCGACCCTTGCTGAAAACCCACCCAGATCACTATTTTCTCACTCTACCCAAAAAGAGAAGGAGCAGCTGCAAGCTTTTCATTGACTGTCTTCTAGATAGGAATCACCTGGAAGCTACATGGGACAAGCCAAAGCATGTATTGCTGCAGTGTCTGTCAAAAAAGAGAAACTAGGAATTGAGAGTCTCAACACCAACACAGCCAAGTATTTAACAGAAATACAATCAAAGTAAAAAGCTCAGCTGCAATCCAGACTTAAAAAAAAAAAAAAAAAAAAAAGGAAAGATCTTGAAGCCTGCAATACAGAAAACCATTTATCATATCCTTAAATGAAAAGTATAGAACTGGCAACTTTTCCAGTACAGCTGATTCAAAGGCTGTCCCACGTGCCTCCCACCCCAGCCATAGTCCAAGCAGGACAAGCCTAGCATGTTCTTTCCCATTCAGCTTCCAGGCAAATCCTACCACCTCCAATAGCAAATGCCCAGGAAAGAGCACAAGAACAGAGAACCATCTCCCAGCAACCCAGCCTGAACATTTCTGAACCTGCAACAAAAGACTTCACACCTCCTTTAGCCAATGCTTCCCAGACCGGCTTAGGTACCATCACCACAGGCAGAGGCTCCCTGTGCTGCACTGGGCATGCATATACCTATTTCTCCCTGACTTTTCTACTAAACACCTTCAGCCTCAAAACCACAGCTAACAACTGGCTTCTGCATACACCACCCACAACCCTGCAGGGGTTGGAGGAAGGATGTCATGAAGTTTGCAGCCAGCGTTGCTGCTCCAGCACCAGAGAGGTGCCTGGGGCAGAATTACAGCTCTGCCAGCCCAGGGAGGTGACTCCCAACTCAAGGCCTATTGCCTCAGGGCAGGACATACGTGCCACCTTTGAAAACTATGAACTAGAACTGCTGCTTAAGTCAAGGACACACACCCTGGCTGAGGCAAATGAAACTCAGCTGAGGCAAATGAAACTCCGCTCAGAGATTTCTCAATCACTCCCTCTTAGACAACACAGCAGGTAAAGATCAGTGCAAATAAACAAGATCCAAATTTCCCTCCTGTTTCCTCACAGCCCTCCGATATTCCATGAGCGCTCTTTTTTATTACAGATGCCTTTTCCTGGGCTTTTGTCACTCTCCGAGCACCTTCCATACCTCCAAGGTTATGCTTTTAATTTCCAAAATATTATGTAGCAGGTCTGGTGGCACCACTTCCCAGCCACTGCAGCCTTGCTGCGTGAACTCTCATCACCACCACCACCAGGGAGATGACAGGGCTATTCCTTCCTTTCTTCCTCTACAAACCCACATTTCTTCCTCTTTCTTGACATGCTGTATTTACCAAATTTCCTGATCTGGGAAAGGTGGGCAGTTCATGGGCAACCCCATGAGCCAACACTCCTGCCGAATGTGCCACAACCAAAGATCATGGTGACCTCTGATGCTCCAGTTTATCTGCTGAGACTGGGCCTCCCCAGCACCAGAAACACTCCTCTGGCCTCCTGAAACTGCAGTCACTGCAGCTTTAGAGAACTTTTTGTCCTCCTCCTCAGGTTTATCCTCTTCCTTTGGCACAAGGTGGTGAAGGCAAGCTTTACACAGGTTGTATCCCAATACCAAGGACTGTTGACAGACAACCAAGCCTCATGCTAGCGAGGTAACAGTCCCACACAGGGGCAGTGTGTGGGAACCACTCTCCTCTGCTTGCTAGAGATACAAAAATGATTGTTCTCCCTTACACTCGCAGTAGGAAGAAGACCTACTACAAAAGTACAGGCCTAGCTGAAGCATACAGTATTTCCTAACAGACCACTAAACAAGTTGCAAGTAATTCCTTGGGATACATCGAAAGTATTCCGTTGTGTATATGAGCAAAAGAGTAAAAATAACCGAGTAGATCTGAGCATGTAATTTAAGCTTAGTACAAAACGAACCCATTTAATTACACTAATTAGCAGGCAATGCCTCACCTTTGCAGAAAAGCAGACTGCAATGCCAACTTGGAAAGACTGAGCAGGATAAATATGTATCACATAATAAATCAGGTATTTCACTCTCAAACAAATATTTTTTTCTTACACAAAGAAAGCACAAACCATAAACACATTATTGAGCCATTTCTATAATGCATTGAATTAGAGGCCTTAAAAACCCACCTACTACAGAGCCTTAAATGTCACAGCACCCTCCCCAGCTGCTTCTGCCTCCCTGTCTCTAAGGGGACACCAGAAGTATGTTAAATTTGCTCCTGTCATAGTCCCAGAGACAAACCACAACAACTTTCTACCTACTGAAAGCTCTCCAACATGTACAAACTGTGATGGAGTCCTTTGCCTTTCCAACTTAAGTCACAAATCCACCTGAAAATGAAAAGAAGCCTCTATTTACTCTGTATCAGCAGAGCCATGCAGCAGTGCTGCCAGGAGGCTGGGAAGACTGGACCGCCTTCCTCAGCCACACCGGAAAAATGAGCCCTTGCTGGAGGACTCCCAGCATGTTTCTTCCCTTCCCTGCAGACAGCAAGGACCTGCTGCCACCTGAAAGGAAAGCAAACCTGGGTGCAACCACATTGCTCACCAGCTTGCAGTGACACCAACCCAACCTATGTAACATCCTGACAGGTGAACACCCATGAGGCAAGACTGCACTGAAATCAAGCCCATCTTATCACAGCGCAGGCAGATGGAGAGTTGGTTTGATTGCTTTTACAAAAGTGGTGGCAGAAATACCAGTTATTTTGCTGAAGGCAGATGTGGAGGAGTACATGGACACTCATTAAGACAGACAACTGTTTATCAGGGCAACAGGGTGTGCCTCTAAAGGAAGTTAATTAATACCTGCTCACCTCATCAACATCAATATTAAAAAAAAAAAAACCACCAGAAAAATCCCCATGGCTTCTAGTTACTTCTTCAGAGTAAAAAGATGAAAACAAGGGGAAAGACTTAGTCATCAGTGTTCTTTGCCCCTCTGTGCCTAGCCCTGTGAGACACAGGGCACCACAACATGGCTTCTGTCACCAGAGATCCTTCCATGCTTTTTGCGTTATTTCTTCCCCTCCCTTCCTGGCATCCTCCTCCGTGCTCTTCCTCCAGCGGTCCACACCCAGCAAAACTTTCACCAAAGATTCACTTTTCCTTGAGGCCCACAAACACACAAGGTAAGCAGGTAATTAAGATCTCCCAGCAATTTGAGTAGCCTTTGTTTTAAACCCTTGTAATACAGAGACCTACACTGTATTTACAAGTGACTTAGGGCATTTAAGAACTGCAGTAAAAATCAGGTATTGCTGTACTGGATGGAGTTGAGCCAAGTGAGGAGACGACTATCACCGATTCCTCCCGAGACACTACTTCCCCCTCGGATGTGTATGAATAACTGCGCATAATCAACGAAACCAACCAAAGTAGTATCAAAACCCCACAGATTCGGTCAAATCAGCACGAATTTATCTTGCTTTGGTTTGACTCAATCCTGAAAATACATTACGCTAAACCAAAGACACGCTAAAACTAGGAGCTAAAGCTAGGAGTGCTACACAAAACCTAAGTTTTATAAAAGTTATTATAAACAGGCTAACTGGGTAAATCCGTGCGTGATGATCCAGGTGACCAGGAACATGGATCGCCAGTGTTAACGCCTTGCTCACCTCCGAGGAAAACGCTGTCCTTACAGCCGAGCTGCGAGCCGCTACCTCAGCCCTGCGGCTCGCCCAGCGGGCTCACAGCCACGAGGCTTTTCTAGAACCGTGGCGATTCGGGGGCACCGGCAGCCTCACGGCGCCCTGTCGCCCCTGGCCCACGCTTTGTCCCCCACACTCGGAACCCGCCGAAGGCCGGAGCCACAGGCGCCTTACCACGGCACACACACACCAGGCTCCTCACAGGCGGAGCGAGGCGGGTTACAGCTGCCGCCGCTGCTGGCTACCCCGGATCAGCAGATCCAAGATGGGCTCAGCAGAAACCCCGCCGACCCCCCGCCCCCGCCGGCCACCACCCCCCGGGTCGGCGCGGGGAAGGAAAGCGGCACCTCCCACCCACCTCCCCCAGGCCGGCGGGCCCTCCGGTGGGCGACGGAGCTCCGTGAA
>JAVJGJ010000014.1:90270438-90291430 GCA_035590215.1 Microhierax caerulescens | reverse complement strand
GGGTTTGCTGGGGAGGCGCCGCTGCCTCGGCTGCGATGTGACGGAGCGGGCGGGAGAGGCTCGTCCAGAAAAGCCTCCCCGAGGCCTTACGCGCCGGAGCCCCCGGTTGAAGCCGCGGCGGGGCGGGAGGCCGGGCAGGCGCGGCCCCGGGACTGGGCTGCCGGCCCGCAGGTAGCGCCGCCCGGGCTTGCTCGGCGCGGGGCTCCGGTGGGTTTCCCAGGGCTCTCCTCAAGTTCCTGGGGTGCCCGCCCGAGTGTGCGCCGCAGCCGTCGGCGCTGCCCTGGGAGATAGGATCGGTTTGAACACCCTTCTGGGCCGCTGGATGCCGCCCTCCATTGCCAGTCACGATGCCCAGCAGGCCCGACAGGTCTGGCCTCCGAGCGAGCGAGTTTCTTCGGCAGCTGTAAATAGCAGAGGCGCGCCAACACATACCGAAGCCCTTTCGAAACAGCGTATCTTCTTATGGTAGGAAAACATGGAGAAACAAAGATCACCCAAAACCACTTGTGAAAGGAGACACTGACACTGTCTAGATTACATCAGGCGTCCAAGGGTGCTGGTCAAGATTCGTGAATACTAGTTTAGTGCATTGGCAGATCAACTCATTAATATAAATTTGATTCAGGTCAGATGCAGGCACATGCTTTTCTTCTAGGCCAAGCACAGAATTGATGTTGGTTTTGTATTTTTACAGTAGCTGCAGGAAGATGGGCCGTACCCAATAAGGCATTGTTACAGTGGCACAGGCAGACATACCTGACCTGGTGTAAAGCCTGCCAAACCCAGGTTAGCCTGTCAACTTTTTTTTTTTTAAAAAAAAAAGGCCAAAAAAAAGCTAGAGTTAGCACTCTGTGTTACGCGGTCTTGACCTTTCTGATCCAGCTCAGAGCCATAGTGCTGCATTTGCTCCATTGTCAAACCCTGGCCTAACTGGGTCACGTTAGATGTTTGTGTTCACTGGATCAAGAGTGGAGAGGAAGGGTTGCTTACTGTTGCCCTCTTAATTAGATGTACTTCAAAGAGGTGGTCTTGGTTTCATTACGTTGCAAATACCTGCATGGGCTGCTGCCTTTGGCTATCCTTCAGACTTTTAGCTGCTGACATTTTCCTGCCCTCCTTTTATATGACTGATCTTCTAGTAGAGCATTACCTTCAGATCTCCATCTTCTCAGCCTTGGCAGAGTTGCTGTAGGTGGGACTGAGGGATCCCACTTAAGTGCTATAAATCTGGTTGCTGTCTTTGCCCGCAGGATCCTGCTCGGTTCTTTCTATACTAGCTCAAACATGGGGAACCCCACAAGATTGCCCTACAAAATAATTTCCTGCATTCATTAAAACACTTTGCAATTCTCATAAGAAAAGCATATAGAAGTACGATTTTTACATTTAGTAGTAGTGTGTTACTGCATGAGATTTACTGAAGTATATAGCATAGAAATACAGTGGTAAGCTGCACTAAACAATGCTTCCTTCCTCTTCACCATGTTAGCATTTTTGTTAATGGGAGCTCAGGGTAAGAACTGGGCAGAGTAAGCTTTAGATCAAGAAAGTGAGACCAAATTGGGAAGATGCCATTAATCTGCACTTTCCCAAAGAAACCTGGGCCAGCGTGGGGGGCTCAACAAGGTAATGTGCAGTACCAGTTTGGCATACCTCTTACAATATGCGGGATTATCACTGTACAGGCAGCTATCATTTTGCTCTTGAGAGTAGGAAAGTTGAATTAACAGAAAAAAATATTTGGTTGTCTTCCTACTTCAGCTGTTATAGTGTTTTGCCTGTTCTCTGCATGTAGGGGGGCTAGTGCTGCCCTGAAACTTAAAAAGCAGACACTTCACCTGAAGCAAAAATTGGTCCAAAGCACCAAGTACAGACAACCCACCTCTATGTGCATACGATAAACTTCTACATTACATGAACTAAATTATTAAACTTCATTATTAACCTAATTACTTGAATTCACCTCAGATGGTCTTGATCCAATATACATTTACCCTGATGGACAGCAGGACGGATACTATCCCGATGGATAGTAAGTGCACAAGGGTCTCAATGGTAGTCTAAGACATCAGGAACTTAAACACACTTCACAAGTTAAATTATTCAAAGCAGTGTCTGTTAGTAGTTCCACAGCATTATTATTCTCCATCTCTAAATTGTGAAGGCTATTCTATTGCACAAGACTTGGAAATTACTGCTTATTAAGACTAATTATTTCAATCTATTTCCATGTTTTTTTCTAATTAAGTATCATTAGAATAAAGAATAGCTTTCATATTCCTTTTAATGCTTAATTTAGTAAACATTCCCTTTGGAAAGAGCATGGCTGTGGTTTACATGCTAAATACTTGGAAATGATGAATGGAAGTCACCTGGAATTCTAAGGTAGAAAATAGCCCTCGATAGCAGACAGATCCTGCATTATCTGCTCTTTCAAGGAGGCATTTCATTTTCCACATAAAACATTACTATTGGCACTGAACTTTATTGAACCATGTTATGTTATTTTTTTTTAAAGTGGAAATAAAACTTACCTTGATCCCTGGCAAGGTCAGGCACAGAAGCAGGCAGAGCAAGGCACCCTGAGCTATGCTGGGGAGCGTTGCCTGGGCTTTCCCACACTGCCAGGCTCACTGCCACAGCAGCCGCTGCTGCATGCCTGGTCTCCCCTGAGGTGGGCCCGATAAGTGAAATTAAAAGCTCTTTGTAGGGAGTGGGTTAGCTTGGTTGTCATACACAATTCATTTTGTTGTCTGCAGACAGAGCCCATAGATAGCAATACTTAAAGGGGAAGAAGCACATTGGAGCAGAGAGAGGGTCTGACGGAGTCAACATCTGCAAAGCCATGATCCACATGGAGAAGTGCTGTCCTAGGGTAATCATGGTTTTACCAGCCAACCTCATAGTATCTGACAGGAAATGTTTTGTTTGTACTTTGCTGTCTTGTTTTGCCTCCTGGTAAGACTTACATGGCTTCATTAACTTGAATCTCTGCTTTTGGAAAAGTTTCATATTTATGCTTTCTTCTTCCACTTCTCATCCACACCTACACCTTAGCACAACCAGGCATTTTTTTTCTTGGAGTGTTACCAAAGTACTTCCGCCAAACCACAAAGCATGTCTCCATCTCCTGTCTTGAAATGAATCAGCTGCCTAATTCTTTGCTGGTGTGCTACTTATTTGCTTCTTCTGATAATAAATAATTTTTAAAAATATTTCTATTATTCAGTGGAACAAGATTAGCTAAACTTCTAAGACCCCAGCAAAGAAGCATCAGCTCTTTCTCCTGCTTTATAGAAAATGAGACACTGGTGTTTTAGGTCAAGTCCTGAGGTTACGTCAAAATAACTTCAAATCTATTCACACCTCATCCAAATGAGGTCAGAACTTGGTCCAGAATAAAGCAAAAATCTCAAGCAAATTCATTTGTAAGAACTTTAACAGTTTTCTGTGGAACAGTGGTATTTTTTTCAGTCTAGGCTCAGAGCAACAGAGTACGATTCGCTCCTTATTTCCTCAATTAAGTCCTACATTATTTAGCTTTGAAATTTAAGGAAAGCTGTAAAGTAATTGTTTAATTAAAACCCAAAGGAATGTGAGAGGATGACTGACTGCATGACTTGGCTCTGATGGTATCACCAAATTACTCTTTAAAGAGAGCCTTTAGCGAGGCTGGGCTCTCACGACGTAATAATGCTGGCATGTTTTATTTATAAGGTTACCATAACTTTCCTGTAACAACATGTGAAAAAGCGCTGTTGCTGCTAGGTGTATGGCCCTTGTAAACTCGGTAGGATTTTGGCAAAATACCAGTGAAAACAATCTCAGTGTATGAATTAACACCGATGTGTGACACAAATAAGGTAACAGGGTTTCCAAAGCAAAGGCTTTGAACCAGGCTTATCACCCAAGAGGCCACAGCAGATGAATGTGAGGAGGAAGGCAGAGGCACAGAAAGGCTGCGTTTCCTTGCCTATGCAAAAGCCAGATCTTGGAAAGGGGAAAGAAGGAGACATTGCAGTGAAACAGCAGGATGGCAAGTCTGAGGAGGGATGGAATATGAAAGTGCCCAGCCTGGCAGGATGTGGTGGGCATGACTGATTCTAATTTGTCTTTGGACTTTAACAGTAATTACATGGTAGTAAATATGTACAAATTATCTTCCCATTCTTCAGCACCTGTTACCTTCACCCATAGTGCTTCCCCGCCCTTGTTCCATCAACGTGTTTAATTGCTCCATCCATCAGCAGCTTCGCACTTTCTGCCCTAAAAACTGATACTGGCCCAGGAATATCAGCATAAATTTAGCTTGTAAAAACACAGGTTAGAAACACAAACATCTCTTGCCAAAAGGAAAAGAATTCTGACCTGGTCTTCACCTAGGGAAGTTTCAGCCATTTCTGGCCAGAATTACATTCATTGCTCATGCCAGCAGCACTTCATTGCTGGCCCTGACATACTACTGCACATACTCAGTCTCCAAAAGATTCCTCGGACATTTTCTCTGCCAGCTGCCATGTGGACAGTCTTTGTCCAGGAGCTGAGAGAACAAACTCATTCCAGCAAGTACCACCAGAATTTGTATTCTCTTGGATTTGTGTATTTGAACTAAGAACAGGTTTAAGACAAGAAAAAGAAGGAAAAGGAGTGAAAACTGTTCCTGATAGACCTCACACCAGGAAAAGTAGGAGTAACTCCACAGAATTTATTAGTATCAACCCCCATAGCTCTGCATATTTAATATACTAATAATGATATTTCAGACAATGTTGCCATCTGTATTTTAAAAGAGAGAAGTTACTCTGAAAAGGGATGTGTGAAGATAATATGGTGTACAGAGACTGCCCTGATCCTGTTCACTGTTGCTGCTCATGTATTGAATTCCGTGCAAATGGCTGTTATATCTATAAAAAGTGAGGAAATTCTGTCAGAGTAATTTCCCTGTTTATGAACATCTCTCACACCCATTAATTTTTTTCTCCAGCTATGTAATTTTATGTTCTTGGGTCCATTCCTGTACAACGTCAATCACCTACGATTGCCGTGACTTCCAAGTTACCCCTTTTAGACACAGCAAGAACTTGGGAGTGGTAATGCAAAGCTGCTGGCTTGAGTTATTTATGTAACTATTTTAAAAACTTATTTTTAGAGCAAGAACTTTGTAGAGCACACAGCACACTGCTTGCCATTTCCTTTTATTCAATTAATCTCTCCTGCATCATAGTCATATTTTCTCTAGAAATCATTGCAGGGATACACATCTAGTTTTGTAATGCTCCCAAGTAAACATTACACACCGGCTTGCAGAGCATTTATTCTGATCCTGAAAACTGCAGGCCTCAGGTCATCATCGAACCCACTGGTTTAGAAACATTACTACCTCAATCTTGAATCGTTAGAAATGCTCTAAAATGTATACAAGCTAGAGAACAAACAAAGCAACTGAGAGGAAAACAAGTAACAAAAATTATTCTGGTGGTTAAGAAAACATTTTCTTACACTTTACCTAATTATCTTAAAAGCTTAAACACCCTTCTCTGTTTCTGTCTGCAGTTTTAAGGGGTTTTATGCTTAACATGTTTCAACAGACAAATTGGCCAACTGAGTGAATAGCATCACCTGTTCTTCAGCTGTAGGAGATCATAGGATAAGATAAATGATGGGATAAAAAAGCAGGGGAGAGATGAACACTGTGGCTTGCCGTGTTCTGGGCTGGTACTATTGCCACTAACAACAATAACAAAAATGCATCTCACTATCTTAGGTTTTCTATTATTTTCAAGTGCATGTATTCTGGAAAGATCAAATGAATTTTAAACCCATTTTTCTTAAGATTAAAAAGAAAATAGAGAGAAAATTGCATTGTCATACATTATGTTTTCCAAATTTTAGCATAGTGGCCCAGCAGTAGTACATTTTTCAGAATTTAATATTGATACTGGGAACTAACACCCCCAAAGGTCATATAACTGCAATTTATGTGTATCAGCACCCGCATACACAGAGGCAAGCATAGGTGAACAACCGCTTCCCACATTGGTTTTGGAGGAACCAACAGCTTGAACAACATTGTTCTAAACTGAGAGCAAAGAGTTTTCCAGTCTCTACCTTGTGCTTGTACAGGGAGGGAGAGGGAAGGAGTAAGGAAGAAGTACCGCTTGTTGCTAAAGCAGCGTATCCCTATGAATTCCTTTGTGCCGCTTACAGGACGACCTCCCTCTTGTGCAGGATACGGGCCGTGACTTAGAGCGAACAAGTTAGATCTCACAGAGTAAATAGTCTTCAGCTCTTGAATATTAAACTATTTACATTTTAATACAGGGAAGGGAGCACAGTTTAAACCTTTATGGGAAGAATGTCTTCTACTGGGGTTTCCAGGCTGCCTCGCAGTGCTGAAGTCCCGGAGGTGTCCCGGGTCCCCGGGCTTCTCTGACCAGCCATGACTGATGCTGAAGGCCACAGTGCTACCTCGGGCACATAGGGCTGTGGGGCACTAGGACAGCTTTAGTGCCACGCTGCTGACGCCTGAAATACAGGGTGGCGGCTGGGGCACCTGAGCTGTCTACACTGGCGAGGCCGGGCCATGGTGGGGTGGAACGCAGGAATGGGTGCTGTGCTCTTTGTGAGTCACGGCAGAGGGAAGATCCCCACACTGCCAGCCGGAGTAGCAGCCTGTGCTTTCTCCATATGCACAATGAGTACAATTACAGGAGAGACGATGATTTTCCCCTGCTTCCAGCCCTTTACCACTAGCTGTAAAATGCAGCCTGGGGGTCTGTATCCACCCTTCATTGACGCCTCTTCGTTTTGAAATTAACTTACTGCAGAGCCAGGAGGTCTGCTCAGGGCCTTTGCTGGGGCCCAAGACAAGCTTTGGGTGTCATTTCCCAGGGCAACACCACAGGAAGTGCTGAACCTTATCAGAGAGCTACTGTGATACCTGAGTACCTCATAGGTATTATTTGTGTATTAGGAACTTACTAACAGTCATACTAGTTATTGAAAATAAATCTGGGAAAGGACAGTAGCAGTGCCCAATTTGTCGTGGTGTGTACAATCCTGTTTTGCAGATCACTTCATAAAAGTAATCTTAAAAAATAAATCTATTCATCCATTTATAAATCCATTTATAAATCCATTTATAAAATCCATTCAAGGATCACTGTTGTGGGTTGGTTTTTTTTCTTCTTCTTCTCACAGCTTGATTCTTAAGTGCTTTACAGCAGCAAAGATCTACCTAGGACTCAAGTGAATCACTAGTGATCCTTCACCACAGTTTCAAGACCACTGACAAAAATAAAGCTCATTGCACAGGCTTGAATCATAGCAGCAAACACTGGTATGGTATTGGTATGAAGAAGTTACATCATCAGTGATTTAACCCCTCAGCTAACAGTATTTTCTCCAGATATTCAGCCAAACTTGTAAAGTTACATTTGAAAGCAAATATAAAGGAAAATATGGTAATATCTATCTTCATGAATACTCAGGTATCATGCTTCCTTTAATCTTAATAAATAAAAGAGTGGACAAACAACATTAATGATTCAGGAGTTAATAAGAGTGAAATGAACTGTCACCATGGAAAGTATTAATATACTTCATAGTAAAAGTAGATTCCCTTCATTTTTAATTCTGAAGTTATGATTTAAACAAACAAAAAAAAAGTAGAACATTTCCCCCCAGTGTTTCACTAGAAGATTAACAGCAGCTCCAGAGTGGCCTCTGTCTAAGCAGCAGTATGTACGTGCACGTAGCTTCAAGAGAAGTTCAGCATTTATGTTACCGGTACCCTTGGAGAACAGCTCTTGCACACTGAACAGAACAGCATCTACTGGCCATGGCTCCCAGGTTTTCCTTTCCTTGTTTTCTTTGCCAGGTAATATGCCAGAGAACAGATGCCAGGTCTGCAAACTGGCTTGTAAACTGTCACTAGCACTGTGGATACCATAGTTTGGAAGCCTTCACCTTAAGGCTCTTCTACCCCCCTGTCTGCATTTCCTTCATGTATCTACAATATGTCAGAAAGCAAATTAGCATACAGCAAAAGAAACAATAGTAAAATATTTTGAGGCTCAGACAACCACCCGTTCATTCAGTATTACACCCTCCTTCAGAAGACACCTCAGAACAAATTAACATACATGGATTTCTAAATTAGTCATATTCTTGCTGGGAGTAAAAAGTGCTAAGAAACAAGTTAGATTCATAAATGAAAATGTATTTCACCTTTATACATGCTATACAAGACATGCAAATACAGAAATCTACAGGTTATACAATGACACTATAATAAAACAAAACATGACATTTGTCAAACACAATGTCAAACAGCAAAACAAACTGGTTTTGTTTATTATTTAGGAAACAGATGAAGGACTAATTTGGAAGACAGTACCATGCTACAGCTTACTGCACAAAGGAAAGTATTTCTCTGAAGTACACAAACATAAGTAGAGCTGGATTGTTGTAGGTATGATTTCTTTATATATCACACAATGTCATCGGCTACTTTCCTGTTGCTGGCTTTAAAGAGCTCAAGAACGGGGCTACAACTGAGCTCAAGCTATGCTGTGAACTCCCTCACACGTGAAAAAAAAATCCAAAGAAAAAAAGCAAAAAAAACCCCACTCCCCCCAAGTTTTCACTTCTTTTGTGTTAAGTGTCCCAAGACAGTTTTATTTATATTTTATTCTTATAAGGAACTGGACAAAAATGTCCTCAAAGAAGCACATGACCTAGCATAAAGTTATAGTCCACTAACAGAAATAAAGTTAAACACTGTATGGCACATAATGTCTAGACATTATACATCCTGATGTGAGTTCTTCCATACAGATGCTTACAGAATGTTGAGGGGGCTAGCAGTGTTCCCCGTGTGTGTCTCAGCCTTTGTACTTCTGCTGCAACATTTGCATATTGTTGCTTCTGTGATTAAATGTTGGTTTGTTGAGCTTATAGGAAGACAAAATACTTCTCCACATGTTAGAAAGCCTGCTGGTATTAATGAAGTGTCTGCATCTTCAAAGATTAACATGTTATCTTACCTCCCGACCACTCACTTTGATCTACTACAGCTACACTACCTATATATTAAGAGATTACACTAGGCACTTTGCCTATTTTGTTTACAGGTGTTAAAACAAATCTAGTTTTAAACACATAGTTGATAGTTGCTCCCAGACTAATTAATATTAACCATTAAGTGCCAGTAGTGACTAAAAGTGTCAACATAACCATAATGGGATATCTCCCACATGCCACAACCAGTAAGAAGGCTCTTTTGATTCCAGCAGTTGTATAATTCAAAACTATAGCTGAAGAGGCTTGAAAAATACACACCTGCATAAAAGTTGCCAATAACTCCTTATTAAAGACAAAAAGATAGGCACAAAACTCAAGTACAGTATATTATTTCATTTCAATGCATTGTGGGCAAACCCCATCATTATTTACAAGAAGGAGATGTCCAAATGGATGTATGATAAAGCTTAAGGAAGAATTATTTCAAAATAAAATGCACAGGTAAAAATCACAGTGAAGTGTTGAGATGAATTTTAAATTAAAAGAAGAAATAAGTGCTTTACTAGCAGCTAAAGCTCAAATTCTAATGTACACTCAGCCTTCCCTGAAACCATCAAGGCTCTAGATCATTGGTTTCTACCAAAAGCAGCCAGTTACTCAACATATTCCCTGGGAAAACAAAGCTCTATTCAGCTCTGATTATTTGACATCCAGTGTCAAGGACTGAAGAAGCTTTTTCAAGTGACAAGCTCCTATTTTACTGCCAGTAGTATCATAAGGATATATATCCTCCACAAATTGCTACCTCTGTCAATTAAAAAAGAGAGAGAGAAGAATATCAAGTCAGCTATGCAAGTTATATGACCTCAGTTTTGTAATTTAGAATACACTTTTCCAGAAAAATTGACTGTGGCATTGTACTTCGAAACTGTCACTGAAGCCTCCTAAGCTTTTTTCTATGCAGGCTTTCCAGGATAAGTGATTATACACTGTGCTGCAAAAGTATTTACAGCAGCAGAAAAGAGTAAGCAGCAACAATAATTACCATTTTCTAGGCTGGCCCCACTTTTAACTGTTTTCTTCATGCAAATAGGCTCCAAATACTTACAGGAAAGGTATAGTATTAATGAAGAAACAAAACCCCAACAACTCTTCTCACTATATTCTGAATGTATAAAGGAAATGTATCCATTTACCAGATACTTTTGGTTGCTATCATACGCTCAGTTTGCATATGATGCCCATTTACAAAGACCTGTAAATATGAAAGATTATGCTGAACTTAAAGATCTAGAAGACCAGCTTTCTTCCTCTTCTCCATATATGCTGTTTACAACTGCTATATTTTTCTGGGAAGCTTGTAAGTAATCTCAGCAATTTATTATATTGAAGATGTTTATCACCATACTGTACCTTTATCTGTTCTGCTGAAAAGTGAGGTTGTCAACAGATAGAATTGAGTGTATTTTCCTGTCCTGGACTGTTAAAACCCTCAATCAAGTTTTTGTTACAGTCATCTAGGCTAACAGTATCACTGGACATCTTGGAGTACGTAGCTTGGCCTGTGAAATCCAAGAGATCTTCCAAAGCCTTGGCATTACTCGTCCCATCTTGGTCCAAAGAAACACTGGGCATGAGTTCATTCATGGGTGAATATTCAGGGATAGAGATAAGTTCTTCTTTTGAAACTGGGCTACACAGAAAATAAAAAAAAGGAAGATGTAGAATAAGAAGTATGTAACTTTTCATAAAGCAATAATCAAATTCATCTTCTGACTGTTCAAAAACTACCACTTATCTTAAGGCCAGCTGCAGCAAATCTCCATCTATAATATGTCCCAATCCAAACAAAAAGAGGTTGCCCTGTTCAGGATGGAAGATCATACCTAATCTATATTCCGTAAAGATTAAGGTTTGTGGTAGCTGTGTAATGGGAACACTCCTCTCCTAAAAACTGCTTCTGGTAGTTTACTGAACTGAGTTTACTGATTGCTCATTACTTCAGTCCCTGAACCACTCCCTTACCTAAATGTTTATTGCATCTTGCAAATTATTGTCCTGACTCTGCAAACATTTCTCAAGATGTTGTGATACACTTCAGACATAGAAATACCAGAATTTAATTTAAGAAGCACTGCAACCAGTTGATGCTTTGCTGAGACAAGTAAGGCTAGTGAATTTCAGTTTGGAGAGGGGAAGGATTTCACAAACATTTCTGAACAAATGAAAGGGTGGTGAGTAAGTTGAGTGCAAAACTACGATGCATGAAATCCTGCAACACAAACCTAGGTAGGGGGTGCCTGATGCCACTAGTAAGAAACTAGGTTTTACACAGATCGAAGAATATAATTTACTCAGCGAGACTGTACTGTGGGACTTACTGCTAGATGAGGTCCTGGATGCAAACATTATCCGCAGGTTGAAAAAGGAGTTGGATGAACTCATGGGCAACACGCCCGTCAGTGGCTATTTAAAAGGCCAAGGCAGAGTTGTACCTTCTTAACATCCCTAAACACAGCACTTCTGTGTGGTCCTGGGTTGCAGAAGGTGGTGGGCTCAGTGCTCTCCCTAACTAGTTTTTCCTATTGATACTCTCAGAGACCAAATAACAGGCTATATAGACTTCTGGTCTGTCCCAGTAGGGCATTTCTAACATATTTATGCCTATTTACTGAAAATACTGAAACAATATGAGAGGTTCTGTTGGCTTACTGATTAACACAGAACCATGTAAAAATTACACGCTTAAAATTCAGAGCTAGGTTTCTCATAGCAGCCTTAAATTATTAACCTCTTTTTTTCCCGGAAGTCGTTCCATCAAAATCCAACAGTACTTAATACGCAAAGTTATTTAGTGATTTCCACACATTTGTTCCAATTAAGCACTTACAATTGTAAATTCATTATTTTCTTTATTCTGTTTGTATGGAGGGAGAAAAACTCATGCATCATAGCTATGCAGTCTTGAGACAAAAAAAATGGTGACATCAGAACAATAACTACAGTAGTTACTTTCACAGAACAATGTGAAAGGTTTGGGCAAACTATATGGAATCCATACACAAGGACTGTGGAAGGATTTCAGAGCCCCCCACCTCCTATTAAATATGCGAGAGTGAGATGAGGTTCTGTTGACTCTTGGCTGAAACAACCTATTTCGCGCTAACAGAAGTGCAGTACACATACACCTGACAGTCACACTGGGGGGTAGGGGAGAAGTATTAACAAGGGAAACTGAAAACTTTGTGTGAGTCTAATATGAATTCTGCAATTTCTATTGGTAGATATGGTCTGTACCTAACATCCATGGACTGAACCTCATCTGTTGAGTCTTCCATGCTGTTAAATTTCCCATCAACAGCTTCCAGCTGAACAAGTCCTGGAATTGACTTCAGTCCATTAGTAACTATATTTTGGGAACGGATTACAGAAGCAGCACTTTCTAAGCTTTCATTTTTCAGGCAGGTTGCCAATCCATTGATATCTATATATATAAAAAAAAAAGATTAGAAATTGTGACAGTAGCAACTTCGTTATTTAAATAGTTTGAAAAAGAAAAAGAAATCACAAATGCTTTTAAGTTATAGATCAAGTAGAAAGGAGGATTAACAATGCAGCAGGACTCAGTTTCATCTATGACTCATCATACTATACTGTCAATCCTCTTTCCCACTCTGAATCTGTTCTTTATGCTACGTATTTTAAATCTGAGGGAACAGAAGAGAATGTTTTGTCTTTTATGACATGTACTAAATAAAAGCCTTAGCCTGGGGAAGGAAACAAAATAGATAAATGCCTGTTATGTATATTTTATTTAATAAATCTTTAAATACAAATGCTTTTTTTGTAAAGACAAATTAAATGTAAGATTAGAACAATGCCATAAAAAGTTTGCAAGCTTGGTTGTGTGCTAAAATTTTCTAGCTACAAAATTCAAAGGTAGGTTGCAGCAATCAAACCTATTGGCAGATTAGAACTTCTCATTTACAGAAATGCTATGTTATGTACTAAAACCAAGGAGAAACTTTCTTTTGCTTCTGCTTAAGCAGCAAAACAAAGCTACATCTCCAGTTTCTAACATTTGCCACTGACACAAATGTAGCTGTTCTTTTTGAGATGAAAGCAAAGAACCTGTGATAATGCACAGTGCTCTGCTTGAGATTACAGAACTCTGTTGAAGAGAACTAACTGTGAAAACAGGTCTGAAAAATATGGCAATTTTTACCTGGCTGGTTGAGAACAAGGGCCTTTGGTTGCTTTTCCACATTCAAAGTCGACGGTACCTCCAGTTTCGGTTCTTCTTTCTGTAATCAAATAATGAGTCAACTATATTAGATGAAGGACTGTAACCTTCATGGAACTGATTGGAGCCAAAACCTGTGAGATTTCCCAGGGCCACAGGATGGTCAAAGGTCATCAACAGCAAGAGGGGATTATTTTTCTTTTGCTTCCTTTTAATTAGGCATAGGATATTTAATTTTTTTTACTTCAAAATAAAAACATTCTCTGTACGTAACTGAAGAAACAGTTTCCTGAGCAGAAAACTTTGAGTAGAAGTAACAACTGGACTTGGTACTTCCTAGCTGGACACAACTGCCTTGTTCTCAATCCTGCGTCCCTCGCAGGCTTAACACCAAGAGCTCAGTAACTAATTCACTGGCTGGTACGAAGCAGGAGAAGACACTATTCACATTACACTCCAGCGTTCAGGAATAGCCTCTTGCCACCTTTCTAGATAGAGTGAGGGAGTTAAGTCTGCAACAGTTACATAAAACTGGTCTGGAACAGTTACATAAAACTGTGTCTCTGTAGCAGTGGCACAACTGTAACTGTGACATGGCAACCCTCATTCTCAATTCAAAATGCAACTAAAATTTGGGTGCAGAGCATACCTACTAACATGGAACTACTCCAGAATTTAATAATTTTCACTTATTAATTAATAATATGGGTAATAAAACAAAACAAAAAAAACCTGCAACCCTGTTTCATACCTTTATTTCTGGTGTTTCACTCCTCCTTGTTCTCTTCATAATTTCATCTATTCTCTAGAAATCAAAATAAATTGGAGGATGAGAAGGCAGACAGAATATTTAACACAAGGACTGATAAAGGAGAAAAAAAAGAAAAACTTATCTACTGTCATGACCTCATCTCTGCCTGTCTTGAAAAAGGGAGAATAAATTAAAAAAAAAAAAAAGAAAACAAAAGGTAGAAAATACCTGGGAGCTGGCTTTCACATGTCAGATCTCACAGAACATAACTTTCTCAGTTGATGCAATTTGGGAGACAAACATTTTAACACTAGGTGTTTGCAGTTACGAGTTGTGCTACGCTTTGGAACAAGATGTTTATTTAAAACCAACAGCTATTATTTTAATTTAGTTGCTCTTCCAACTATTTTCAACTATGTTTTTTTAAAATAGTTAGGCTTTTTGGAATGGAAGAGTAAAATGAAGTATCTGAAGTTATTCTTGCTGGAAATGTGTAAGACATTACCCTAAAATACTTTTTTCTCCCCTTCGTTGTTCATTAAAAAAACCCTCCCAACAAACCTTGACTCCCTTGCACTACTGTGAAAGGGAACAATTTCACATTTAATGATACTTTGATTTGGTATTCTAATCTGCAACTGCAACATGCCTCCAGCTCAGTGGTAAACAGTTAAAAATAACATATTTGAGTTAAGTATGTGGAAAGACCACCTCATATAACCAGACAGAGGTTCTGCAGCTCTGCAGCTGTTCTCTCCTACCTGCCACTGAGCTGTAGATAAAGCTAATTTACGTAGCTCCAGCCATTTCCTGGCACAGGAGTGGCCAGACAGCCCTACTACCTCTGCATAATGCAACCAGAGACAAGCCAGGTGGGAGCAAATCTCTCTGTTAATCCCATTAACTTTTTCCATTAATGACACTGAGCTTTTGTTAAATAAGTTTTTTAAACAAAGTCATTCATGTTCCTCAATAACCTGTGATGTCCGGGGTGGGTGGGAATTGACATTGGCTTTGGCATGCCATTCCCATTTGTCTCAGGCATTTAACTTGGTGGGTAGAGGCTAATTCTGTGTTGGTTCAGTGCCTAGTAGAAAGTCATTTGCCTTAGGCAATTCAACTTGGTTACAAACTTTGCTGTCCACATTCCCCTAACATACAAGTAGCAAATATTTAGGCACAAATATCCATCCATAACCCCTCTCCAGATTATTATTTCTGCATACTATTGGGAACTTCCTGGGTTATGTATTAAACAAGAAATGAAATAATTATCTTGAGATGCAAATACCTACCTTCTTCCGCTCCAGTCTTTCTTGCTCCATTTGCTGTATGATTTGTTCCCTTTCAAGACGAAGTTGTTCGGCTACTTCACGTGCTTTGATTTCTGCTTCTTCCCTCTAACCAAAATGTGATAGGGCCATTATTTATTTCAGACAGATTACCAGATACTATGAAGTATTTATTTACGTATATATCTAAATACATGTATATAAATCTTCACATTTGTGTTTGAGATGGTACCTGTTTCTCAGGTTTGGCCTGGAGCTCTTCTTCTTGCTTCTCCTTTAGCATTTGTTCTTTCTCAGCTCTTCTCCTGGCTTCTTCTTCTGCCTTTTTTCTAGCTGCTGCTTCTTCACGTTTTCTTTCCTCCTCCTTCTTACGAGCTTCTTCCTCTAGACGAAGTCTTTCTTCTTCTGCCTTTCTTTTCTGTTCTTCTCTTTCAAGCCTGCAAAAAATATAACAGTATGTTTAAAAGGCTTCATCTTGTTTAGCATGAACTCTATTGCATGCATAACACACAATCAGCAGTAACTGGTAATACATACAGCAGCACACATTTTCATGAAAAATACCAAAAGGTTGGGCACACGCCCAGAATTCATGATGCTATCAAACTTCTATTCCAATTGTATTTCACTGCCTAAAATACTTCATAGAAATTAAATTTTCCCTTGAAATAACCAGGTGTGATCAAAGACAGAACACTGCCATTCTAATTTCAATTAGAGCTTCAATAATAAAAGTAAGTTTCAATAACAAAAACATTCCTCTTTCCCCTGTACTTCACACCCAAAATGCTGGTATCTATAAACAAGCAAGTACTTTTTTTCCTTGTTTCATCTGAAGATAAACAGATTAGATGAGTAGCAGCAAACAAGTCCACAAAACACAGCGGTACACCAGAAAGAGTGGGTCTAAATTCCACCTGTGTTGCTCCCTGGCCCACTGAGGGATATCATGTTCCTTTGTCACCACATGCAAAAGCTGTTTTGACAAGTGATCATTCTTATCCTTGCATATCAGGGATTCAGGTAATATTCCCACTCAGCCAAAGTGGCAGGCACTGGCGATCCCCATGCCCTGCCATGTTTTCAGTAAGAACAGACAAAATTGTATTTAGACATGCAGTTAGTGATTTACTATTAGGGGCCTGAAGGAACGGCATGATTCGTTGACACTTGCAACTTGCAGCCCATGTGGAGAACAACCCAAAAAGCTTGCTCCCAGAACACAGCCAGAATTTCACTGCTCAGGCACAGCAACCTTCATTATGCCCACACTCTTAAAGCCCTCAACTGCCTACAACAGACTTGGGCAGGAAGATGAACTTTAGGTTAATCTGTTGAATGACACTAGCCTTGCCAACAACTACTACTGCAAGGCTCTTTCTTCTGCATGAACTAGCTCATTTAGAACTGACTCAAATATTTTTTTTACAACTTAAAATACTTCAGGTATGTCCCCATGGCCATATGCAGTACAGTGCCGTGTGGACATACCTGAAATATTTGAATGAGTAACAGTTTATATTCAGGCTTCTTAAAGAGGTCAAATTATTATTTTCTAACTTCACTAGTTATGAAGACTGCAAAAGACACTAATGAATTGTGAGTCCCAGTTGAAAGAAATCAACACTTACATGTAAGCTCTTACCTTGATTCTAAAACTGCCACATTTTCAAGCATCTTCAATGATACAGGTTAAATTATTAGGTAATAACTTTAACAAATCTATAAAGGTACCTCTCCCGTTCATCTCTTTCCTGTCTCTCCCTTTCTTCTTGTTCTTTCTGCAGGCGTGCCTGTCGTCTTTTTTCAGCTAGAATTTTTGAAGCTTCTTCTGCATCAGTTGTTCCTGCTGTAATCTTCCCTGAAAGATGACCAAGGGTTGAAAGTTAGGCAGGAAACAGAGTGACCAGCACTTCCAGGCTCGCAGAAAGGCTGAAATGGGCCTGGTTCACACTGGTACGACACCTTCGCCCTTCAAAAGCATACCTTGGCATTTTCAGCAGATAGAATATGGGACAGATAACAGCATCCCTGGATTTCAGCATTTGCATATCCTCATTAACAAGCAGTTTTCACACATGGGTAACCCTGGTGAAAACTATACATTTACTGGTTCCATTATGTACCTTTACACATTCTCATAAGCCTATGACTGAGCAGCTTCATGAAAAGAACAGGTCATCACTGTTTAAAAGCCTTAGGACCCATGACATTTCCAATATATTCTCACAGTAAGATTCACCTTCACTATTATCAGTCTTTCCTGCAGAAGGCACATGCTTCTCAGAAGCCACCTGGCCTGCCTCATCAGTGCGTGCTCCTGAGGATTTTTGATGACTGACGTTTTCCTTCTCCTTGTCTGCTTTCTTTTTAGGAGTTTTCTGGTTGAGATTGGAAGTGGCACGATGCTTCACAGGAGAAGCTGGATATTGTTTGGTGTTTTTAGGAGACTGAGGATAAGCCTTTGCAACTGTCCTGATGAGGGAAAACAAAAATCAAAACAGGCCCTATGTTACACAGCTTGGAATCAAACTCCATCTTCACATATATCATTCCCCTTTCTTGTCTCTGGCTACACAGGAGTATCAGCTGTTTTTGCACTACACTGCATAGAAACCACCTGGATGGCAAGCAATCAGAACCTGAAATGCAGGGAACTGGCATGCAAGCGCAAATGATTACAGAAAATTCTCATTTAAGAAGACCAATAATGCTGTCAGAGGTAGGCAAGAGATACATTATCACAGACTACCTAAACCAATTATTTCAGTAATGGCCATTTTGTAACAATTTTGTCAATATCACTGTATTCAATAGTCATTCTCAACATTTAAAGCAAAGCTATGGCTGCTTTCCGTCTGCAGAAATAATGAGTTGCAGCGTGCTACCTTCATCTGAATACCACCTGGTCAAACACAGTCTTTTCCTAATAGTATCTGATTTTCCAAAACAGCACCAAATACTACTAAATACTACGGTAAAGCTGGGTGCCACAGAAAGAGACAGAACTGACCAAACCATTGTACAGTCAGCTCCGCTGTTTCAGTTACTGCTTTAATCAGCACCTACACAACAGACTCAAGGCTCAAAACAGCCCCTGCAACCTTTTTACACAGCTGCATTGATGGCAATGCACAGTGGCAATGGAGCTGATTGCTCATTTGGCTGTTACACTACTTCAGATGTATTAATAAACTTGAAGTCAGTTCTGGGAAAGCAGAAGGGTAAAGATAGTTGATATTCACTGAAAATAGGTGCACGCTAAAGAACAGATTACCAGGAAACATAAAACTACAAACACACACCATTATTTATGTAACACCAGTAACTAGTACTAAATACTTGTAACATCAAGATAGCCCGGGCTGTGTGACTAAGTAGTATGGAAATAAAGAGACTACAATCTTAAAATAACCATTTATTGACTCCCATTAGGATAAATAACTTTACATTGAAGTGAATGTTATACACGTAGTATACATTTTCCTTACAGATATGCCATTATGATATAAAGGTATTACTCCTCATCACTTCTTTCATAGAAAGATTCATAAACTATATAACATGTCTTCTGGACTACACACACATTCTGGCAGACCACAAGCATGAAAAACATGGACAATGGTTGAGAATTAATGGACTGGAGTGGCAAGCTTTGTATAGATCTAACTACAGAATTGTGTGGCCAGAGACTATTATAACCGGAACAACATTTGCATTACAGAGCAGACAAAAATTAAACTTCTTTCAACTCCCCACCAATTCACGAATTCTGGAGACAAAAGGGTTCTCTTCCACTATATTATGCTGCATTTGAAAGAGGTTGAGACACCAGAATACAGTAAGCTCATTCAGAACCACCCAGTTTGTGGGGAGGGGACGACTGCACCACCCATACTTTCTTACTTCCACTGAAGAGCCATCACAGACTTCAAAAGCCCCATGGCTGGTCAAACTAGCACACAACTAAATTTGAAGTTCAGCTCAGGTATCCTCTGCCTGCAGGCCCAGGAGCTCCCTGTCAGCTCAGGTTCTTGCCCTTGGTCCTTGCCTGAACTAAGCTGTAGGTAACCCCATTCTCGGCCTCCTAACCTGCTGATCCTCACCTAATGTCCTGGCTTGTCCTTGGACCTGCCTCAGTAAGACATCTGCTGGCTACCACTGGACTCCTGGCTGACCCTAGCCACCATCACCAGGCCTGCCCTGGTCACTTCTTTTGTCTGCTGTGGGATGGAGTCCTGTGGGTGAGGTCCCTATCCTTGTCTGCCCTGCTGCCACCCACAGCTCCTGGCTCGCCTGCCTTGCAGGGCAGCCTGCTCCAGCTGCTGCTTCAGCTGCTGCAGAAACAGGCTTTGGAAGATGTGGACAGGCAAGTCTGTTTCCAGCTCTTATAAAAAACAGCAGTGGGAGAACCCAATGAAACTGGTTGGTGTTGACCAAATCTGGTTTCAGCACTGTCTTTAGTTTTATCTTTAGGATATACATGGATTCCCAGGCCCTCCTAAAGACAGAGATTTCAAGGCCTCACCTACGTACGTCTCATTTGTGCCTCATCATTACAGCATTTCATAAATATATAATGTGTAAATAAAAAGTGAACAACCTTTTTGTTATGCTTTGCAGCACAGAGTATGCTTCCTGCTAATCAGATACTTCTTCAAAGCATAGTCCTTCTTGCTGTCTTTGGTTTACATTTCCAACTTCACCACACATTCCTCACAATGCCTTTTATTTAACTACTTGTGACAGGAGGAGCAAAATAGGTTAATAACTAAGGCTGAGTCATTTTCAGTACTAGCACAGAAGTAACTGTTCTCTAATAAAGTCATGACAATCAAAATTAAAGAGGTTGGTAGGAAGGAGTCTAGTCATGAGAGCTACCTACATGTCTTGCACTGCATAGGAATTACAGCAGACTGGCTGTGCAACTTACCTGTTAAACGAGAAATATGTGCTGAATGTATTATTTCAGTAATGCATCTTGGAACATATAGACCAACAGATTTTTTTTTCTTACAGCTCTTTGGCCAAAAGAACAAGAAATAAATATGGCTTTGATTCTTTTACAGCAACTAAAAGGGAAATGTATATAAAAGACTGATTACTGCAAGGACAACAACTGTGCAGTGCAAGGAGTGGAAGGCTGAGAAAACCCATCACGAATAAGGTTTTTTTTTTCACAAATTTAAAATAATTTATTGGATGCCAGTATGAAGTATTAAATGAACAGTATTTTCTCCCTTGCATTTAAAAACATATTGTCAACTTAGCATCTTCAACATTCCCAGACACAGGCAGATTTTTTACTGGAAAAAAACCTTCCTTCTAATAGTATTTAAATGAAGTTACTTTTCACCAGAAAGGGCCAAACTTGACCATGAAGACAGAAAACTGGGATTATTAAGGGAAAATGTATAAAACACTTGCACAGAAGTCTGTTTGGGTTTAAAAAACGTTTTTTTTTTCCTTGGGAGAAAAGGGATATAATGAAACCCTGGAAAGAATGTGGGAAGCGTGACTGATAAGTATCACAGAATTAACGTGACAAATTGCCAAAATCCAAGAAATAGTAGCATGTTAGTTGTCTGAAAGCTTACTCATCTAAGTCACTAGAATTTACAGGAGAATACACAAGTACAGGAAGCATATATTCCTTCCTCGAGGAGGTCTTAATTTTCTCAC
>JAVJGJ010000014.1:90252863-90270338 GCA_035590215.1 Microhierax caerulescens | reverse complement strand
GTCTTAATTTTCTCACTTAACTGCTCTGTGTTGACATGGGGCAGCAGCTTGTAAGAAGCCATTCCCATCATGACCATACATCATGATAGAGGAACCTCTATCAGGTCTGATGATCCACTCGTACTTATTAAATTATAGTGGCTCTTATTTAAGAAGAATAGCCCATACTGCAGAATAATACTGCAGAGGAATGTCTCAGCAAGAGCACAAGAGGAGTTCTGAGCTTACTGTTGCTAAGCAGAGAAAATAAAGTATAGGTAGCACATGAATCAGAGGTCGTATCCAATTCTATCCATACACAGCAAGGGAGAGAACAGAGTGCTTTCTTGAAAAGCCTGGTACATGACAGGTCGTTGGTTACAGCAGTTCAGAAGGATAAGTCAGAAATCTGCAGCAATCCGGAGCTGCGGTTTTTTTTCCCCTATCTCTCTACTAATTTGACAAAAGCTCTGCCGAAACCACACCAAGGAGTTGCAAGTCCCCAAGCCTGCTTTCTGAGACTGCTCTGATCACAAGCTGTTCCTGGGTTCTGACATTTTTGCTCTCTGTGAGAACTTCTCAAAAGCTGTTTTCTTTCACTCATTCCTGATCTTCTCTAGCCAGAGACAGATTCATTGCTCTTCTACATTTCTTAAAAGAGCATAAACTAAGCACAGATCTATAGAATAGTTATTTTGATAGCTGCATTATTACAGGTGTTTTCAAAAATCTTGAATTGGTCCATTCTCTAGCTAGCTGCTAAAAACTCCACCTCAAAATAGTCTTGATCCAACAGTCTACCCATTGTTTATCTTTCCAAGGCAAAACAATGATCAAGAGTAGTAAATGTAGCACATATCAAATAAAATCTAAAACTAGGTCACTGCAGGCCACAGAAGCAACTTCTGTGAGGAACTAACCACATTGCAGGTGCATTTCTAATATGTAATTTTTAAAACTTTTAAAAGTTTGGGCTTTTTTGTACTACTCCAGGTTCTTACTTCATTGGTATTCTGTAATTTGATTAAGCACAAGCATTTCTGGTGTCAAAGTGTGTCCCAATGGCTCCAGTGGGATGTCACCCAAAAGAACCACTAAGTTACAGGTTCAGTTAGTGAAACTGTAAGCAAAGGACAGTGACACAGACTGGGACCAGGAAATGAAATAAGACCCACCACCCACCAGCTGCACTGCAGTCCCTTTTCTCTTTGCCCCTTCCTTCTTCTCATATGAGGTAATGCTTTGGCAAAATAATTTAACACAGAAGTTTGTCAGAGCTTTCCATTTTTATTCACTATCTTACCATATGGCTTGTCTAAATACACTTAGAACTAAATCCTACTTACTTGATTCAGTCAGGTGCCATTGATTTCAAAGGGACTATTTACCCAAAGACATGTGAAGGACACAGGCTTTATTGCTTTTCCAGTCTATAAGATAGGACATTTACCTATTCTCTGAGGGATACTGCAACAATAAACTGACTAACATATAGATTTTTCAAGACAAAACATAAAAAAAATTACCAAAAACCCTGGTACTATTGATCATGTGAAATACCTGAAGAACAGAAACACCTCACACAATCAGTATCCAATTGCAACTATAAAAAGAAAAGATAATACCTCAATTATCCTAGTTCTTTAATACATTAATTTTCATCTTTGTCAACTGATCCACGCTGGATTCAAAGCAATCCACACTGGATTCAAAGCAATCATTTTGGGTTTGTTTTTTGTGTGATGTTTCTTGATGTATTTACTTTTTCAAGTACCTTCAAGCTCCAAATTCCTTCCTTGCTTTTAATTATTGCTTAACATATATTTTTTCCCCCCTTCTCTCCTTTTTAGGTTCATATTTGTTCACTCATTTTGTCTTTTGGACATTAAGTTTTTGGGCTGATCTTTTTTGCTTTCTTAGTAAAATTTGCACCTTCAAACTGTGTTTTTTAGGCAATCACTGTGAATCTGTTCTGCCATCAATTGCTGTCTGTCTTTACACTGAAGTTTTATTGTTTTGTCTGAGCCTGTTTCAGCTTACCATGGATAAAAAGAGCTTTTTAATTAATAAATAATGAAATAACATATAAAGACGAGAAGCAACTACCACTCACAAACCAAGATGATGACTGTGAAGAACTAGTAACTAGAACAATACCAAGCAAAAGTGATCACTGAGTCATACCCTTTTAAGAAAAATGCATACAGCTTATTATCATCTAAATCACCAGCCATACTTGATTCTTTCCTTAACAGCTTTCAAAGCTAAGGTGTTATTGCAGGTTCGCTAACTACTACTGCTGTACAATATGTACTCTTATATCTTCCAGGGTATTTTTTTGGCCATATGGTGTGCTGGAAGGAGAAAGAATAAACTTGTAAGAGATTGTCAGGTTTGCAAGGAGAATAAGTATTTGCCTATGTATTTAGTCACATTAAAATCATACTTAAGTTCCACAGTTAATTTTAAATGAAAGGGTATCTTTCATTTAAATCTAAAGATTCTAAAAGCCTGACTGCCTATATTTAAATTCACTGACCAGCCAGATCGTTATCTGGCATTTGAGTTGTATGAAGAAATGTGCATCTTTATATAATAATATAATATGGTGATCAGGATGCCTTTTTTTAATTCAAATTTAGAGCAAAATTTTTGAGTGCTGAAGCAGTACCATCTTTCTGCTATCACTAATAAACATGGATTTAAACTCTACTGTATCTCTCATAAGGTCAAGGAAGGTGTTTTAATTGGGTCATGTTAACATTAAATGCTCAGTAATACATTTCTAGCAGTGGCCAGAATCAGATTCTCATGAGGAAGAGAAGGGGAAAAAAAGGGATAACTACTGTGGCCCACAATCACAGAGAAACCCACCAGTAGGCTTCTTAATTCCTCCATGTAGCATCTGCCTCTTCCTTTAAAAACAGTTGTTTGTATTACTTATAGGCATGAAAACATTTTAGCATAAGAAGGTTCTTGCACTTTGCGCCTCTGGGAAAAAAGTCCCCATCTTTGCCTAACCTTTTATTGAAATTAGCACTACAAATGAAGACTGGTCATACTTTTTTCATAAAGCACTAAACATCTGTTTGTTTCACAAAAGCTTTTTCTTTTTTTCCCCCCAAATGTCTCTATGCTTAGCTTATCAACCTTTCAATGTCTATCCATCAAGAAGCGCTTCACTCTCAGCAATCCATTTCCACCAATCATTTTACTTAACTCCTGGTATGTCTTTTATTCTAGCTGAGTGAACTTAAAGATGCATACCCAATGGGGAATATCAGTATTTACAGAATAATATACATTTTTATAGCTCAAACTTTTCTCTGTACATTTTGGAGTGCCACTAGACAACAATCCACTCAAAACTGTAATAAAAAAAGCTGATTGTCCTTAACATTTTGTATCTTCACAAACATTCACATTAACATCCCATTCTTCACAAAATGTAGTTCAGAATCCGGTGGCATTATACATATATAATATTGAAAATTTGAGAATTTGTAGTCCTATAGTATCAATCAAGAATTGCAATTTCCCAGTGGCATGCCAAGGGACGTCTAAAAAAGAAAGAATACCCAAAGTTGGATGGTTTCCTGTATTTTGTCTAACCAATTCACACACCAAATCATCTTCCATTAAAGGGCTATGCACTCACAGCTGAAACAGAGAAGGAACACCAACTAGTTTTTGATGCACAAGAAATGCATGAGGAAGGGGATCAAGACTGGTTCAGAATATGACCAGGTTCAGATTTAAAATAAATAAATACATAAATAAATAAAATCAGACAAAAGGAGATAATTTTCAAGACCCATGGGACCCCTAAACAGGGTCTAGGGGAAAAAAAAAACAAAACCAAAGACAACTACTGTAGACCATGACTACTTTAGCATACTTCTGCATTTGAGCCAGACTTAACCTGTTCGAAGGAAGCTGAAGACACATTTGCTTAGACTTGTGAGTTGCAAGCTGTGGTACACAGACTAGAGTTTTCAATGTCTGCAAAAGAAAACTAAGAAATGCCACTCAACTGCTAGTAAACCCAAATATGCTATAGGTCCACAACTCTGCATGAAAAAAAACGCACAACAAAAAGCAACAAACCCACAGACGTCTGCAAATAAGCAAAGATTAAAACCAATTGTTTAGATGATGCACAGTTAAGTATATTTATGGAACCAGATGTCATGCCAGCATATGAAATACATATTTTACATGCTGGCATTTCTAGTTAGTATTTGTGTTCTGTGCATTTCTTCACATTAGGCAGAATTTTTTCAAAACCAAATAAAACAAAAGCACGCTTAAAAATAAATGTTAAATAAAATTTCTTGTGAATGACAAGATGTACCATAATAATTTCAAAAGACAGAAAAAGCAAAGGAGTGTCACTAGTGAGAACTAACACAATCTTACATACATTGTATCTGTTCATCTCTCCCCCCCCCGCCCCCCATATATGTGTGTATGTACAACTAAAATTAACTAGATTTTATACAACACTTCAAAGGAAGTTCCTCAAGAATTTGTGTTTCCTTTATATGTAATAAGAAGCTCACAGCATATTAGACCGCTAATAAGAAAGGCATACTTAGGTGTCGCAGGTGATGCAGATCTTCTGGACATGGCAGCAGGAGAATCAGACCTTCTTAGAGGAGATCCTGGACCAGATGGTGAACCAGGTGTTGCAGGTCGCTTCTCTTTCTTTATCTTCTCAGTCTAGAAACAGAGTTCCTTTTAGTTTCCATAATTAGGGCCAACACATCAAAAATATATTTGATTGTTTTAATAATAAGATGGCATATAAACAGATTTGTGTAACGTGAATTTAAGGTACATTTAAAAACACCAACTCACAACCGAGGTGCAATAGTTTTCTATTTTACAGACACAACAACCACCCTCCCGTGTCTTGCATGGCCATAGTATACAAGTTGCAGGTAAGTAACACCATATCAGAGCTTCTCCAAGAGTTCTTGGGATGGATGGAAGCACCGGGTGGAGTTTTCAAATCCATCTACGTGCTCCTACAACATCTCTTAGACAAGATCATTAGTGCACTCAGGCATCTCGCAGAAATGCTGCTGGATTTAACACTGTGACTCACACCTAAGACAGACACTACACTAATCTTTAGCTCCCAACTTGGGTTCTCTCACTTACATCTAATTTAGGTGGCAAGAATCCCACTACTATTACCTATTAAAAGACACAGGACCTTACGTGAATTACAGCCCTAGAATAGATTATTTATTTATTTTTTTAAAAATACATGCCTTACATTGTGCAGACTCAGTGAAGGTGAATGACTTGCCTTTGCTTTTCTGGAAGCTACAGTGGATCAATAATACATTTTACTTAGTTTTTTACTTTTACAGAGTTAAGCAATTGGTATAAAACAGAGGCATTGTCAATACACCTGGCAAGTTTCCAAAATATGTGAAGCTTGCTAATTAGCTGGCAAGACTGGATAGTCATACTCAGTAGAGAGATCCTATTTGTGATCCCCATTCCCAGAAGTTACAGGCAAGTCCAGAAACATACACTTAGTGCCAGAAATATCAGTTCCCTGAAAATAAAGGTGCGGCTGTTACAAATACCAGGGCTCAACATCGATTCCTAGGAGAAAGATGTTAAAATGCTTCTCTACAGGAGCACGAAAGCAACAGAGGCACACAAGGCTTACTTTCTTACTGCTGTTCCTTACAACAGGAGTAGCACTGTGTTGAATGTAAAGGGAAAGATAAACAACCAGAAGCTGCACCAGTTTACCCAGAAGTGAAATCAAAACCATTGCAAACCCACCTGAGTAACTTCAGCTGCGGCTGCCCCTTTCATGGCATTGGAAGCAGAGGGTGAAGTTGCCTTCTTTCTGTCAGTGCTTCGGGTGGGGGAAGGCTTGTAGGGAGATTTAAGAGGACTAGCTGGTGCTACACGAGGACAGATATGGAATACTAAAGAGTTATAGTACAGTAACAAGAGCAAAAGGGAACACAGAGGAAGTAAAGGAGAGGAAAAAACAGCATATTTTTACGTTATATGTTCAAAGGTAGTTTTAAAGATATTTTTTTTTAGAAGTATTTTAAAAGATCACATTATATAACACATTCAACACGGTCCCATGTTTACTAAAGATGCCTCAACTGAAAGTAACATTTTATAGGATTTTTTTTTAAAAAAATCTCTAAAATATTGCTCTCTTATTCGTATACCTTTTGAATCACCTATGACTGTGATTCTTTGTTCTTCTGAGAAGTCCTGCTTCCTTTGCATATTATAAAAAGAGTAATCAAATAATTCTAGTTGGGTGACTTTTGAACAAATATTGCAAAACAGGAAAGGTTACAGAAGTGTAGGGACTTTTTTTTTAAAAAAAGCCTGAACATGACAAAGGCTGCTAAATATCTTTGTTGCTTTTCAAAATAATATTTAGTTTAAAAACAAAAGAAACCCCAACCCCAAATGTATTAAATGCTGCTGTAGCTATTTCAGTTATTTTTATTTGTGGTAGACATCAGTTTGAATGCAACACATTAATTACAGCTTACAGGGCAACTCTTTTTGGGTATTTTCTTCCTTTATTTGCAATATGAACAGGATTTTTTTAAATGGGATATTTTACTGGGCTTGTTCATATTGCCTTTGAAGATGAAACTTCCACATACATAACAGGCCAATCACCAGATTATATACTTTATTAATAAAGACAAGCACTAATTGTAATCATGTGACAGTGCATTTCCAATCTTGTTCAACTGAAGACAAGATGGATATTGACTTTGGAAAAGCAGTAATTATGCTCTAATGGAAAGGAATTCGTATTTCTAATTTTTTTGTTGTTATTGGGGGCAGTCCAATAGAATTTGTTGTAAAGCCTTTTTTTATGCTTTTAAGTTTAACTGGACCTGTGTATTCTTTAACTGACTTCCCAGCAAGCTGGCAAAATTTCACTGAATATTAAGAAAAAATAACTTTTAAGTTATTTAAGTTCAGAAACTTAAATGTTGCTTAAGATAAGTATTTTTATTTCAACTGTAATGAAGTTTTTCTTTTATGTGTCCAACAACAACCGTTTGGCTGAGTATCTTGACTCTGAGTGACATTAACATTGCACTGCCCTAGAGAAAAGAGTCTTAAATTGTGGCTCCTCATTTCTAACTTACAGAAAGTACAGAGGCAAAGCAATTTTGACCCAAACATAACGACACGAGGCACAGTATGAGCTCTTGAAAAGGAAGAGCCCTCTTCCCTATTCAGAAATGGAGAGAAGTACATGACAAATGGGAGATCTCCCTCAACCCTTTTGCTGGCAATTACTGACAAAACCATTGATGGCCACTCTGAGTACTGATGCTGCTTGCAACCTGTGCTACATCCTGATTGCCTGGTGAGGCAGTGACAACAGGACACTGCTTCAGCCAGCTGTTCCCAGTATCAGCAGTCTTTGTTTCAGCTCTGGGAAAAAGTAGTTTGCAGGCCAAATTTTACTCTGCTGTCAGACAAGCCAGCAAGCTACTTTAAAGATCCTGTGATGAAAAGAGAGAGAAAGCTGGGAGTTTCCAAACAAAATGAGTGGGTAAGGACAAAGGAAGTCCCTATTCATTTCTTCAATATCAAATACAACATGGAAAACAACATCTGTAGGTGGCTCCAGCAATTCACCTCAAAATTTTAAGCAGAATAAACTGAGGTAATTCCAAGTTGGCTTTTGCTCAATCTTAGCAATAGTTGATCCCTGAGATGCAGCTTTTAATGTAGAAACAAGGGAAGTAATTTTAGAGCCATTTTGTATCAATGTCCCTATGCACTGCAACAAAGTAGTAATGCACAAAGGAAAGTAGGCTTACTTCGCAATTCATTTTTAAATAGCTTTGTATTAAAAGCACATATGCAGGATGCGATCTTATTTCAACTACGGTGCGTGAAAACACTCATCCTAAAGATGACCTGACTTTTTCTGTCTGACTAGTTTTATCCTGAAAAAAGTTATCTTTTACAAACAGGCATTTGGGTGTATGGTGCGTGTGGGTTTTTTTGTTGTTGTTTTTAATAGAAGTAAAAACAGCTGTTAAAACTTTTGTCCTTGTTTCCCGTGACCTGGTATAGCTTTGTAAGTGTAAACTACTGTATGAAGTCAGGCACTTGCCTAAGTATTAGCAGAACTGGAAACATTACTTTTGTAGATGTTTACAAAATAAGGGTTTTATTAGACTGCCATTTACAGATAGCAACAGTTAACTATCACCCCTTAAAGATCACTAATTTCTGGAACTGACACCTTCCTATCAGTGTCTTTGTTTTTTTCCTTTAAGAATTATTCATTTTAAATGTGCATACACACACACATATTATATGGAAATACACATACAGTCACACAGTTAAAAGCAAAAAAGTAATTTAACAGCAAAGAACTGGAACTCTGTTAAAAATAATTAAGGCTCAAATGGTGCACTGGGATTTCTGTTCTACATACTATTGGGTATGAAAGGGGATGACATTAATATATCAAATAAAGCCTCTGAGAGGTGTCATACACTGGTCTAAAAAAACGTTTCTTAAAAGAATGTATTTACTTTTCAATTTGCTTAGGTTTTAATGATTTTGTTAATTCAAATTGTTGGGTTTTTTTAAAAAACAGTGCTCTTTTTAAAAAGACATTCAGAACAAGACAGACAAGATCATGTGTTTCTTCAAGCTTTTAAATATACTGCTATCATGCACAACTTAGTTCATTGTTGATTTTGTACTATCAGGTAATTGTCAATGAGAATACTCGTTTCTTTCAGCAACTACTCAAATGCAACCAAAAAGATACCTTAACAGTTTCAAAGTAATTTACATTTTTACCTGGATTATTGTACTGCTCAGAAAGCACTAATGTACTTCTGCATCTGGCTAAAGATGACTGTGTGGGAGTCAGCAGTCGAGAAACAATAGAGTTTTCCATTGGACTAAGATGCATGCGGTGAGCTGAGGTATGGAAGCAAATAAAATAAAATTGAAAATGCAAAGAAACAAAACAATATTACATTAAAATAACAAATAAAACGATGAAATGATTAAATGAATTGAAAAAATCTTGAAGCGTTTGAGATTTAAAATATTTAAAGATAATTTTCACTCCCCTCTGAAAAATAAAGGTTTATAGTGTCTCCATATTTTATTTTCCCACCTGGACAATTAGTAAGACCATGTTGCATTTTGTTCTCACATAGAGGCGTATTCCATTCTGCAAAATGGTTGCTTTCATGACTCAGCACGAAAAAGGTTTGCCTTCTTTCCCAGCCGAAAAGGTAAAACACTTGATATAACAGCACAGCTACTCATCAATGTGCCAACCATACTGGGACCGCATTTAAAATTTGCAGTCTCATGGCATTATATAAGTCTTATTTATACAACATGCCTGCATTCCCTCCTACTTCATAAATCTAAGCGTCAACCAGTAAGATATGATATTTATAGATATTCCTACTACATATACACATATACATCTATATAGCTATCCATCATAATAAACTCAAAGCTATTGATGAGTTTTCATTAAGGAATTCAGAAATGAAAGTAAATTTACCTTCTCTTTTCATTCTAGAAACAACCCTTCATTATCACTTATTTCAGTCAATATATTTTTTTGCTCATTAGAGTTTAAAAAAAGGGGGGGAAGTAGTGAGGGGGGGAAGAAAAGACACAAAACAAACAAAAAAAAATCCAAAGAGTTCACAGTGGGATTAGTAACCACTAATCCCACAAGATGATCATCTTTTGCTGAGCCTCTCATGGATCTGAGTTTCAAATCAAATTAAAGGGCTCTACAACTCTGGTCACCAGACTGAAGTCTCCCAGATGTATTTCTGCCCACGGTACATTGCACGTCTATTGTCAAGCCACGTGTTTGGTTTACTTGTGTTTCCTAAAAAGCTGTATAGTTATACGATATTACTGCAGTTGAAGCACGTAATTACAATCCTCTTTGCTGGAGTATCAAAAATTGAAAAAGAATCAATAAAAAACCCCACAGCTTTTGTTGCTGGACCAGGATCTCCAGCAAGCCAGCACCGTCTTGGGACATGCTGCAGAACTATTTTATTGTATTAACTTACTACCCCTCAAATATTTCAGTTCTCTTGAATAATAGACATAAGCAAGTTACATAGCTGTATGGACAAGAAGTGCTTTAAGCAGAAGGAGAGTTTATGCTGGTAGGAGATCAGCATATTCACTTGCCTGTGTCAGGGGAATGTGTTATTGCCACTGCGGAGGAGGAGAGGTGCTTACTGATTGGCGATTCCATTTGCTTTGGCAGATTCGTTGTAGAAGCTGAAAGTTTGTCACGGGCTGCAGAGAGACGCATTGAAGATATCTGTATTCATATCACAGTGTTGACAAACTCCCAAAATTAACCTCTCATTTGTACTCGTGGCCCTTGCCATAGTGGCCACGGATCATAGTACTGAATAAGGCATGAGATAAATTCTTTCTGACTGCTGGAGGACCAGCATTTTATAAGACATGCTTTGGGATACAACTTTTCTGCTTGTGAATACAACAATCCAGTTTTACGACAGCCTATCTTTTATACTGCCACAGGCAAATAATTATGTGTAAGTGAAGCCATTCTGATACAAGATAATCAGTATCAGCACAAGCAGAAAGTTACCTAAAGAAAACAAATTGCACACATGACAACTCTGAACTCCTCATCTCCATTCTTCTCTCTGCTTTCAGTCTGAAAGAGCTGGGATAGACCTCTGATATTATTCTAATACGAAAATGAAATAACCAGCATTTGTGTGTTCGCACGATAAGAACTCACTGTTTTAATGACTGATCTGGCACCAGCCATTTGGCTTTTTTTTGCTCTTGAGAATATTTTTATTTTAAAAAGGAAAAGAAAAAAAGCTTTTTGGCACTATCCCAAGTGTTTTTCCATTCTTCTTCTGAAATACTGTTTGACAAAGTCTGTTTGAGCACAATACCTATTTCCTACCTCCCCAATTATTCAACTGAATGACAGAAAAATGTTACTCCAATATTACTACAGCATACTAGTATATAATGATCATTGCATGATGCTCAGAAGCTAAAAGCATAGATGCTTTATGTCTTAAATTTGATTTTAATTTCTTTAAAGCCAAAAAGATTTTCAGCCAGGACACGTATGTGGCCCTAATTCTGCAGCCCCTAAGTTACTGCATTCCCTATTACATCCAAAAAAATGTTGCCTCAGTGGAGTCTGCAAGACTTGCCTCCATCTGCTACAGTAAACAATACAATTCTCTACATTTGCTATTTTAAAAAAGCAGATATAATGCCGGTATGCTGCAAAACATCAGTTGCACATCCAAATCTCTTTGTACATGAGCAACACTAAGTATAAAGATTTGAATCTGTTAGCACAGAAATAATAGTTCTGTGCGATTGTGGGTAGAACAACATTTACTGTGCATTCTGCAGGAGTAATATCCAAGTCTAGCTCCTCTTTTGGAGGGGAGAGAAGGTACTTAGCTCTAAAAGCACAAGGCTGCATTACGTTTTCAAAATGCCAAGTACATTTGCAATGAAAACTAGAAATCCATATATGCAATCCATTCTTAATTTTGGAGGACTCATCTACTTTACAGTCCTTTTATGAGAATAATAATTACTACTTTTAAAAAAGATAACTGAATAATATAAAAAGAAAAAAAACAACCCACAACTGCCTAAATGAAGTCAACTACTTGAGTTTGTTACAAATACCAGCTTGGCCAAAATCCTTTGGAGGATTGGAGGAGAATCCAAAAGCCTTTGGGAGGCCGAAAACATAGCACGGCTGTTTATACCAAATTTGCTTATTCTTAAAATATTGCAGTAAAAGGCCCTTGAGAGGACTGTTTCGATGAAACATTGTCTTCATAACATGTTTTCTCTTACTGTGCAACCAAATTTTTTCCAACAGCACCTGCACCTGTGCATGTCCATTAGAGCTGTTAAATATATGCATAATTACATTTACAGACACACACAAACACAGAACACCTGCAGAATTAACAGAGTTGAGAATCTGAGTGAAGAAGTCTACGGTTGGTGAGAAAACCATGAAATGCCTCTACTGTGCCGGAATGTGAGGCATGCACTGCAAAATTAAAAGAAAATTAAAAAGACATTTGCTCTACATCACTAAGGGTAACGCTGTAGAGTACCAGACTGAAATAATAAGAAAACAGTGGTTAGGAAGGACAAGATCAGTGGATGGATTACAGTGATTAGAACAGTTATAAACAAGACACGATGGTATTGTGATTCTCTGAAATACCATTGAAGGAATCAGCTGGAGCAGTAGAGGTCACAGGGTCTGAAGGAAGGGTGTTGGCAGCTAAACCTAGAACAGGGCGTGGGCTATTTTCTGATTCACCTACACAGCAGAGAAATCAGAGCAAAAAGAGGTGAAAGAAATTACTGATTAAGTTGGGGGAGTTGGAATTAAGCATAAACTGCATCACAATGATAAACTGGTTTCTTTCTCAAAGTATAAATGACTTATTTTATTATCATATACATTTAATTTCCTGGCTTTTTTTGATGGCATACCGTGAAAACTATGTGGAACAGTTTGCCTTTGTAGAGTTAAGTATATCTACAATTGTTTAAAAGAGAACTGTCATATTTCATCATCACCCCAAACATGGGTATCTTTCCCCATAACATCAGTTTATTTAAACCTGACAAATTTAAATAAATTATATGATTTAAAACAGAAAACATGCATCTTTTTGAAATATAAAAGCAGTACATGACTGATTATGTAATAAAACAGTTTGTTCTGAAGCCAAATCAAAAAAAGAGCAGCAACAAAAAGTATGTGGGGGGAAAAAAAACCCTATTTTAAACTGCACATGCTGCATAGTCATCTAGAAATTCCTGTCAGGCTTTTCAAGTACCGAACAAAAACAGATCAACTTTTGCAAGGCTTAGGCAGCACTCAGTCCTTTGGTGAATATTAAATTTTCTAACTGTGTGCGTGGGAAGATAATGCAGGGGAAGAGACTAAGGGAGAGAGAGCATAAATTTAATTTTAGCATTTAGCATCCTCCAAACAGATTCTGGTTACTCTATTAAAATGATCCGCATTCTTGAGTTAGTAGTGACCTTTCTCCCCAGAAGGTATTACAGAGAGGAAGCCTGGCAAGCAATTACAAAGCATTTATTCACGCCCCAAGGCAGTAGCCCCTTACAGCACCACCCTAACTATAAAACGCATCGTCCTTACGATCTCCACAACCTCATGCATTTTGCACTTCCAAGATCTGCAATGCAGGCAGCCTGTTTCACTTACCATCTCTCCCTCCCGAGCCTGCAGCCAGTGCTCCTCCCCACGACCATGGCTTCTGCTTCTGTTCCAGCTGCAGGCTGCGTTCAAGGGACCGACGCATCATGGCTTCTAAACGTTCCTGGTTATATTGGTACAAAACCAGAAACCAAATCTGAATTAGTTCTTTGGGGGCTTTTATTTTTTTTCCTCCTTCTGAAGCCATGCTAAAAATACACAGTTCCCCTGTTGCTCCATGCAAGGTGATTACAGAAGCTTGTTTTCGATAAAACAAAAAGGATTGAATAAAGAAAGTATCAGCATGCTACCTACCTCCAGATACGTGTATCCTTTGTCTGCAAGCCACTGAGGTCACTACAGAGGCCTAAGTAAATAACACAGGTTGCATCACTGCCTAGCATCTGCTCCTGCTGGTGAGGCTGCTGCTGTGCCCTGGACTTAATTTGTATAAGAATAATGCTCGACAAGCATTAACTCCTTCTTGTCTATGCAGACCTCAGGATTTTTATCCATGCCTTTCTGAGCACAGCTAAATTGCTGTAACGCCAGTGGCTCCTCCTAGCCACAGAGATAAATGATCACTTCAAATCCAAAGTAGGTTACTTTGCAGGATGCCTGATTTATTTATTTATTTTTACAAAAACTCCCTCCTTTCTTCCACTATGTTACTCACAGTCTAGGCGTTTCAGAGCTTCTGATCGCCAACCCCCCCACCCACAGAATTTTTTTAGTGCATGCCCAGATCATGCTATTTTGAGATTTACTTTTTTACCCCTCCACTCCCACATTTTTTTCTCCATGGCTTGATGAGTTAGGATTTTCAGATGGGCAATAACAAGAAGATTTCCTTCCCTCCCTAAATCCTGCTCAACCTTTAACTTACAGCTACCTATGGTTGCCTTATTCCCTTCCCACCACCTCATAACTCTCACTTAAAGACCTCCACTCAGTTTTGTTCCCACCTTCTCCCTCTGCTCCTTTCTCAGTGGTTCATTGTTGCAACAATGATATCTGCACCTTTTCTTTTCCTCCTTTCAAGCGGATAAAACCTGATTCTTCCCCACCCGCTGTTCCATCACCTACCACCCCTCTTCTTTTCCTTCTCCCAGTACCTCATTCATATCTGGCAATTTCTTCACCCTTACATTTCAGCAGCCCAAACCCTACTGTGAAAGATGAGTCTACTATTGCTGGCTCCAACTCCTGCCCCAATGGTTTCTAGCCCTTTGATGTCATTAGTATTTTTGGTCTTACTACTTACTGCCTTAGCTATGTCCTTCTGGTCTAGTATAGAACTCTATCCACTTCAAACTCTTGAGCCTGCAGGCTTCTGTGATTACATCACATCCCCTTCAATTTCTGTCCATCCCCTGCTGTCTCCCATTTCTTTTGGTAGCTCAGATCAACTGCACAGAAAACTCTCCTGTGTCTCTTGGCCAAATTACTTTCTGACACTGATTCATGACTTCGGTCTAGGTTTCCTATTCCCCTTCCCTGAGATATTTTACCACAAAATGTCATTCTTTGTTGAAGCATGTCTCCTTCAGTCTCCACACTGATGTTGAGCCCATGATCTCTGATGGAGCTCATTAAGTAGATCAGACCCTAACATCAGGCCTAGAACTTTTATGCATGTACCTGTAAACTGTGTTACCTTCCTGGGGCTCTGTCTATGGTCGCTGGCCTTCTACCGTGCCAGATGCCTTCTCATCATCTTCTGGTTATCTGCAACATACTTTTGTCTCTTCTACATCTTTGAAGAATCTCTTCTACTACCATGACTTGCAGCAATTTATTTCTCATCTCATTTTTTCCAACTCACCCAACACTGCTACCAATTATCCATCAATTGCAACAGAAAGCCACTACCTTTTGTCTTTAAGCTCTCTTAACTTTACTAAAATCACTTGTACCAAAAAGAATTTCATATCATTACCCTGTATACAAAGAGTGAAAAAAGGCAATTCTCACACACCCCTTCTATCGTTCTCACCTCTTCTGTCCCTGTTGCCTTTCAGCCAGGTGACCCACCCTGCTGTTAAAATTTCTGCTGCCTTGTCCAAGACTATGATCTTGCAGTCATGTGTTTTGAACTCTCACTTCAGTTTTGTCTCCCTTCTGTGACTTCAGTTCATGGTCTATCAGGTAACATCATTCAAAGACCACTGAAAGCAGGCAGCTGCTTCCCTGCCCTTCCTCCCCCTTCTGTCTAGTCAGTGCCATCAGTGTCCAGGCAGGCTCACAAATGCGTGCTCTGCCTCCATCCTCTTCCTTTTTCTCCCTACAGAGCAAACACATGAAGCACCACAAAGTTCAGGCACAGCCTCTTCTGCAACAGCACAGAAAAACCTCAGAATTTTGGATACCCTATCATTTATTTTCCATACACTGGGTGTGAAAAGAAAGCAATCTTCCAGATTCACCCCTCTGCCACTTAGTTTGCTACAGTCTGTTTTCCTTCTTTTACTACTTGATACAATTTTCACATTTAAAACCTCTGTGTGCTGGCTTTGCATTTCAAGTTCATACTTCTTGCTTTTAACTTCCCAACTCCCAACATTAAATGAATTGTTTCAGTCCCTTTTCTGTACTTACACTTTCCAAACCTCACCTCTTATTTCATCACCAGCTCTCTGCAGTCTGCTTCTTTTTATTATTTCCTTCTACTATGCACCTTGCCCCAATATACCTTTCTACCCACACTCTTTACAAAGGAAAAACCACCCTCCTGCTTTTTTCTCACTAAAGCATACACTTATATGGAATCTTTCTTTCCATATCTAATGAATACTGTTACACATTAATCAAAGAAGATAAGATGAAAGCAGTCAAGTTTCAATTATCTAGGTGATTTACGTTTGGAGTGGTTTTTAATGCTGCTTGAAGCAAGGACCAGCAATATGCTGTAGTGTGCAAACCACAGAATACAGTTATACCACCTACTATAGGAGTGTTGTTTTAAGAATAAAATGCATGATGAAATAGATTAAAGAAATTATTATTTTTCATACATATTTGAAAGCTCATGCTACCTACAACCTGAGGTTGAAATCTTAATTACATGATGTGGAGAGGTTCGTTCATTTTCATTTGCAAAGAGCCTTTCATTAAAGCACTGAAGAAAGTAATTATTAAACCTCATGAAACCCTGCAGATATAAGCTTAGATAAAGAACATGAAGGCCATTCTTCATAAAGAAAAGATAGTTATTTAAAAAAGATTTTAGATTAGCACAAAACTAAAAAGCTAAAGAAAATAGTAAGACACATGGAAGCACAGCATAAACAACTCATACATTAATAATCTGGTCTGTGACAAAAACTCAACAACAAGACAAAGCATTCCTTCATCAGCAAACAATGCACAAACCCCTTCCTGTCTATGCTATAGATGAAGCACCTTCTTAAAAATGTATCAAACTATCCATGAGATACTAATTTGGGAACTCTTAACAGCTATAAATAGAGGAAATAATCTTTGCACTGAAGATATACTGTGAGCTTCCACAAAATATCATGTACAAGCTTTACACATAGGTTAAATTAAGAACAAGCAAAACCATAAAAAAAGTGCTATCTACTGCTAGTATCTACGTTTCTTGCCAAAATCCATACTTATTCATCCAGGTTTTCCTCAAACTAAGCAACAGAACAAATGTTTGCATTGTCTAAATTAAAAAAAAAAAAACAAGCACAGACAACCAAACCAAACAAGCCAAACAAACCCAAAACCCAATAGTGAGAATACAAGTAATCTGACTGATTACTTGATTTCTCTACGTAAAGCATGACACAGATGTGAAAACAAGGAAAAAAATATTTTTACAGGTATAACTTAATAATTTGTGTGAACAATTCAGAACCAATCTACCTTATACCTACAATACAAACATCTGAAAGCCCAAAAAGTCTTCCTCTTCACTTTATATATTTGTCAGCACTGTTACCTAAATAGCTCACTGTTTCTCAATATTATCAGTTGCCTTCATCTTTTGAGTGGCTTTTCCACACAGCAACAAGAGAGTTCTGTTATTTTCTATTTAAAGAACACATTAAAAAGCAATACAGTATTTTTAAATGTAACTACCATTCTGAATAGAATTAATTTCTACTCTCAACCAATTACAATTACGCATGTGTATTAAGGGTGCGTGCATCAAAGAACACAGGACAAATGAAGTC
>JAVJGJ010000014.1:90239127-90252850 GCA_035590215.1 Microhierax caerulescens | reverse complement strand
ATTTCCAAATGTTTGGGGTTCTGGGGTGGGGTGCGGGGCAGGGGACAGTCAGTGTTGTACTGAGGACTAAATTTTTCTCACATCCATCATGCAGCAAACAGCTTGCAGCAAAATTTCTGTATTACTCGTGCAAGTGAATTCCACTAAGTATACAAACTGCCAAAATATGTTTGGAAAGCAATTATTCTTTCCATATATTATAATTCAAAAAGTAATTAACTCTGAATTATAATATAGAAAGTAATTAACACTTTATATCTGGAGAGTTTTTCACTCTCTTAAGTGCATACTTTTTACACATGTAACAAATAGTCCATGGGCACCAAAACAATCTCTCCAATGCTGCAGGATACTCTTTTCCATTTAGCAAACTGCCACATCAATCTTTCAAGTCCGAGTGCTGGACTAGATTTGATGCTGCCTACCAGTGGTAAGTCATTTAAACATCAGTATATTGGTAAGATCAGTACTAATTTCATCAATTTCATTTTTAACAAAATCTGATGGTTTTATTAAAACTGGACCTTTGACTAGATGAATGTTATTGCTCTTATTTACACTAGTATCCTTGACACAGCCTGTACAAGTGTGTTTGTATTATCTTACGGAGTACAAGAGCCGTAGAACACAGCTTCGACAGAGACTTCCCAATACCCTGGTGTACAGCTAGAAGTTTATTTGCAAGCTATTTCCAAGTTACATGGAAGTTCAAGACAGTGAAAGAAAAAAAATTATTTTAATGGAATGAGGACTAGCTTCACTTTTATCTAGTCCTAAAGCCACCAGCTACTTAAGTAAGTTAAGAAAAAGTTTAAAGCAACTTTTTATTAGTGTCTGTGAAACAACACCACACTTCTTTCCTCAAGGCTCAGGGGCTGCTTTTACTAAAGGAAATAACAACTTCAAGCTCCAGCTGCCCCAGAGAAGATCTCTGCCAGAACACATCCATTGCCATCAAAGTAGACTTTAAAACCACGATCTCTTAACTGGCACTGTAGAGGTGGGAGGGACAAACGCAAGCATAATAAACTGAACTTTAGCCACCTCCTTTTTGAGATGTCCTCTGCATGCAAAACATTCAAGCAGATGTTCTGATGTAGGAAGCCAACAAGTCCCCATAGTTTGTTAAGAGCCATTCATCTCTCAAACTCTTACAGGTGCAACAATAACATTTTCTAGAGAGAGATTTATATAATCTATTTTTATCACAAATACGCACTGCCTTTGGCTGTGTTAAAAAGCAAGGAAAAAAGACTTAAGGAAAACATAAAGTACAACTAATAAGGCAGACAGCAAGGAAGAAAATCTTCCTACTTGGCACTTCATACACCTGATGAACGGGTAAAATGGGTGCTCCAGTCCCCACCCAGTGTAAACCAGTGTTAAAAGGAGAAAAACTGAAGAAATGCTGCAGTATGCTGGCCCACTGACCATGGCACTCCCGCCCCTCACCCCAGGTGTGGGAAATACAGGTTCAAAGCTCTTCCAGTAAAGAAGGCCTCAAATGTCCAGAATGACTCAGAAGCAGTGAGTAATTTGCCATGCCCAGGGAGCTGCAACTTCATTACCACCCTTACTCAGGTTACTCACTACTCAGACTCCACTGCTACTATGCATACAGGGTTTGAGGGGCTCATCAGAAGAGCTGGGTGGGGGTTGGCATACCCTTTGGTCAAATTCAAGCGGAATTCAAAAAATGAGGAATTCAACAAATAACCATGAAGGGAAGCAGGAGGTGGTGGTGTCTCCTTTTCCCAGTCTCCTTCCCTCATCCTCCCCTGTTCTACAGATTATTCTGTTATGTACCTTCCCCTCCTTCAGAGGCTCCTGGATTTTTCCTCCCACTAGGTCTAATCCATCCTCAAGCAAGCATCCTTTCCTTTCCGCCTGCCCACATAGCCTTCTCTCAGGTCCCTCAACCTGGAAGAAGGAGAAAAGGAAAGGGAAAGGAGCCAGGCCTGGGCTTGCCTTGGCTTCCAAAAGGCTTTAGACAGTTTAAGCTTGAAGGACCAGCTCAGTGAGCAGAACTAGGAGTCGTACTGTATTATGACCAAATATTTGGAGGCAGCCTTTCTCTCACCATTAGAGGAATCTCCTGCTACACATACAGTATGGGCGCTGGGGAGCTGTAACAGGCTCACTGATGCTTGGGATAAACATCACTGTGTGCTCAGCTTCTTATATCCACCTCTGGGCAAGTGCAGGAGGCCACTACAGATGGGATCCCCACCGAACAGAGCCTTCAGGTCTGACCTGGCACAGCCTCTCTTATGTCCAACAACCCTGCTCTCATTTCTCCAGCACAGGCAAAACCACACAAGCAGGGAAAGCAGGCAGCTCATCACTCTTCCTACACCTGTCTCCCCTCCCTGCCCCATTCTGGTGCAAATTCCAAGGACAAGGTTTTGGAATTTTTTGTACTTGCCACTTTCCCATAAAAGCCCTATAAAGGGGATTGGTTTTGCTTAGCTGCAGAAGGTTATTACAGTAGGAAATACTGGGGAAGGAGCATGTCAGGTCAACGATGTCACCAAGGAGGAGACCTCCTACCCTTTGTTTTTTGCCACTTTTCTTACCAGAATTTGAAATGAACCACATGACAAAATATTTTAAAATTAATTCTCAGCTAATATGCAGAAGCCACAATCAAGATGTTACTGCTGTTATGACAGCAGTATATTATTCTGATCCCACGCAGAAGCATTTTACCTCTTTTGCAATGATATTTTGATCAGAAGATGGAGGGCAGAAAGTAGGGAAGATTAATAACAGCAGATTTCTAGAGATTTCTTTCTTTTTATCTAGGAACTTAAGAAATAAATTCTTCTGGCTTTTTTTTTTTTTAAACCACTGCCTCCTTTTCCCAAAATCATTAATTCTTTACCAGCTGCAGTAGCAGTGTTAGTGTTTTCTACACAATGTCATGTGGAGACACACAAACATACCCTGCATTCAGAGATCTGCAACAGCAATTGGACTCATTAGACCAAAAAAGAAATTTCAATGATCTCAGCAGGGAGAGTAGAAGAGAGGAAGGGTATGAAGATGCTTCAAAAGATGTACGAGTAGTTCTGTTCTGTGCTAGAATCTTAAACCAGCCTAGATTCTTCACTGCTGTAGGTAAGAATTTCTGAATTTGTCACTGAGGAAAAATGAAACAACACATTTTCAAAAACATTATTTCAATTTCACAAGACAGTAAACAAAACAGTAAGAACAATCTTTTCCCTCTTATGGGAACATTTTTAAAAACTAACTTCTGGAAAGCTGGTGCTTTATCATCTGACAGTGAGAGTCCCCAATATGTCAGCATAAGCAGATGACTATTCTGGCAGATCATACAAAACCCAAGACACAAAAAAAGCTTTGGAAAGTGTTTTTGATGTACAAGCAGTAGTAGGGTACTTATAACTATGGTCATGTGCATTTGCAAAAGAAATAAATCAACATTTAATGCAAGTCAGTAATCAACTATGTTTAATGCTACCGTAAAGAGTTCTCTGCCATACATCTCCCCAGTGGATCTCACCTCCTCCTCTTTAAGCTTTTGTCTCCGTTTTTCTTCAACAGCGGCTCTCTTCTGCTCTTCTCTCTGCCTCTGTTCCTCCAGCCTTCTCCATCGCTCCTCCATTTGCTTTTCATATTGAAGTTTTGCTCTTCTCTCCTTCTCCAGTATCTGCTGTTCTCTAGCAGCTTCAGAGAGAAAAAGGTCCATTTCACTTTATGCAAATTTTCTTCTGCTTTAAAACTATTTGATAATATGACACAGTAGTGTAAAACAGCAAACAAGTACGCGGGGTTTTAGTTCACTAAGATCAAAAATACAGTGCACAGAAGCGCTGGAATGATTAGTAAATCTAAACAATTTGCTCAATAAATAAATAGGGAAGCCCTCTGTATACAAGGTGACACTTTGTGCCCCTTACACCTAGGTACAAACAGTGTACAGAATAGTTAACAATTCTTTTTTGATTATGTTTCAAATCCCTCTGTAGCTTAAAGTCAAATGCTTTTTTCACACATAACAAATGTTCTCAGTAGTGAATCGGTTATACATGTTGAAGCAAAAGCCCTTAGAATTTCTTTAAAACTGTGCTTCTTGTTATGGGGCTGCCTTCAAAACAATACATGAAAACAACATATGCTAAATTTTCTATGAAGCTTTGAAAACACACCATTCTGTTCATAATTTGGTGTTACACTGTTACCCACTTCTGCTTCTCTGCATGAAAAAAAAAATTACTTCTGTTATTGAGGGTTTGCCCAGCTGTTTATTCCAACTGGAGTCATAATCTTCTTGAAACATTAGCTTGTTGTCACAGAAATTCAGACTGCAACATTACATAGAGGACTGTTGCTTCAGGTCTGCATAGGAGAACAAGTAGCAGAAGTTACTGTGAGAAATCATGAGGAAAAATCCACTTCTCATGCAAGTGTATTCCATAAAAAGGCAGGGAAGCAGAGTTCAGTAAGCATGCTTATATACACGCAAGTCTGTATGTCACATACCACCACATATATGGCCGATATCAAAGAAGGAATATTCTCACAGTTGCCAGGCTAAGAACTTGAAAGTTAGGGAAAGCCAGAATTAACAGTTTTATACAAGAGCTAGTCCCAGTCCTAGACTCTTCCTTGCCAAGCCATCTCAATTCCCTCTTCTCCGATCAGCCTTATTCCCTCACCTCCTGACCCCAAGCTCTTTAACCACAGCTGTGACTTTCACTCCCTCTCAGCCCCACTCTACCCTCAAGCTTAAAAGCCAGAGTCCCTCCAATACCAGACCCTTTTCCAACAGTCGCATTTCTTTCCCTTGAATACTGGATCCTCCTACAATACTTCTTCCTCACATCCAACCTGCTTTACAGAACAACTTCTACCTTATTCTTGTTAGAAACAGTTGATGCTGTCTTCCCCTTTTGCCTTGTGAGAAGTCACCATTCCTCGCCCTGAGGACAGGGCAGTGTGAGAGGGGTGTCAACTGCTGCACGTGAGCCTGGACTTGTACACAAATAAAGAGTTACCTCAGGGACAGTGGAAGACAAGTGACCTGTCACTAATTATTAATGACTACTAGCCACATCAAGTAGAGCAAGTGAAAACAGCATCCTGGAGTTGATAAAACCCAAAAATAAAGTGAGGCGTCCAGAGATTGTGCTATTACCTTCTGAGTAAGCAGGTTAAACCCAGGACTGATTCTACACAGAAAAGCAAACCATTCTGTCATCAGGAACATACATACAATTCTTGTTCCTTGATTTAGGGATACTAAATCACTGATTAATGAGTTTTGGCTTTGGTGAAAAGTTTTTTTCATATTGCTGTAAAGTACCTGCTAGCTGCATAAAGATCTGTTCTTCTAGCGAACTTGCTGCTTTTTTTTCTGAACTTCTAAAATAAATTTGCCACAGACAAACTGTAACCAAAACCCAGAGCTCCTCATTCTAGAAATGGTCTTAAACCTAAGAAAGTATGTTTCCAGAAGGCATGTATGATGTCTGGAGACAAGACCTGCAGAGAAAGCCTTTCAAACTCCCTGGGCCAATCACTCCCAGATTCTCCAGCTTTGTTTTCCCTCTGTCTCTTCTGCTTTTTAATTCAAATCCTTTCCAATCATGTCACTTCCTCAGGAACCAGCAAAGAAGGGATTATCAAGAGTACAGAAGAGGTAGTCTGGATTGAGTATACTTGGAACAGATGTAAGCTACAACTCCGGCTGGTGCATGCCTTATAGTCAGAACCTCTGGGGAGATTAAGAACTAAACACAATCAGATTTTCACAGGAACTACCAAAAGGAATCTTTGCTTACCAAGCCCACAGTACAAACAAACAAACAAAGTCAATGGCCTCAAGCCTCAGGTTTTGTCAAGAAATGGTCAACAGTTTATCTATTGTGCAAAAACCAGTATTCTCCTATGATTTTTTTCACAGGTGTCCATAGTATTTTATTTGACATTTCCTCAAAATATACATCTAGCTTAATTTTTACAAAATCATAAACCACTGACAATACCTTCTAACAGGTATTGTCAGGGGCCTTTCTTGTTACTACAATGAGGATAAGTGAAGTTAACTGTTAAACATATATATACAAACGCATATATATTCCAAAACAATGCTGAACAATTAATTTAATTCATACATAGATATGAAATTAACTGTGTATACACCCATGCACATTTTTTTTTTCTCCCCTTTCATTTCCTCAACATTTCCCTGGAGGTATTAGTAGATTAAAAACACCTGAATATTTTAAAAACTCTGAAATCAATGCTTATGTTATTCAGGAAATGAATAATTTTTCTCATTGTCTTGAAAGATTACACATTTTTAACTTTATGGAAAAGTATCTGCTTCATGCTGTACTTAGCAACTCCATGGTATCTTTTAATATTGCTAAAACTTCATGAGACTAAAATTGAAGTTGGTTCACCAAATCATCCTACTTATTATCCTAAGTATCACAACACTCAGTATCTTGCACAAAAACCTATATTCAGAAGTATATAAATCAAAGAAGAAAGTCAACTTGTAACTATAGACTATTAAATATTCAAATGGAAATCGCAGAAGACAGGTTAATTTATTTTTTATAATTTAATTTAAAAGTAGTAATATAAGGGATAAAGACTAGGAACAGACTGAATCACAATGTTTAAAATTAAGAACAGAAAAACTGTCATGTTAGTAACTTAAGTCTGTTAACACATACACATAAATAATACATACACCTCTTGCCATCTTACCAAAGTATTTCTCCCTTTCTTCTCTCCTCTCCTTTGCCAGTCTTTGTCTTTCATCGGTTTTTAGAAATCCATCAATGGCTGAAGTAAGAAAGGCAAAAAAAAAAAAAAATTAAAGAGTGTTAGTAAAACCAAAGCAGCATCCAAAGATCCAAAAGAACTAAAAAAATCCACCAAAAAAAAAAAAAAATCTACTGCATTTAACAACCCCAACAACAAAAACAAGTCTGCACTTGTACGCAGGCAAATTAACAAACTGGGATTTGGATACATTCTGAGCACAGCTTCCTACCTACTGCTGAACTCCAAGCACAGTTCCTCACTGTAAATGCCCGACTCCTCTTCTCTGAGCAAACAAGCATGCTGTCAGTGCTTGTTTTAAAACTTAAAACTTTCTTGGGAAAAACCATAAGGATAGAATTAACATGTACTCATCTTTGTTAAAAACCTCATTCTAAAGCTTTTGGCTAAAAATGAAAAATGTAGCTCAGGAAAGCAGTATGCAGCTCTCAGTCTAATGCTCTGTAGAGTTCCAGCCTTCAAACTTATGGCTTAACACAGCCCCACAGCTTCCTTGCCCACAGCAAACCACAACAACAAGCAATTAGCTGGATGAGGCTACAGAGGCAGCAGCCCTCCTGCCCTCTTTTCCTGGTAGGGAACACTTTGTTTCCTCCTCCAGCTGGTATCTAAAAGCAGGTTACTTGTTTGGGAGGAGGCTGCATAAGGATGTGCTGTACCTGAATCCAGACACCCCAGTTCTTTGTACAGCATGAGCCACTGAAAAGCCCAATTTAAGAAAGCAGGGAGTGACACACAAGGTGCCTTGGGGTCACCTGCCTGCGTGCCCTGGAATGAGCAGGCAGACAGACCTTAGATGGACCTTCTGCAACACCACAGGTAAGCTCACCAGCAGCTAGTGACTTGATGGACCAGCTAAAGGATGGTATCCTTCCAAAATAGCTGACAGGGCCTCCAGTGCCCTCCTTTCACTCTTTGTTTTCAGGATTTCCTGGGGTCTTAGCAGGGCTCCAGTGCAAACAGGCACAGCGTCTCACAGCACAGTTTACATCTTTTGCAATCATTATTTGGGCTCCCTACTGAGTTGCTGCATTATAATTAAGTCCCCTTTCCCTTTTGTTCCAAGAACTGAAGTTGATAATTTTCTCGGATAAAGTTACTTAGACTCTAACCTCAACTATCTTCCTGAACAGCCATGCTTGCAGGCTCCTCTCCCAGGGCATCCAGCCTAAAAGATTCTGCAGAAGTGCCTTTCTGTAAAATGTACAGTTCTGCAGCAAGGCTGAAAACCAGCCTCAGTGGTCCCTTGTGACAGGTGTAAAACGTAGGTCTCAGCTGTCCCTCATTGGAATAACAGCTTGCTTTTTCCCCAAGCAGCACCTTCAAACACCATCTCTAATCCTCCTCTGCAAACACAGACAGTGACTACTTGATGGCAGCCCGGCCTCTGGAAAATTGTAATTATAGTTCACAGCTGGTTAATTACAGCTAGAATCTGTGAGTCAAATACACATCTATTTATTACCAAAGACTCATCCTACTTCCCCACCAGTCCACTTGTCTGTTCACTTGGCTGCATTTATTGTCAGATTTGACAAGTAAGAAGAGGAGGCAGCTCAGTAAAGCAACCATTGCAAAGGTTTGCAACTACTTTGAAAGGGCCTGCAATAAGTAACCAAGAAGGGGAATCCTGTTGTCAGCACAGTTAAATTACAGCTCCAATGGAAAGTTTTCTCAGTGATCTGAAAGCAAAACAGCATGAAAACTACCATTTAGGCTAGAAGCCACAGAGAAGGTAAAATCAAGACTGGATCCAAGAGCTGAAAGAGGGAAGACAGAGCTTGGGAGCAAGTGGAGGCTGGAGAAAAGGAAAAAGACAAGCAGAGGCAGGAGCTGAGGTCTTCTGTGGCAAGTGACATAACTCAGATGGAGAGGTGGAACCTCGAGTATGGAAGCTAAGGAATGGGCAGAGGAACAGCAAGACAGTTCATGTCTATGGCTTATGTTTACAAAATCCTGCACTGGCTCTCCTCGCTCTCCTGCTTTCAGGAGAAATGAAACCTTACGAAACCCTACCCTTTTAATCTATGAAACCCACTAGAAATATATGTTGCATTATGCTTGTCAATGAAGTTGCAGTAAACTTTGATTGCTTTGTAAATGCAACTGGCAGAAGCAGATCTACAAGCTCTGGCCTTGCTCTCAACTACCATAGCTATCCAAAGTTGATGCACAATTTTTCAGGTTGGCTTTCTCAAAAGTATGGATGTCTCAAACCCGCTCAGATAATATTAAAAGATCAAGGCTGTAATACCAGACATTTAAGAAACAAGATGTATCAGAATAGAAGCAGTGTGTAAAATCCTTATTTTGCCTCCTTTTACGCACATATTATGCATTTTTTTCCTTTTTGGTCCCTCCACTTATTCAGTGCATGGGATAAACCTCCTCAAGAGGTGAACCAAGTTCAAAGTGGGTTAGTACTTCTTGCTTCATATCATTCTGAAACTGGAAAGTAGACTGAACTATACTCTGAAGTCTGTTTTGGAAGACAGCGCTCCAGATTCGGCTATGGGCCAGGCAAAATAACAAATATATGGAATTGCTTCTAATTACACATGCAACACACCAATGTGCAAAAAAGCATGTGGAGGAAAATAGTATGTAATCTAGTAAGTACAGGACTCAAATGCATATGCATGCAGCAAGGGTAGCATTAAAATAGCACAGGCATCCTTCATACTAGCGTTTCTTAACTCAAACACTTGACTTCGTGAATCAGCATGCCTACCAAAAATCAGAAATTTGCTTGCCTTCAGAAAGTAAACACAGCTTTGAAGGACAGAATAACTATTCCCTGGGTAATAACTTGTACCTTGGGATGATTTTTTTTATGGCCAAAATTAGCATATTTGCTACACATCTTCATACAATACGCATTATAAACATAATGGGCAACAGCAGTTACCTGTGGCAAGAAATCTGATTCACGATAGGAATTCAAAGTCTGTTTAGTAAAGCAGGCTGTAAACACCAAGCTAGCACTGTACCATGAAAATATCACCATGCCATCTACATTTCCTAATACGACTGCCAGCAGAGGGCAGAACAAGGTTTCAATGAAAAAGAAAACCCCACAGCAAAAAAGCTTTCACTGTGGTAAGTGACCTCAGGTTAATAGTCTGTATACTCGGCTTTGTCCTGAGCTTTCCTCATATTTACAACTAAAGCCTCTGATCCCTCGGTTAGAGGCGTGTAGCAGCAAATGACATATTTAAGAGTCAGGATGTAAATGCAAGCTGGTTGTGCCTTCTGCCAGAGTAATGAATACAGACACTGGCAGAAAAGTCTCTAATAACTATTCGCAGACTTGCAGAAGAATAAGGAAACTGCCCAAGTAACATCAAAGATTCTATTGTAAGGAAGCACACACACAAATTGCCACTCCTTCTGCTCCACCTCCCACTCCTTGCTAAAAGCCCCTTTTTCAGAGTCCCTGCTCCCAAAGGCAAGCATCTTACTGCTGGGCTAATTCCTTGAGACTCTGCCTCATTTTTCAGTCCAAGAGGTCAGCTGCTCCTCTGAGACTTTGTTACAAGCATTTCTAAAGAAAAAGACATTAACTTAAACCTGGTTAAAATAGCAGGAGTCCTGCAGCAGTAATATACCAGCTAATGCTGCAGGACGTTTTCAATACTTTAATGTTACTTTGAAATAAATATTCAGAGAAGTAAAAACTGACATGTTAATCGCAGCAGTCGCTGCTTTGATGGGCAAAGTAAACCTATTCAGGCTGATGAAAGAGTGCCAGAACATGTCCACACACACTCTGCTCCACATACCACTTGCATAAGCCTCTTGCTGGCTGCTGAAGACAGAGGAAGGCTGTCCTGTCCTGGTGAGACACAAGGCAAGCTCTGTCTTTTGAAATCCATATCCTGTTTCTGGTTGAGAAAACAAGTACTCAAGCAGGACAATGAGGTTACTGGAAGCTGAGAGTACATTTCGGAAAGACAAACCTAGCTGCTTGGACATCTCCTGTCCTGAAATTCACACCTGACTAACTGCCAGCAGATAGGGCGTCCATTCATGTATTTTTTTTCCTACTTTGCTGTTGAATGCACATACACATCTGTCTTCTGTAATATTCCACGGTATTTGGTTTCACAATGTATTTATATAATAGCAGATATCAAAGTCCTTGATAGCAGGCATGCCAAGACAGAAGGAAAGTCAGCTGAGGATCTGAGCACAGCTCTCTGTAACGGTGTTCAACATACTTTGGCCATCCTGTATGACCACGTTCAACACTGCTCTGCTGGCAAACTCTGTTGTTTCAGATAATATAATCTCAATCTATAAAATCAAGGTTTTGCTCCCTAAAAACTTGCTTTCTCTCCCTTGAGACTGTTATTTGTGACCACAGAGAACAAACAGACTTTTCCACGTGCCACTGCTTCCCTCTGGATACTAACTGAATGAAGAAATGCTATTTTCAAGTTTTCAGTTACTGACTATACTCAGAGGGGAAAAAAAGGGGTGACACTGCATGTGACTGTACCTGGATGACACTTTCTATTGGCAAAAGACACTTTTTCTAAATTTTAATTGTGGTATGTCACCGAGAAGCTTTCAGGTAGAGTCAGCATGCAAACAACACAAGGGCTTTGCAGGTATGTTCAATAAGATTTAGTGGATTGTCCTCTTTTTTGATAATTACCTTTTTAAAAGTTTTCTTTAATTGAACAAGCTGTTTATTGTATTGCACTCAAAAAACTAAATACAAAGAATCTGAATTTTTCCAGTTTCAGCCACTTAATTTTATTTTCACGTTTGCCAGGCTGGATTTCAAATATAACCAGAAAAGGAAAAGGGACATTTTCCATTATGCCTAATTAAAATACCAGGATTGCTATCTTGTTATAAAGATGTTAAGTAGATGAAGTCATTAAAGGCAGACTCAGCTGCCAAACACAGTGACATTTCAGACACCTCAGGCTAATTGTCTGAGAGGTGGCCTGGCAGACAGGACCCAGAAGCTGTCAGGAATCCACAGGCCCTGGTTAAAGAGCTCGGACACAGAGTGTCAGTAAGTACCTGCCTTATGCTCCTGATCTCCACCGTGGATTTTCAAATTATTTGTTTTAATCAAGAATTTCAGCTATACACCACACAAACATTACAGTAGCAAAACATATCCTACTGGTATGTTTATTTAAGTTTAAGGTAAAATCACTCCAAAATACTGGCCAAGTAATTTTAAAATTAGATATAAAGTATATATTACATCATTTGGTGATGACTTATAACAACAAAAATATCTTCTATTAGTGCATGGAGGGGATAAACTTGCTAAAATATAAAAGGAAGATCTTTTCAGTTCTGTAGAAATCTGTAGGTAGGATCTTCCTCCCCTTCTAGCCTGTTCCTACAGCTTCTTACTACAGGTAATCACAAAAATAAGAAGGTCAATGGTGGAGATTCAGCTGTAACTTTTTTTTTTTTTAACTTCAAAATAAACCCTACATCACTCATGTTTATGAGACAGTTAAACATTTAACTTCTAAATTCAGCAGTTAAACACTCTGTATTCCTACATTTGTCAATACAGATACCAATTAATCCTTTCAACCTTACAATTGAAAATTTTGAAAGTCTGTAAAAATGTGAGCACGTATCATGCATGAAGAGAACTTTTATTCAAGTATATGAAAAAATTTTCATCTTAATCATATGTTCTGTAATTTTTACTATTCATGAATAGTAATTTCAATAGCAGATACTGATATACTTGAACACACAAATTCCATTTAATAACAATTTTTTGTATTTATTCTATGACTGCAGTTAATTTGAAAGCACCTTCAGTAACTTCACATGAAGCTTACATAAAAACTGTTCTCAAGAACTTCTAGAAATAGTTGTATTTCTCTGAAAACTTCATCTTTGTAGCATATATACAACCCATGCGTGCTGCGTTACTTCTTAAATGGTGGACTTGTATGTCAGAGTTTATATGCTGCAGAATAAAGCCTGTACAGAGACGCTTACAGATGGTAAACAGGGATAAAAGACAGACCTGCCTCTCCATCCTGCTCCAAGTGAGTGTATTATACATATATAATATATATATTTCTCTTCAATAACAACACTTTCTAAGACTCTTGACTCACAAGGGGGAGGCAGAAAGGAGACAAAAAGGAAGTGTGTTTCCTTTTCCTTATACATCTTTCATCCAACAATTAGTTACCAATGGAATTTTTCCAATGGAATATTCCTCTGCTAGAGGACAAATAGGAAACTATTGTTAATACCTTACATAAAGCCTTAATACAAAACAAAACGTTCATACATGTAAACATTAGGTTCAGAGCCTTAGCTAACAGTTCTCGAGTGCTCTAATGCTAGCTTCAAAGTCACTCTTCCTCTAGCAGCCATTGATCAAAGCAGCCACAGCTCTACCACTGGCTCCAAAGCAACCTGGCAGGTAAGGATCCACTCCTGCTCTCATGCAAGTCTCATGAATTGTATCTTTTGCAGAATATCAGCAGAACCAGAATTTAGCATCAAGATATTTCTACATAAATGTTGAGAGTTGACTAAAAATTCTAAAGTTAGATGAAAGAAGTAGCAAAAAAAAAAGGGGGGGGGGGAGATGCCTGAAGATTCATGTTTGTTTATAAATGTTTTTTGAAAATGTCCAGTCTTTTTTCCTAATTGAAACTGATTAGACATATCTACAGTACAATCTAAGTTTAGGGAGAATTTTCAGACCTCTTTTATTAAAGAAAGGACATTGCACAACATCATAATCACAACTACAAATTATTTTTAAGAGTTATCCTTTAAAACAGTCTAAGCAGGGCTTTATGGGGGCCTTGGTGTTGTTTTGTTTTGTTGGTTTTTTTTTTTAATGGGGGGTGAGAGGGTTTTTGGAGGGTGGGGGGGGGTGTTTTGG